>JAJMCL010000004.1:600000-958769 GCA_030572985.1 Zygotorulaspora danielsina
TGTTGTCTGTGACTGGAATGTTTAATGGAGTAATGATAGTTCGTCTCGTTGGCGGCAAGATGCACTTCCTGCTGCTTAGAGAAAGACCCAAAGTCGAGAGGAAGTTTCAAGTCGACCTTCTTGTGTGGCAGACTTCGGGGTATCAACGTGTTGAGGTGCAGCTGCAGCTTGCCATCGGAACTGTTCAGTGGGTCGCTGTCATGTTTATGGTCTGTGAGCGGTTCGTCGAAGTTATCCATTGCCTCTTCCATACTTTCAAAGAAATCGTATGATGCCGAGGCTGCTCTCTTCTCTTCTTCCGATGGGTGCACTGTCGAGAACAGAGAGGACGATCTCGAAGTCGATGTCGCGGCGGACTGTGGATTTTTCAGAGGGGATGAAGTGTCTATTGTTGATGTCGTTGTGTGAATGTCTTGAGGCTGGATATACAGAGTGTCCGAGGCGTAGCCAAACAGAGTATTTTGGTTGATCAGATGAATGGGCTGCGTGTGGATCAACCTGTGCAACTGCGACGATTCGAAAAAATCGTCGTCATCGAAATCATCCAGATTATCGTATTCGCCGTCATCAGTCTGTAAGAAAGACTGATAATCGATCATCGATACTTCATCCGCACCGCTTTCGTTGCCCCATTTTTCGTTTAAACTTTCATTTATTATAGTTGCTATAGATTCGTCAGCGATCATTTTCTAGATCCGCTCAACACTTGCGTCACTGCAGGAAATGCTTCGAGAACTCCTATTGTTCTGTGTTTGAGGTTCGAGTTAAGATTTCAGACGGTCACAACACATGCAAAAATATGCACGTACCTCAAAACATCCTGCATTTATATATCGACGCAACGCTGCCTCGATCCATTCGGCATATCTGGAGAGTGCTCAAATTTAGAAAAAAGTGGAGTTTTTCCTGCTGGGTGCACTTGGAGAAAAGAGAGCGACAGGGCAGCGTAATGTTAGCAAAAAACAGGCAAGCTGCCGATAAGTCTTGATTAATTAGATAGGTACCTAATAAATATCATAGGTTTGCAAGAAAAATTACCTGATAGGGAAATCCGCAAAGCAGTTCTATGACTGCTCCTCCTCTGCAGAAGGGGCGGACGTGTGTCCAATTTTGATCCGAATAGGAATTCTTTTCCTAATGAGCGCCAGTTTTATATATGCTAATTATTGAATTAATTCAAGACTTGATTGTGCGTAAGAAAAAGTGATCCAGCATAAAGACATGCTGCAGGGATTTCTGGGCATCCGATGAAAAACGTCGTTTCTTTTTATCCACCGAAACTCCGAGGCGGCTGGTTGTTATGCGACTGGGATCATAACTCCATTTTCGAACAGCCGGGGATGTACTGCGTCAGATTTGACAACCATGCCAGAATCTCCTCATTGGGAACGAACGATCGAGACATTAGCGCCAGGATCACAGCAAAAGTCTCCTGGGCGCTTGTGCATCCATTGAAACGCCTGATTGAAAGGCCTGATTGAGAAACCCGGTCATGTGCGGGACCTGTACAGGAACAGGGGGGGTTCCTTCTACGTGCGACAGGATCTGCCGGGGCATGTATGTCCGCAATTTGCCGGCATACGTTTTCAGTATGTGACTCTGATGAGCGGTGGGACTTCTCCGAACGTTCTATGATGAGCACGCTGTGCCCATCCAGTCAAGTCCGTATGTACGTCAAGAGGGGAGAAGCGGAGATGGACATGGAAAAGAGATGGAATGGCTATGTGATGCCGGTTTAGCTGTGTTTGCCTTGGTGGCATCTCTTCGATGGAGGACGTTTCGTGGCGAGTCACATGACCCGGAAACTTGGGACAATTTCGAGCCATGAGAGTTCCCGTTCCTGCATGCAAGGTTGTTAAGCATTGCTTTCCAGCGGAATGTGCCGCTATGCGGTTTCCGCTCGACACCGGAAAACTCTAAAGTGCCGTATGCAACCCGAGGGCGGTGGTTTGGATGACTGCTCGTGTGCATCCGTACACCCGCGTGTGCATCCGTGCACCAGATAAACCACTCTTTTCCGGGTTTTCTTTCTGCGTCGTTGAGGCGGTGTACGCCCGGGTTTTTCGACATTGCGGCGGTAATGGGCGCGCGCTGGCACGAGCGCGCCCACAGTGGAGAGCAACTGGGGAATCCGCAGGCGCGGAACAGACCATACTCAATTTTTTTTTCAAAAAACCAAGATAGCAGGATAGGATAGTTGTAGAAGTTAAATTTAATTTGAATTTCAGGCTCTGCTATTTCTTGGTACTACATCACAGGAAAACAAGACGAAATGTATGATATAATGTCACCTATGATGGCTTCAGAAATATAGTGGAGAATATTAGTCTAATGGAATTGGAAGAGTGAAATAGGATCCAGGAACATTTTTGGGCACAGCAATGACGGGCTTCAAGAAGCTTGCAGAGGCGATCGAATAGGCCACCGTTGTGCAGCCCCCCCAGCTCTGTGCGCAACAAATGTTCCTCACATGCTGTGCTACCTCAGAGCAGAGACACAGTCGCCGAGACTCCTTCGAACTTTTCATATGACTATCCACTGCCAGGCTCGTTCAATTGCAATTTTTTACTAACAAAAACCACATCTTTTTCACAGGGCTAAAAGAACTAAGAAGGTTGGTATCACAGGTAAGTACGGTGTCCGTTACGGTTCCTCTTTGAGAAGACAAGTCAAGAAGCTAGAAGTTCAACAACATTCTGTCTACGACTGTTCTTTCTGTGGTAAGAGAACCATGAAGAGAGGTGCTGCCGGTATCTGGTCTTGTTCTGCATGTAATAGAACCATTGCTGGTGGTGCTTACACTCCATCGACTGCTGCCGCTGCCACAGTTAGATCTACTATCAGAAGATTGAGAGAAATGGCCGAAGCCTAATTTCATTTCACACCTCTGGTATATATATAACTAAAAATTATGTAATCAATCATTCAACTCAACTTCTACCATACCATACCATACCAGTACGGCTGTGGTCTCTCGGGTACACGTGCCCACCTGTCACGTGATGCGGCCGGGCGTTGCTCCGCATCTGATTTTGTGTCGCCCATTATTTTTCCTTGAAACTCTCGGTTCAATGGAGAAGCCTCATCTCGGACAAAATTAAAAAAAATGTCAGTAATTTAATGACATATGTATTTGTGCCCCAGTGGGTTGTAATAACTTGATGCCCAGACAGTGCGTCACATTATCCATGTTTGCGAGCATTTTTTGGGACTTGGTTTATGATGTTAAATTTGTTAATGACCTTTTTCGCTTGTTGCTACACTGGGATGTGCCTTGTACCATGGCTTGAATTATTTATTGTCCATAAACCAATCAACTCCGGGTATAATGAAGGTGCATATAAATACCGTGTACCAGTATCAGCATGAATGGAGTTTTTAGTGAGTTACAATCATATCACATATATAAATATATATACTTGGTATCACTACACGCTGAGGTACACTCCTCTTTAGTGCTTCTAGAATTGAACTAGAACGCATAATTGGGACCAACCGTCATGTCTCAGAAGAAGAAAGCATCCCACCCAGTGGTGAATCTTCTGGCAGGTGGTACAGCGGGGTTGTTTGAGGCTCTATGTTGCCATCCATTGGATACTATTAAAGTGAGAATGCAAATTTACAGAAGAGTTGCAGATGCAGGCACCAAACCGCCAGGGTTTATCACAACGGGAAGAACGATCTACTCTCAAGAGGGATTTCTGGCCTTATACAAAGGTCTGGGGGCTGTTGTTATCGGGATTATCCCAAAAATGGCTATAAGATTTTCATCCTACGAGTTTTACAGGACTTTATTGGCCGATAAGCATACTGGCTCTGTCTCCACAGGTAACACATTTATTGCAGGCGTCGGAGCTGGTATTACCGAAGCTGTGATGGTCGTCAATCCCATGGAAGTAGTTAAGATAAGATTGCAAGCGCAACATTTGAACCCTTCGGAGCCTGGAATGGGGCCGAAATACAAAAATGCAATTCATGCCGGCTACACAATCGTCAAGGAAGAAGGAATATCAGCACTTTACAGAGGCGTCTCGTTGACTGCAGCAAGACAGGCGACAAACCAAGGTGCGAATTTCACCATTTATTCAAAATTAAAGGAATTCTTGCAAAATTATCACGGCACTGAGGTGCTACCTTCGTGGGAAACCTCCTGCATTGGTCTAATATCCGGTGCGATCGGCCCATTCTCAAATGCACCTTTGGACACAATAAAAACAAGGTTGCAAAAGGATAAATCGGTCTCAAAAGACTCGGGTTGGAAAAGAATCGCCTCCATCGGTGCTCAACTTGTCAAGGAGGAAGGTTTCAGAGCATTGTACAAGGGCATAACTCCAAGAGTCATGAGGGTAGCGCCGGGACAGGCAGTAACTTTTACCGTATACGAACTTATAAGAAGGCAATTGGAGACTCTAGGTATTTTCAAGCAAAATGAGCCTTCAAAACCACTGAAATAAACAGCGTCAGAGCAAAGCATCTTTTTTTCTTTTCTAATAGCATTTCTTTCGGCTTCTTTCTTACCTACCAGAATTTGCACCTTTATGTATATTCTACTAATTTTCTAAAAGTCCTTGATTTATTTGTAAGAGTGTTCTGATGTTCATTCGAAGGTTTGCGATGAATTTCGGAGTTCTATGCAATAGCAAACAAAAAAAAGGATTTCATACAAATCTGCGATATATAAACGTTCTGAAACACAAATTGAAACATTTCCATCATAATTGTTCGCAAGAGGCCAAACTAACAGTATGTCAGTCCCAAAATTCTATAAATTCTCAAACGGGGTCAAAGTACCAAGTCTTGCCCTAGGTACCTACGATATCCCAAGAAATCTTACTGCTAACATTGTTTATCAGGCATTAAAGTGTGGTTATAGACATTTTGACACAGCTGTTCTCTACGGTAACGAATCTGAAGTCGGTGATGGAATCCACCAGTGGCTCAAAGAAGACCCTGCTAACAACAAACGTGAGGATGTTTTTTACACTACGAAACTGTGGAACTCACAAAACGGCTACTCTCAGGCTAAAAGAGGGATCTCTGAATGTTTAGAAAAAGTTGAAAAGATTGGGTACATTGACCTATTACTCATTCATTCGCCATTAAGTGGTACAAAAAAGAGATTAGAAACTTACAAAGCAATGCAAGAAGCCGTTGCAGAGGGTGCCGTTAAATCGATTGGCGTATCCAACTACGGTAAACACCACATCGAAGAACTTCTACACTGGGAAGAACTGGTGTATAGACCCGTTGTCAACCAAATTGAAATTTCGCCGTGGTGTATGAGGCAAGAATTGGCAAAATGGTGTCAGGATAAAGGGATCATTGTTGAAGACTATGCACCCTTAACTCATGGCTATAAATTAAAGGATCCTGAATTAGTGAAAGTTGCTAATGAAATTGGGCGCAACACTGGCCAAGTCCTGATTAGGTGGTCTTTGCAAAAAGGTTACTTACCGCTTCCTAAAACGAAAAACCCAGATAGACTACCTGGTAATCTGGATGTCTACAACTTCGAGTTGACCCAGAAACAAATCCAGGCAATTGAACATCCAGAAGCGTACGAACCAACGGATTGGGAGTGCACGGATGCACCATAAATAGTTAGATAGACTTATACCTGTTTTTGAACATTTATCGCTGGATCACCACTGCGACTCTTGAAACTGAAAAACCAAAATTAGTAAACATATTGTGTATCAATGAGACACTCAATCTCAATGGTAGACACGAGACCGTCAGCGTCATAATTTTTAGATTAAAAATTAAACTTTCTATCAAGTGACTACTTAAACTATAGCAAGTCATGAGATTTTAATTATCACCTTTTTGGGATTGAACGATACTTTTTATAGTTGCTGTCAATATAAACTGGAATACAAGTACAACTGTAATTTTAAACGCTGAACAGCTCCTCTAAAAGACGTAAGAGTAATACTAGGAGGATGAGTAATGAGCGCTCAGTTGTGCCATTAGAGTCAAACCCAGATATTTTCACTGAATTCGCTCACGATCTGGGATTAAATGACAAGTACGCATTTGTAGATGTGTATTCTTTGACTGATCGTGATCTACTAGGCTTCGTTCCGAGACCTGTTGACGCTTTAATACTACTATTTCCGTTAAACGGGTTCTTCGAAGCATGCAAGGACAAGGTCACTGTAAAGAATGATGACAATTGCGGTACAGACGACGTGAATCCTGTTTGGTTCAAGCAGACTGTAAGAAATGCCTGTGGGTTATACGGACTATTACATTCGCTTTGCAACAATAAGAATTTGTTGGAAAAAGATTCAAGATTGCTTAAATTTTTGGAAACGCAACCGAGGGAAGAAGGTAAATATTCAGATACGGTTACAGACGATTTTGTAGTAGATTTGAGCGAACGGCATTCAGATAAATTTAGTCTAGGTCAAACCGTTGCTCCAGAAGCTGTGGATGACGTGAACCTTCACTTTATCACGTTTGTAAAGTCAGATGGAAAAATCTTCGAGTTGGACGGCAGAAGACCAGATGGTGCACACCTAATAGGTTCAGTAAGCGACACAGATACTGATCTAATAGGTCACAAATCCGTCGTGGATAGAGTACAATGGTATATGGACAACGCTGACGAGGATAGCAAGCTCAGCTTCTCCCTACTTGGCTTGGCACCGGCTTGGGACTGAGGGAAATATTGCGGAAAGATAAATGCTCGTAATCAGTATGTATAGAAATCAGTGTACTTATATAAGAATTATTGCTGGCCTTTAATATCAATTTTTTTTGAACCAGAGTATTGTCGTACAATAATATGTCTACAAGCTTTGGTATCCAGAATCTGATATTCATTATCTTCACCTTGATTTTTTGTGACAATAAACTTATCTAATGACTTTTCTTGAAACCAGGCAATTATGGATTCTTTTCCTTCAAACTTGAGTTCTTTTATTAGAAAGTCCAAGTTAATTTGATTGTAACTTTTACAGATGGTAACTAAGGATCTTAAATTTTCCTTTTCAACGAATGCATCCACTAGTTTTTTACCAAGAGGTTCTAGTGAAGCATATATCTTCATGTAATTGTGGTAGTCGCCCATTAAGCTTGCATGTGCCAAATCAAAGGCTACTTTTACCATATGATTACTAAAGACAGCCTGATTCTTGGTCATAAGTTTCAATCTCAACATGTTGATGTAACCATTATCTCCGGTTAGCATGTAGTAAAGTATTCTATAGCTTGTAAACTCTTCAAGAAATGATGCTTTGATATTTGGCAACTCAAACAATACAATTAATCTACTTTGGCATTGATTGAACTCACCAATATCACCATTCTCTAAAGCGATTCTGGCGTGTGATTCATAAACTTTTACAGTGAACTGATTTTCAATCATTTGAACCCTGAGATCTTGTCTCATCGATTTGAATTGATCACACAAGTATTGATAGCTTGCCTTCTTTTTCTTGTGCTTGTTCATAAGTAAAACATAAGTCTTTTTCAGGACGCTTAACGGCCTAACAAGATCGGGGTTCGGTTCAGAGGTTAATCGTAAATATGATTTTTCTAAATTTTGACAAAGCCCTACTATACGTTTATTCGTATCAAAGTTATGAGATTTTGTACTGATTGCATTCAGATTTGCAAAATTCTCTTCATCACCTAGTTTGAGACTACTACTGCTGCCAGTTGAAACTTTAAACTTCTCTGCCCTTCTTTTTCTTTTTTCTTGTTCCTCTATAGCATTATCTGGATTGCTCTCCCCTAGAGTCTTGATCTGTTTCGCATTGTTATTGGTTTTACGTTTTTTTTTGTTGCTCTTCATCAAAAGTGATTGTTGCAGAGGCATGTGGGCCGCATTTCCCTGGGAACCAGTATCCCGCCGAAGTATATCTGGAGTAATATGGCTCATAGCACTTGGTGAACCCAGGTACGATGCCATATGTTCATATAAAGCCATCGAATTGCCTGGTTGCGGATTTTGAACAACGCCCGAAGAGGTAGGCTTTGGTAAGCCTCTGTGACTATTTGGGTTCAAGGGATTTATCAATGAGCTGAATTGAGGTAGAGACTCCATGAAATTAGCGGAATGGCTAGTGCCGCCAGAAATTTGGGGAGTAGATGAAAGTTGTTGCGGTACCGATTGCGAAGTTCCAAAAGTTGAAGTGTGACCAAATGTCGATATGTCGCGGTATGCCGGTGGTTGTATAGGTGGCGGTGGGGAGTCAGGTGGAGCTGCAGGTATATATGAGTTTGTATCGCCGGTAGTGTTTACATTATGCTTGTTCCTGCTCCGTTTCTTGCCCTTCGATTTACCCAAGGCCATGGGAGTCACTTCATTGTAAGTGCTTCCCATTCTCCTGTGGCAATATTTGATGCTACCGATATTGATCAGAGACGATCTCGAGTAATATTTTTCAGTTTAGTATTCCCTGCCCATTATATATGACAAAAATGCTAGGGACTTTTCAATAAAGCCGTTACAAGAAGAGACATCGAGTTTCATGTATCACGTGACACCATATTTCTTGATGTTTCTTGGGCGCTTATTCCAATATTGCAACTATAATCAACTATAATCAACTATAATCAACTATAATCAATACTGTTAATCATACCATTATTTTTCATGGTACATGGAATTGAAGATCATCACTGGCATCACTAGCAGGACTCAAATGCCCCGGTCACTGTTTTGCTAATCAAATGTAAATGGATTAAGTACAAATAATATTTACAGGTTAAACATCCTAATCATCAAATGAGCCGAATGACAGCAGTCCCCCGCCATGGCCGGAATGTCTGGAGAAGTAATCGAAATCAATGGAGACGGCGTTAGCTAGAAGAACTGCACGCTGATCCAAATTTAGAAGGGTGTCGCCTATCATTTCTGGAGGGAACACACCCTCAAAACTTTGGTTCGAGTCGAATCGGACAACGTATACACCAGTATCCGTGAATAGTTCTCTTCCCAGACCAACCCAATTTCTATCTACACTGGCGATGATTTTGCCTCTATCATCAAGAACCGGGAAGTCAAAAGATAAAAACGGTGCATCTATCTGGCCGTATTCTGTAAAGGCGCCTTCTGAGTGTTTTTCCCTTTGGAAAAGCTCGTACCGACGTCTCCATAAGTGCCAATTTTGGATCGACTCACCTACAAGTATACCATCCGATTCAGACTCTCTGATTACTTGCGGGGTTGGCACAACAGTGGGACCTCCGAATGTTTTAGTGGATATGACTTCAGAATTTGTGGATGATTCTAAATATTGCTCTTCGACAGCTGTTGTTGGTGGCAAAAACGCTTTGATATGTGAGTTAATCCAGGAAAAAGGCCTCCTAATAGTCAAGATTACATTCCCCCAATTATCAAAAACGTCTACCGTAAATGGTCTATGCAGTCTATAAATTTGTCTCATTATTGACTTTGCAATTGAGAAATCTCTTTCTTGCATATAACCTATCCTATTCCCCCTTACATCCAGTATGGCATACTTATTTGCCTGTTCAAATCCCAAAAAAACATTCATCATCTCTAGTTGACGCTCTATAATAATAGTCGGTTCATTTAAAATACTGGTAGCAATAGGATGGTGCGGTTGAATAAACGTCACCTCCTTCTCTGCATATTTTGAGGGCTGATGTGGTCGTACTATATTGTTGAGTTTATTGCTTCTTACAGGCAACCTTCTAAAAGCACCATTGCGGACGGATTGTTGAGCTGTACTTGAGTAAAGCCTCGGGAAGAACATGATTTAGCTTACTGTTGTTTTAAGGCAGCGGAGATCAGTATATTTAGCTATCATCTACCGGAGTAATCGCTCAAGTTATTCCACTAACAAACACGTGAAAAATGACATATAGCTAGCCAAAATCATGTCACTTTGATGGCGGCTAATTAGAGGGAGTTGTAACCTTTTCGTCGCAAAAAAACGAATAGGCGACTATATACTTTCGAAAAGAGCTATCTTTCCGTCTTATCTATCGAAGCACATTGAATATTGCATATCAGATGTTCTAGTTTCTATTTAGTGGACGGTTCGAGATCTGTGTCATTTTCTGCAATAGTCCTTACTAAGTATGACTTTATTAGGCTGTTCTTGATCATTCTTCTTCAACATTAGTTTGTTTTCCTCGTTCTAAAAGAACAACTGGAGCTGAATATGCAACAAAAACTACATTTGGTGCTAAATCGTCTTTTCTGATATTTTGAAACAACGTGTTCTTTGGCATGAAAGAAACCGATCAAAGATGGAGAAGGATCAGAGTTGTATTTTAAAGATATGTTATAGTGCTAAAATTCAGAGTGAAAACAAATCGTAGTAATTAGAATTAGATGATGTTGATATTTGATAATGGCAGAGTCCATGACTAGGAAGTGTTACTAGAGTGCATCGCTTATATATTTCTTGAAATGTAATGAAAATTGTGCATTATCCTGACCCTTCATCGATTGTTGTATTTGGGTGTTGATCATGGTCAAAGATGACCTTGCCCACGAAGAACGTTAAGGAAAGATGATACCTCGCGGGGCCAGAAACGGATTATTCCACTTTTTATATAATTCACATCAATATATTGGCACTTTGTTGCTCCATTCTTTAGTTTAGTACAATACTAGAAACATCAGTGACAGAGCATCAAAACTGAGGTCATGTTGCCAATTATATCAAGCAACGGTTAGTAATTTGATTTTATTATAGCTTCAAAAACAATACGACATGTCTTATCGTTGGAACCGACGCGGAGAAACATCAAAAACTTGATGGCGGCTAATTGCTAATGATAATTTAGCACAGTTCTGTTAGAACTGAGATATAGGAGAAAGAGTCATAAAATCATGACATGAACCTACTACAAGCCTGGCTGATAATGAAAGGATATTGGTTACTGGTGTTCAGCGAGACGTCTCCATTCAGGTGACATGTCTTCAGTGGCTGTGCAAAGCGATATTTCATTTAGCACATGCTCAGGAGATGCTGTCGTTCCTAGTTTCACGTATGATGATAAAAATTTGCTCACGATATCGTTTACTGTTATGATTCGATGTAGTGCTATTTTTGGAATATATAAAGGAGACTTCGTATGTTGTTCCCGAGTTTATGTTTTGTCATAAAGAGGGAAAGGCAGTTCGTGGACATTTAACAATTCACGAACTCGGTATATGAATTGTGTAATTTAACATAAATGCTTCAATGCTTTTATCAAATGATCTAACTATTAGAACCTTTCAACAAGTTCGGCTTTGAAAAGAGTTATTTTGATATAGATCTAAATTAGCATATTTTTAGAGCGAGAGTCATCAAAAGGTAAATGACAATTTGTGACGTATAAATACCGGCACTTTAACCTGGTATTTGTTCTGTTCAATTCACATCTTTTGTATGTTTTATATTGTAGAAAATCAAGGATTAATCTAAAGATTTATAGACCTATATACTCCACCAGCTAATTACCAATGTCTACTAACCCAAGTATCAACGAAGCCGTCAATAAAAACCTCTTCCAATATAAACCTATATACTCCACCAGCTAAGTACCAATATCTAGTAGCCCAAGTTAAAGCTGCGCCATCAAGAAAAACCTCTTTCAATATGTTTAGTCAAAAACCATAACAGAAGTTGGTTTGAACCGGCTACTCAAGCTTCCATATTCCGCATGTAAGCTCAACAGTCTCCATCACAAGTATATGGGAGTTTGGCCGAGTGGTTTAAGGCGTCAGATTTAGGTTGTTCTCAATTTAAGCTCTCTGATATCTTCGGATGCAAGGGTTCGAATCCCTTAGCTCTCATATTTTTCAATTTGTTTTTTTTTTCAACTCGAGAATTCTATGAAAAATATCTGATCGTCAAAAAAATAATTAAGAGCTTCATTTATTAGTATTAAGTCGCTTCAGAGCACTCTGAATTTTAGTTTTGCGTGAAACATGTTCCGTTCTGTTGTCAGCAAAAGAGGAATTCATTCAGTACCCAAGTTACCGAATGTGGCTCAACTAAAGCAGCAAGGTATACCCAACGTATTAAGTCCTGCAGGATTTAATGTAGTTTGGAATCAACATCAAAAATATGTCTGTGATAGACTTACACTAGCCACTAGTGGTACTAGCTTAGAGTCATATTTACCATTCCATCTTATATTGAATACTGCAAAGAAGCCACATTTAACTCATGTTTTTAATTTAGCTTCAGCAGCACACAATAATCATTTGTTTGTGGAGAATATACTGCCTCCTATAAATAATGTTATAACGCAGCCATCCCGTCTATTTTTATCATGCGTTGAGGAATCCTTTGGCTTTGATTGGGAATCATTGAAGACTGAGATGATCCGTCGTGCAGAGACTGATGTATTAGGGCAAGGATGGTTATTTCTAGTGGAAAACAGCAACAAAGAGCTACATATTTTAACTATCCAAAATAACGGTACACCATATTATTTCCCTCGAAATCAACTATTCGATTTGAATTCTGCCTTATCTATAGAAGAGTTTTCTCACTTGGAAGAAATCAAAAAGTTGGTTAAACAAAATGGGAAGAAGAAAGTTGAGGACTGGACCATGCCGCTAATATGTGTGAATTTATGGGATCAAGCTTATTTGCATGACTATGGTGTAGGAAACAGATCAAAATATGTTGAAAATATCTTGAATAATCTAAATTGGTCTGCCGTTAATAAAAGACTATATTCAGATCAATCAAAATGATTGTGCTGCAAATATTGTATAATTTATCATTCCTTTCATGTACATAGTATCTCTATTTGGTGATTTTAAACAACCTTCACTGCAATTGGTTTACCCAGTTCATCATTGATTATAGTGGCTCTATTTCTTTGTTGTAAGGGTCTTAGGCAATGGGCCATCATTTTTTCTGGCATGTCATGAAACTCCCAATTTAATGTTTCGTCACTTTGCGTTAACTCATATATTGTGACTACTTGATTCAATTTACCAGAGTCTTCGAACCATTGCAGCACCAACGAAGCCCACGAATCATAGTTTCTCCAAAGTATGTAATATCTGGAATCATCCTTCGAACCTTGGTCTGCTCCGATCGCTTTACGCTCTTCACACATCTGCGACCATATTTCATCAACGAATACTTGTGGAACAGTTCTCTGTATTTCGGTATTAGTGAATATACTTGGGGCAGAGTTTTCGCTGCCGTTTGTTTCATTCCCCTCAGTAGTCATGCACCAGCATTTGTTTGACTTACAATATTGTAAAATTACCTCTATCCATGACGCTATCTGTTGTCTTCTAATCAAAGCATTCGGCTGCCTTGTGAAAAATGGTGGAAATGAATATATCGGTGGTAATATTAGGCGGTTAGACATATTCTGCTTCTTTATCCTCTTTCCCTTTCAAAATTGTCAGTTAGCTAGAGTTTGGGGCTGAAGTGCGAACGTTGTATATCTTCATGCCGGTACAAACTAGAAACACAATCAGATCTGTATTGGTAAAGAAAGCATATGGAAAAGGTTCATGAATTGGAATATGAGCATGCACAGATATACAACGACTTGATTCAAGCCTTGGATACCTTATACTTGCTGAAGCAGAATATAGGTGAAGTGACCCCAGAAATGGAGAAAACTCTTGAAATAAGAAGACAACTGCAAAGAAGTTTGGAGAAGAGCGCTTCATTACTTCGAACCATCGAAAGGATTAATGTGGCCAACGAGCGAAGTCAGGCATCAGAGTCCACTGAAGGGCTTCTAGCCAGTGAATTGGGCAAGATAATGCAAGATAATTACGATCTTGACGTCCAAGTCCAAAGGTTCATCTCCAGTGAGGATAAGCTTGAAGCAGACCTTCAGAAAGAGACAGACAAGTATACGGAACTTGTTTCCCGATTCAAGAAACTATCTAGCGCTATGAAAGAACGTTCTGCGAAGTTGAAGTCATCGGAATTCCAGCCATCCAACCCTAATCTGCCCTCCAAAGGTGAAAAAGATGAAAAAGATGAAGATCAACGAATCCTGGATCAAAATGAGGTCTTGCAACAGTTGCTACTAGCTTTAAAGATACATGGTGGTTACGATCCGTTCATATAATTACAATTATTGAGCTGGCTGATCACATGCTGTTAGCATCGACAAGCGTTTCTTTTTTAGATGAAAGAAAAAAATTTTTTTATATAAATAAGTTTGGAAAATTCAATGTCATCGCGTAAGGTGAAATAGCAGTCGCCGCGCTAACTCATCACATCTCGCTTCATTATTTTATGTTCATAATCTATTCATTCTATCTTGTTCTTTATACCTTTTTATCTTAGTTCACCCCAGCCTTTTCAATCGCTTGCTTAAAGATTATTATCGTAACGTAACGTTGATATAAACGAAGGAATAGGCTGGCCAACTATTTTCTTATTGATAGAATAGGTAAATCAGAGCAAACAGTAATATTATACAAAAATGAAGTACGTTGTTGTTTCCGGTGGTGTTATATCTGGTATTGGTAAGGGTGTTCTTGCATCCTCTACCGGTATGCTTTTGAAGACGGTGGGCCTAAAAGTTACTTCAATCAAGATCGATCCATACATGAACATTGATGCTGGTACCATGTCTCCATTGGAACATGGTGAGTGTTTTGTTCTGGATGACGGCGGTGAAACCGATTTAGATTTGGGTAATTACGAGCGTTATTTGAACGTTACTTTGACCAAGGACCATAATATCACAACTGGTAAAATCTATTCACACGTTATCTCGAGAGAAAGAAAAGGTGATTACTTGGGTAAGACAGTGCAAATTGTGCCACATTTAACTAACGCCATCCAAGATTGGATCGAGCGTGTGTCTCGTATTCCTGTCGATGACACAGGCTTAGAACCCGACGTTTGCATCATTGAACTTGGTGGTACAGTTGGGGATATCGAAAGTGCACCATTTGTCGAAGCCTTGAGACAATTTCAGTTCAGAGTTGGAAAGGAAAACTTTGCATTGATTCATGTTTCCTTGGTCCCAGTGATTCATGGTGAACAAAAGACAAAGCCAACCCAAGCTGCAATTAAAGATTTGAGACAGCTAGGCCTAACCCCAGATATGATTGCTTGTAGATGTAGTGAGGAACTGGAAGATCCAACTATATCGAAGATTGCCATGTTCTGTCATGTCGGGCCTGAACAAGTTATTAACGTGTATGACGTGAAATCCACTTACCATATCCCATTGCTGCTATTGGAACAGAAGATGATGAACTATCTTTTGAAAAGATTGCAATTAGATGATATTACACTGAGTATTGAAGATAAGCAAAGGGGTGATCAATTGTTGGAGAAGTGGAAGTCCATGACGGTCAATTTTGAGGAGTCGGACAAAGTTGTCAAAATTGCATTGGTGGGAAAGTATACGAATTTAAAGGATTCATATTTGTCTGTCATCAAGGCATTGGAACACTCATCAATGAAATGTCGTACGCGGTTGGAAATTCTTTGGGTTGAGGCAACTGATCTGGAACCTGACTCACAAGAGTCTGACAAGGCTAAATTCCATGAAGCTTGGAACAAAGTCAGCACAGCAGATGGTATATTGGTGCCGGGTGGATTCGGCATTAGAGGTGCCGAGGGTATGGTCCTTGCTGCTAAGTGGGCACGTGAAAGCAATGTTCCATATCTGGGCATATGTCTTGGGTTACAAATTGCCACCATTGAATTCTCCCGTCATGTATTAGGCATCAAAAACGGTAACAGTAGCGAGTTCCTGCCAGATATTCCAGAAAGTGATCAAATTGTTGTCTACATGCCTGAAATTGATAAAGAAAAGATGGGTGGTACTATGAGATTAGGACTAAGACCAACATATTTTCAAGACGATAGCGATTGGAGTCACATCAAAAAATTGTACGGAAACAGGGCATCAATCGAAGAAAGACACCGCCACCGTTACGAGATCAACCCCAGATTGGTTGACCAATTGGAGAAGGAGGGCTTAGTATTCGTTGGCAAGGACGAGACTGGCGAACGTTGCGAGATTTTGGAACTAAAGAACCATCCATATTTCGTCGCCACTCAATACCATCCTGAATACACCTCAAAGGTTTTGGACCCATCGCGTCCCTTCGTCGGACTTGTCGCAGCATCAGCTGGCGTGTTGGATCGCCTGTACAAGGGAGACTTCGAGTTCCATGGCACGGCTGACTTCTAAAACCCAAATAACAGATATCATCGTATAACATTAGAACTATATTTAAACTAATTTAAAAATAAATCAATCGAGACGTTCTCTTATTTGCTTATACCAATAACACCGCAAGCGTTTCTTCCACCAGCATTACCCGTTTTCAAAGACTCGTCGTTTCCACCTTTACCCAAGTCGTCTTTGCCGCCGTGAATCACAACGGTTCTTCCCAAGATGGAAGTTGGACCGAGCAACTTGATGAGACTGTCCTTTATGGAACCACGGGCAACACCTGAGGCGTCTGTCGACACATTGCCCATGTCACCGACGTGTCTCACCTCAGCATCGGCAGCACCGTGCGTCTTGCCGAAAGGGTTGTAATGAGGACCTGCCGAGGTACAGCCGTTTGTGTTGTCACCGAACTCGTGGATGTGGAACCCACGCAATGCATTGGGGTCGTTACCTGAAATCTCCCATGAGATGGTAGTAGGTTCTTCCTCCTTTGCTTGCTCGAAATAAACGACACCAGAGACCTTGCTGTCTCCCTTCAATAGAGCAACCGCTTTAGCCATTTTTACAGAATATAGATAATATCAACAGAAAAGAATTCCAGGACACGAGCAATTCAAATGATACTGATCTTGTTGCCTAGAAACCCTAGAAGTTAGTATCATCACCATGAAGGTATCTGTTGAGCAAATTGAGTGTATTAATATCCATATATATATACAGCACGCGGCATGGGGCCTTTGCTCATTCCAACGCCACCGTCGAGTTTGCTCTTACGTAAGGCAGCTAGCTGGGTTGGCCAGCCCACACCCCTTTCCCCTTTTTCGCTGAGGAGGGTAAGCAACACATCTGTCCGACTTTTTCAGCAACTTCTTCTGGTGAAAAACGCGGGTTCGACCCCGGCTCTCGGACAAGCTCGAGCAGAAGACAACAAGTGGAATAAATTCACCCATGGGAGTTCGCAGACCAGAAGATCGGAAACCAGGTTCCTGAAACAGTCTCTGGAGGCTGATTCAACAAGAGAGCGTCTTGTGTGGGTGGATACATATTCAAATAGAAGCTCTAGTCTTGATAAATAGAAGCTCTACTCTCGGTAAATCGAAGCTCTACTCTTGGTAAATATGGCCCATTGGACGCGCAATCTGAGTGCAAAAAAATAACGATCTGGTGCAGAAGGGCTGAACTGCAACAGTGGTATCTCGACCTTTCGACGTAAATGAAGGTAGACCAGTTATTTGCAGTGCTCCACACGGCCTGCTGCACATGTGACTGCAAACCGAAATTCCGCTATATAACAGATGTGATTGGCTCGACATCGCCCTTATTCTTGAAACACGATTTTTCGCCAAACCGTGGGGATGGACTGAGAGCATTTCACCAAGACCCGTTCGTTCCGACTATGTGCAGTTCCATTCATCTCCTGGCTCGTCACGAGTCTTGCGTCTTAGAAACTGACACACCTCGGCGGCTAGACAACTCAAAAGCCTCCCGAACATTATACCAGCTATGACACGTGCAGCTTGCCTCGATGGCAAGGCTGTGGGGAGTTATTTGCGAACTACAGCCTAACTAGTCTGATAAGGAGCGACAAAGACGATTTGGCCTCATAAGCGCTGAAGTTGCTGTCGTCTGAGATAATGCTTTGTATTTGAGAGCATATGTTCAGGAGCCTCTCCGAGAGGCAGGCTCTTCCTGGTGCGCATTCCTGCCTGTTCATATCATATAAGGGCTGCAGCAGCTCTAGTCTGTCGGGCTCTGCCCTCGGGTACGCTCCTTAGCAAATTATCTGTATAGAGGTTATAGTATTTATCCAAGTATTTAAACAGAGTGTTTACATAGACACCAGATGTAAATGTTGATTATGTGCAAAATTGTATTGAACTTATTCATCTTCGTCGCTCTCATCATCTCCATCGCTCTCTGCACTTTGTAACCAGGTGATGAAAGGTTTTGCAGCTCTACGCACTTTTTTCGATACATCTTTTGGAACATATTTCTTAGAGCATTTGCTACCGAACTTGATTATTTCTTCCTCAGAGATGACATCATTGTTGTATAGTTGAACCAGTATTTTTGACAGAGATGGAATCAAAGCTGTGTTCTCTAGACCTAAAAATCTCTCTAGACCTCCCAAAAACTCTCTTTCATATTCTGGCGAAACAAAAACTTTCGCTAAAAATGCAGAGTGTTCAGATATATCTTCTACGATGTCTTCATCAAACATCGATTGGGCTAGAACACATGCGATTTTTGGATCTTTGAGTATATCAAAATCAGCTGCTTTTTTGTATATTTCAACATCCGTTGGCATTTCATCGCCCTTTTTCTCCAAAATCCACTCCCCGAATTCTTCCAGTTTTGTCATTTCTCCATTTGCGGCATCGATACTGGCCTGTAGTTCTTTGGCACGCTGTCTAATAGCTTCCTCAGACATGTCGACGGCCCATTCATCGTCCTTCATTTCAATCTTTTCCAGGGAAGATGCTGCTGCATTGATCTGACGTGCTAACTCATCGTCATCATCATCTGTTGGTGCAACACCTTCACTGCTGCCATTTGCACCGTTGGTTGCTTGCGATTTACCTTGTGCGATATCACTAATGGAAATACCTCCACCACGGATGTTTGCGGATGCTGTTGCAGCTTTTTTGGTTTTCTTTGAACCATTCATTGATTCTGGAGGATTCTTCAAAATGAACGATGATAGCTTGTGTCTTAGATCCATTGGAGTTCTTCTACCACATGCTTTACAGTCTCTAACTAAATCGCCATCCTTTGTAACTATGATGACAGTCTCTGGATTCTTACAGTTACCACAAAGAACGAATTTGCTGATGAACCCATCCAAAACATCTTGTAATTTGGCAGGCTCGTGAACACCATTCACTAGATAACGATCTTTATCCACAGAAATAGATGTTTGAGCACCCAACTCAAATCCGAAATACTTTACAAGGTATGGGGTTGGCCTATTTAACGAGCGTCCAATATCAGCGACATTTAACACTGCAGTCTTGATACCATTACCTCTACCTTCCACTTTAGCCTGAATTGGAGGCATTTTGTAACGGTAAAACGGATCATTGTTATCCCTGCAAATATTGATCGACATCCTGAAAAACCAATACTGAAACTATGCGTTAACCTTTCAAATGGTATATTGACCCAAAGAATATGTCAAGCGACTCGTAGGTGTGCTTGCCAACTCGGTAATGTTACTCTCAAACAACTTGTATTTACTACTTCCAGCTCTATTTAGGTTTATTGAGGCGATGGGCCTAAAAATTTTTCAGTTCGTTTCATGTGATAGGTCTAAGTAATAAGCACAGTTGGAAATGATGAAGCGTTCGAGATTACGTGGACACACTATTTAGAGACAATTGAATTAAGTTCGCTCGACGGTTGGTTTCTTCGAGGGCCTATTAGTATATCACAAAGTTAATTTAGGTCAATCGATTCGAAATGGCGAGCTTAGCTACTACAAGGGAAAGGTTCCTGTCAATAATGGGAACCATGTCGTATACTCAATTTGAAGCCGAAGAATTAAGGCAACTGCACAATGAGTTGAAGATTTACATGGGAGCAAGCGATCCGGAGCTATCACAATCTGCATATATGAGTCTAATGGAAATGCTCTTCTATGTGAATGTGTATCTTAGTAAGGATGTTGATGCGCAAGTTCTTTACAATACTTTGAGAGACAGGTTTGGTGACGACTCCCCTAAACTTTACGCAATGAAAGCAATGCTGCTGCAAATTAATGAAAATGATCAGGCTGCAATTGAATATATCGAGAAAATGATATCGGAAAAGCTTGAATACGACACAGATTCCGTGAGTTACATATTACTTCAAAAAAGGCTGATCGCGATCAAGGGACATGGTAAAGATAAGGAATGGTTGCTGCGTCAGGTTTTAGAACTAAGTGAAAAGTTTCCCTTAGATGCAGAGCTCTGGTGGCTTGCTGGCAATATATACATGGAGCTAGGACAATTCGAGCGGGCATCTTACTGTTACGAAGAAGTTGTCATTTTACTTCCATTCAATTACGTGGCATTTGGTCAAATAGCCGAAACATTGTACTATAAAGCCCTTCGCGTAGACAAACCGCAGAGTAAGGCACGTAATACTTTACAAAAAGCTCTAAACAATGCACTAAGAAGCGTTGAGATAAATGAACTATACCTGAAGGGATGGTCCTTTGTTGCACAAATAACATCACAACTGGATGACAAAACTGAACTATCAAAGCTTGCAAAGCTTGCAAAGGTGAAGCTTACTGAAATTGCGACTTCTTCGAATGCTAAGGATAGAGTTACTGCTGAATTGATACTAAATAAGCTATCGCCTAAATAGAATGCATGTAGGGCTAAGGGAAGAACCACTGATGAGATGAAAATCAAAAAATTTCACGTTGTATCATTAAAGTCTAATACTTCGCATTCTCTCTTCTTTAATGGAATATTCTGAGCCACCCAATTGCTGTCCCGCAAGGCAGCTTTCGGGTCATGCGAATGAGAGATTTTGTGTCTCGTCAATAAGCTCTTGTAATCTCCTTCCATTTCCTTGTACTCTCTGATTACTTTATTCTCGTCGAACTCAATAGCAACTCTAGTATCTATGACCCGAACCAGTACGTCGTCTACACGAAGGAAAAACCGACTCAATATTAGCAGTCTTTCGTTCATCACCCTAATTTTGATATTTAGGATGGAAATTCCGTTATCCGCTAACTCATCTTCAAATAAAATCATATCGTCATAGAATAAAATATGATCTGGCCTTGTCAACTTTTCAATGGGCAGTTCCTGTGAATCATCTCTTGTCAGCTTGTATCTATTACTCTCAGCCACCTCAGTTCCCCTGTATTTTGTTGTGTAAGTCCAATCATAATGGCGGGCAATCTGTAAAGATGAGCTGTCGATATCGGAAAGCGGTTGCGTTGAGCCCTGTGCTGCACTCAATCTTTGTTGTTGCTTCTGTTTTTGCTGCTTGGAGTCCATCCATTTCTTTGAATAAGAAACTCTTATACCCGAATCTTCTAATCTGACATCTCTTAAGGCATCCAAAGCATTAAATTCAATTGACCAATTGTGTTCTTTTTCTTCAATCCGCACAAAACTGTTACCGAATATCATTTCAGGCAACGTTAGCCCCTTTAGTTTATTATTTTCCCAGTCATCTAGCTCTCTCGAATTTAATATGGGCTTCTTTCTTGTTGATATTGTCCAGTTATTTATTGTCATTGATGGATAATCTTCCAAGGGCAGAGTCGCCACTGGTGATGGAATTATCATAGTTCCACAATGAGCACATGGTGGATTATTTGGGTTATTACATTTGTGTCTCACAGGACCATGAGGGTGCGATGACAGTCTAGAGGGTGAAGGTATTGAAGGCTGGACAAATCGAGGACCAGGGACCTCTGCACATTGGGATATTTGGGCTGAATTATCATCAAGCCTTGGATCAGCAGGGATACGGGCTCTGACAATCCGGGCATGTGCCTGTCTTGCCGAATTTACCTCGACTGTACGAATGCCCGGGCCCCGTCTTATATCTCTCCTTTCAGACATTTGGAGTTCCACTTGAGAGAACAAAACCAGCAGTCAAGCTAACAGTGACGAATCAGGCTCTTAAAGATTCCTGATGAAATGTTAAATCTAGTTCGCTAAATTTTAGGTATCTCCCTTTATATTATCAGGTGAAATTGGAAACCGTTCTTCTAGCTTAATTTTCAATAGGCACCCGAAGGAACATCAGATATCAAGATCACAAGGGAAATTAAGAAAAATAAAAGCATCATGTTAGTAAAGAAGACACGGGGTTCGAAACTATAGCCAAAAATAGAGGTAGACATCACGATGAAAAGACTGGGAACTAGGAGTAGCCTATTAGCTCGAATATCTGCTGCTCTACTGATCGTAGGGTTGTGGCTATTCTTCTCATCCAGCGACCTTTCATATAGCAAGCCAACGGATTCCGTCAAGACTCAGACCACAAAAAGTTCTGTGAAGGATGTTGGCCAAGGTACGGCTGGTAAATTAGTCGATTCTATAATGCCGTCAATGCCAGATCAAGAGGCAAAGGAGATGTTAGGACGTGCTTCGTGGAAATATTTCCACACCCTTTTGGCAAGATTTCCTGACGAGCCGACTGAAGCAGAGCAGGAAAAGCTAAAATCCTTTCTCTATCTATACGCCGAGTTATATCCATGTGGCGAGTGTTCTTACCATTTCGTAAAAATGTTACAGCAGTCCCCGCCACAAGTGGCCAGCAGAAAGACGGCGGCAGTGTGGGGATGTCATATGCACAACAAGGTCAACGAATATCTAGGAAAGGAAGAATATGACTGCACAAAAATTCTTGAAGATTATGACTGTGGTTGTGGTGACGAAGATGGTAATATCAAGAATGACTTGAAATTAAAAGATACAATGACTATGGAAGTGGAAGGTAAACAAGGTGGCTAGATAATCGTGTCTTGATAGGACCGGAAAAAAAAATTATAAAAAAATGCTGGCTAGCATGCGGAGTGAAGGCCTGCAGGATCACATTACCGTGCAGCAGCCCATACTCTCTGAATCGCTTGCCGAAGATTGGCCATTTCTCCGCTGGAGCCCATTGGCAAAAGGATTTGAGCCTGGTTGTGGGTAGCCCCAGAGTTCTGGTAGCGCGTAATCTCTATGAGTTGAAGTATAGTTAATTATAGTCAAACATGCGTTCGAAGCTGTAATTCTTTCCCTCGATAATTCGTTTCTTAATTTGCTGTTGAGTTCATTGACTCTTTTCAGTTTCAAGTATTTTATCTTGAGACCAAGTTCATTGTTGGTATCGTATTGTAACATTTTTCTCTGGGAACTCAAACCCTCTCTCTGATCCCCTGCACATCCTGTCTTCTCGAAGGTCTGATTGTTTTTATACTGGCATTCGTATGACGAGCATGTCGAGTTGAGGCACTCTTAGGGTATTATAAAAAAGTTGATTACAAGACGGTATAGTGTCTATCTAGATGAATATAGAAAAGTAGATAAGAGCATTCGTCGAGAACAGCAATTGGTGGTGGTTCACGGCGATGGGCCACTACGCCAATACGTCTCTGGATGTTGTGGGGAAAGGCACACTGTGGCACGTGATGCCGCATACCATCCAGCAATGTTGAATGACATGAGGAGTTCAAGCAGTTTACTGGGTGACACTGTGTCACTGCCTCAAGGTTTTAATCCACATGTTTATCCTTGCTTTGTAAATGCCTTTTTGTATTGGTTCAAACGTCCATGGCGACCATTTCGCCTCCGAAGGGGATCCAAATTTCAATTACATTGAAAGAAAATTTAAGACACTCCAACTTGAACCGACAAACGCATCGAGACAAGCAGCAACGATGGAACATTTGGCTCTCACATTAGGTTTCTTGACCGCCACTGGTGGAATTATGGGCTATGCCCGTAAGGGCTCTGTGCCCTCATTGGCTGCCGGATTAGCCTTCGGTGGGCTCTACGGTTACAGTGGCTATTTGCTCCGCGAGAACAGAGACAATGGTTTAGAGATTGCCCTTGGTGCATCTGCCGTGATGCTAGCTACCGGTATTGCCCGTGGCATCCCATCAAGATTCAAAAAGCCGGTCCCTTTGGTGTTGACGGTGCTCGGCTCAATAGGCTCAGCCTACTACTACAAGAAGTACAAGGAATTCTACCCATGATCCATCAGGCGACTTGCGGTGTGCGAAAATCTTTATATTCAAAACTCATTAAACGTCTTTATTCTTTACATATTCCTATTTTATGTAAAATGCTCTTTAATCAGAGTGCCCATACTATACAATCGTTATGCTCAAAATGCTGTGAATGCAGATGTGACTTACAAAAGCGTGATTGAGTTTTGTCTGCCGTGCTGTGCAGCATTGGCAGTGGCAAACGCCATCGCTACCTCTAGATCGGTGACACTCGCACTCGAGTTTTTTCTAGTAGATGGCTGTGATACCTGTGACAGGCCTGGAATGACAAATGGTGCTTGGATGTCTGAAGTCAAAGTTAGGAAAGCCATTTCGAATATTGTTCTGTGTTTGTAGTTGTGATAGTTGTTTTCAACGGTTGCAGTTGTAGTTGCTGTTGTGTTTGGTCTGCCTCATAAGCATCGAGATATTAGCAGGCCCATGTAACCTTCTTATATAGTAGTCTGTCTCTGCAAGCTCTCGATCCGCTGAATGCAGGTTTGTGACCTAGTCATGAAGTTAGTCATCATTTATTTCTCCTCGTTCCCCTATGTATGTATTGCATCATAGCTGGTGGTCATTCGTATGCCGGAAACCCTCATGGAATGCGCTCGAAACCTGCGCATCACGAAGTCAAAGCCAACTTCAATGACTGTACCTGTCGACTAGTCATGCAGCGTCGGTCATGCCGGCGCCGATTGAACAGCGCGCGGCCGCAAATTTTTAAAGCACCTTTTCCTCGTTTGGGACGATACGCAACGCACGTTTTCGGCCGCTCCGCCTCGGTTCCTTTTGCGTATCGTTTACGGTGCTCTAGTCACGTGATGGACATTTGTTCGGCGGGGCAGAGGCATGCTTGTCCGGGCTACTAGTGTCCGGTATAGGTTCTATTGTCCGGTGTCCGGATATCCTAAGGGAATGGGTTAGACTTGCTGAGCACTATGCATCTGTTGGAATGAGAGAGGTAGCCCTTGATGTAGTTTTTCGCGATGAGATTGGCCAATTGGCATTCCAGAGAGTCAAGCAGCTCTTCGTCGGCCGGTGGAGTCGGTTTCTTAGTCCTCTGCGTACTCCTCTTGACGCTTCTGGTGTAGCCGATGGCTATGACCGCCAACGGAAGAATGTTTTGTTTGCCGTAGTAGTGGTGGCATTTTTTCACCAACTTCACAAGCACCATTTCCCTTATTAGGGACATGGCCACGTACAGTCCGTTTTTCAGGTAGAATACTTCCTTTTGGAGAAGTTGCTCGTCGTAACGGTTCAGATTGCCCGTTTGCAGCGACAGGATCATTTGCCGGTATAGAGAAGGCACTTTGAGGAACCTGTTTCCTGTCAACAGGGCCATTGGGACCAACAGGACCATTATTTGTTCCCTTTTTCTGGATAATCTTGGGTCGGCGCTGCAGTCCATCAGGGCCCCGTTTAGGTATTCGAAGCCCTTCTTGAAATCGCTCTCATAGCAGCCGTAGTACTCGCCCATGTAGTAGTTGTACTTCACCATGTGTGACCTGTGGTAACGTGCCAGACTCTGCTCCAGGGTTGGGATTTCCTGCTTACGGCTCTGGAGAACCTTGACCAGGTTTTTCATCATATCTCTGTTCTGCAGTCTGTGGTACAATTGAAATTCCAGGTTCGCAAACATGTAGCATCCGATTTTTCTATTTTTGGGCAAAACTGGGTTTCTGTCGTTCAGACACAAGTTGAAACTGCGATGTATGGTGCGGCCACATCGCTCAAGTTCAGATATTCCCTTCGTGCCTTTGCCTATCCGATAAAACTGTTCTGCAACGGTAAAGAGCGGGTATACTATCCAGTTGGTCTCCTGTTCTGCAATTCTGTTCATCAATCTCAACTGCTGTTCCGAAAGATCAAAAATGGCCGTCCTGTCGCCGATTCTCTGCTTGAATTTGAGCTCCATCGTGATGTTATACAGCTCATCGAGTTTGCCGTCGTTGGCTATCGTTAAATAGTACGCTTTACCGTTATCATTGCAGCTCAAAAACTCTAGAAGACTATTGTCATAGCATTTGTCAGTGAAAAACCGGTTCAAGCTAATGCTCATAGTTATTATTAGCGTGTTTCTTTTCCCTGTTGCCTCTATCGTCGCTATTCGAAATTAATGAGGTTTGTCGATTTTGGCGGCTTCTTGGAGGTTTGAACAAAATCAGTAGCCATATAAACACAAACTAATGCGCATAAAATAGTAAGTGCAAAAGGGGCAGTCAATTAGCCATGCAACGAAGGTCTACTGATTCAATGGAGGAAGACCTGCCTAAATTCTCGCTAGTAGACAAGCAGAAGCGCGAGCCCTCTCCCACAAGATTATCAGCAGCCGCTCAAATAAATAGATCAAATGCGTCATCACCAAGGAGACAGGGTATCCAGTTGTTTGTGCCTATCCAATCCAGCCCTATGAAAAATTCTGACTATAGAGAAGTTGGCTCGGATAATTCAATCACAACTCCGAAAAGACATAGTATCGCTTCAGATCACAGTCGGACGGCTCAAATAGAATACAATCAAGATCTTCTATACCAATTAGCTGCCAAGAAAAGACAAATCGTTGAACTGCAACAAGCACTAGATTTAGCGAAGAAAGAATTACACGTGTTAGAAACGCGTTATGAATCCACGATGTCACCTAACGCTAATCCAAACTCCCTTAATCATAATAATGATACAACTTCCACCTCATCGACGAAAGCGAAAAACGAAAAGGTCCAGCCCTGGTCGAAACGTATGCAACAGACGCTGGTGGATGTTAATAGTTCACCGAACGTAGTGAAAAGTAAGCAAAGTATCTCAAATTTTTTCAATAATGATAATGGTAGTGTCAATCAATCAAATCATCAAGCAAACGAGAATAATAGTAAGCCCAGTTTTTTTCAAAGCATTCTGCATAAGTTTAATGAATTTTCTGTCGCTGAAGAGGAAGAGGAAGAATTTGATAGAACTCAAAATAAACAAAGTGATAATTTCTATCTGAAGGACAAACTTGACTATGATGATGAGGAGGAAATAGAAAACGAGGAGACCGGTCAAACATTGCTGGATGATAAGAAATTTTCGAGGTTAATATAAATTCTCTATATATATCTTGAAAAAACTTGCTTTATTTAAAGGTGTAACCAATAACAGATTGAGTAGCTTTCAAAGCTTCATATTTAACTCTTGGATCAGGATGATTCAAGAGTTCCATTATTACGACCTTACCATTACATTCATTCAAAATTTTCGTACTTTCAGGCAAAAGTTCAATGACATGAGTAATGTCACTCAATGCAACTTCTAAAATGGTCTTGTGTGGTTTGTCATTCAAACCAGAGTCCTTTGCTTCAATTAATGTATTGATCAGTTGTCTAAACAATTTCCAGTTTTGAGACTTGAATTTCTCAATGTTGTCCGACCAGAATCCGTTATTAACATGAGAGGGCGACCAGCATAATAATTTTGAGTCTAGTTCAGCAACGTATTCATCAAATGAAGTTAATTCTTGATACTCTTTTTCAAGAACTTCCTTCAATTTCGACATATCGGAGCGTAACTCTTCGTCCGAGTATTTTCTTTCACTCAGTGACTGTAAGACAGGTAGTGCATTGCCTAATAATAACAGATTTTTGATGACTTTTCTATGCCATTTGACATCTTCTGAAGTACATTGCAAGATTATTGATATACAAACTCTTGAAATTTTTTCCTTTATTGTAATTTTTACCAATTTTAAAAGGTTGAGGAAGTCCAACAGATAGAATTGAGTCAGTTCAAATGCGATTTTTCTATCAAACGTTAATAGCCATAGCAACAATAATGAATAATATTGTAATTGAATACCAAGATTATTTGAATTTGTTGCGACAATTCTAGTTGTTGAGTTTGGTTCGAGCGCTCCTTTAATGATAGCGAACACAGTTGGTAAATATTTCTTATGGCATTTCCAGATTATCGAACGGTATGGTTCCAGGGAAGCCAATTCTTGAAGCAACCTTATACAGACATAAGAGGTATCCATTAGATCCAAATTAGTCAGAATGTTCAAAAAGTTCTCGCTGTTGACTAATTGACCAACAAGGTCCTTGTTTAATAATTCGGGTTGAATTAAAAGTGTCACCAGATTAAATGAGGAGATGAGAACGGTCTGGCGGTCACCCACAAGAGAGACATCAAACAGCTCTTTAACCTTATTTGGATTCTTGACGAAATAATCTATAGTATCACTTGAAAATCTATTTGATGACAGCAACTCTGCAATCAAATTCTGCACAGATTTTTTTGCATCACTATTGTTGGCACTAGACAAAAGGTGAATCAATGGAGCAATAGTCAGTTCATTTATTCTGAAATTTGGATCCACAGCACTTGTTGGCTCATTCACATGCTTTACAAGGATGCTCTCCACTGTTTTCGAAGTTGATGCATCCAATTCACTAATCTCCGAAGATCTTGCTAAGGCATCCCAAGCCACCGGACGTGACCTTATAGCATTGCGTATATCATTGAAATGTGTACTGTCCAAAAGAATCATCTTTGAACCCAGGGATGTGACGTGCTTGGCTTAGCTTGATAAATTTTGTAGTTAGAATTCATTTCAAGCCTATCCATCCCTTTAGCCTATTGGCTGCAAAAACAGAGTGTGCGTTGCGGCTCCGGGTAACCCCTTTTCAAATGACTGAAGATGCGAACATCTGTCGTATGCAAAATCTACTGATCGCATGCTGCACACTCTCATAAATAAATATGGCCCTGCATTATTTCTATACAGTGATATTAATTATCAAGAGCCGTTTTTCGACTTTTACTTAAAAGTTCAGAATTTCATACTATGGGATACTACAAAGTAGCGCTAATTAAGAGAATTCTCTTTCGTATTCTTTGGTCATGTCAGCGTTATCAATAGCACCACAGACGGTTTCACACATGATACCAGTAACCAAGTATGGGTCGATGTTAGAGGCTGGTCTACGATCCTCAAAGTAGCCGTATCCCTCTTTAGCGACGGATCTTGGAATTCTGATAGAGGAACCTCTGTTTGCAACACCTGAAGAGAAGCTAGTCATGGATGCAGTCTCATGTCTACCGGTTAATCTTTGTTCGTTGTCGGTACCGTATAGCTTGATATGTTCGATGTGTCTCTTCGATAAAGCTTCAATAGCTTGTTCGATGTATTTCATACCACCTGGAGTTCTCATATTCTTAGTAGAGACGTTGGTATGACAACCAGCACCATTCCAATCTCCCTTCAATGGCTTAGGATGCAAAGAAATCTTGACGGCGAATTCTTCGGCAACCCTGCTTAACAAGTATCTAGCCATCCACAATTGATCACCCATTTCGATACCGGTACATGGACCAACTTGGAATTCCCATTGAGATGGCATAACTTCAGCGTTAATACCAGAAATTTCTACACCAGCGTAGAGACATGCTCTATAATGTGCTTCGATGACGTCTCTTGCATGGACTTTGCCGGTACCAACACCACAGTAGTATGGACCTTGTGGAGCTGGAAAACCGCCCTTTGGCCACCCGTAGACTTGGTCAAATTCGTCAAATAAGGTGTATTCTTGTTCCAGACCAAACCAAATTTCTTCGCCCTTGTGTGCAGCAAAAAGCTTGGCTGCTTCATGTCTGTGGTTAAATTTGTTAGGGGTACCGTCGTTGTTATAACATTCAGACAACACAATGATGTTGTCACCTCTTCTGAACGGATCTGGGTAGTAGCTCACTGGTTTCAAATATATGTCGGAGTCATAGCCAGGAGCTTGGTTCGTGGAAGAACCATCGAAATTCCATTCAGGCAATTGATCTAGGGACGAGATCTTCTTTTTTAGAGTTCTACCCTTGGAACGCAAGTTACCAGTACCATCGATCCAAACGTATTCGGCAATGACACTGCCGTGCTGAGGCAAATCCAGATACTTCTGTAAAATTTGTGTCTTTTCAATACCACTCATGTTTGTGTATTCTGGTTATGATAAATTACTATTATTGCGAGTTGCAATTCACAAAACTTTGGGTATGTGAAGAAGTCCTTTGATAAAAGTAGTCCGACCGATTTGGGAACACGATTTAAAAGAAAACTAGTCACAAGAAACAAATTCGACAAGAGCAAGATCTCCTTATCTTTTATATACTGTGTCCAAAACCAGACATATCGCAGAAACGCCGACATCAGGAGCATTGAAGATAATCATATGACATGATGTATCTCCCGGTGAATAGACTTCTCTCGCATGTTAAGTGAGGGCGTGTGACGGTTGTATATCAAACTGCATGTTTGTTTGTTTGTTTCTTTCTTATTATTGTCGTATCGCATTGATAAAGCTGGTAAAGCCATTTTTAGCGCAATGTGTTGTTTTTTATGAGAAGCGGACTGTTTCCGAGCTTCTCAGCAGTGGAAAGAAGCATTCGAGGCGAAATGACGCACAGTAAAGAAACGTAGCAATGTGCGTGCGGCATGGGTCCAGTCCGAGAAGTGATCGCAGAATTCTCCTTTTGTTTACATTTTAGGGGGGTTGCTGCTTAAATTTGTCCATTTCTGTCCTCTTTTGTCCCCCAAATTAGATGTCCTTGTGGCTTCCACGACAAAAGAACAACGGTGATCCGAAAAGAAACGTGGTCGGGTCGCGTGCGCACTTTTACCTCCTACCGTTACCCGGCTGCGTCTGTGCACCCGTGTTCACGTGTTCACGTGATCTGTCGCTGCGCACGACGGTGGGGCCCTGCTTTTCCGAGGCTGGCCCCAAAAGGGAATGGAGGGCGACGTGAGGTTACACGTAACACCATTCTAGGAAGGGCGTTGCAACGCCCGGGAACGCCAAGATCACGATCTAGCATTGTCTCGCTCTCAACTTCCGCATTGATTGGCGGAGGAGTGCCGGCAGTTACTATCGAATGGCGGCAAATGCGGGCATAGAGTCTCCCACTCTGGTTAGATAAGTTCTTTGGTAGCGTTGATCAGCATTCTGTGCAATTGTACGTGTTACGGAGCCCAGACCGCTCTTGATGGTACCACGCATAGGCCAGCGAGCTTCGGCAACACCAATGTTGAGAAGTTATCGAAGGCGAGGTGTGCAATTGCCATTGAAGCTCCTTGTATTGGAAGCTCTGTGAAGTGGCGTTTCGGCAAGCATCTCGGCTGGGCTGACTCTCCAGCGCGGCTCAACGGACTCTTGCTTTTAGTTTGGAGAATTCTAGCCTTCTCCATGTTCATGCCTTGTCAACAGTCGTCAACGACTATATGCCAAGGACGGCGAGAAAATCGAAAATGATCGGCGCACCTCGAGCAGAAATTGCACGGGGCACATTTAGCCGCCGACCTTTGCGCGCGAGTAAGGGCGCCGCACAGTCAACACTGAAGATACGGCACGGATGTCACGAGCAACTACTAGTTCGTAAGAAGTGTTCCGCGAGGTGTGCGCTAAGCTCATTCTTGGTTGTTATGTAAGTCGGAGACAAAATATGAGATGTGATCCTCTATAAACATGTTTTTTATTTTCTTCAGCATGATCACTAGATCTCACGAAGCGCAGTTGCGCAGTTGCGCAGTCCTGCCGCAAGATCACTTGCTACAGCGGCCTCAGAGTGTCTGAGTGTTATCAATGTAGATTCTGCCCTCCCATGGTTTCAGAGTCCGCGAAGATGCTTCGACTTTTTCTTCCGCATAGTTACCGAATGCCAACGAGTACGATGCAGAATCATTAGGAATCTCGAATTTGATCTCGTCTGAACTAAAGTTCAGCGCAGCAAACAATCTCTTGTTGTCGTACTTCTTCGTGAAGCTGAACAGCTTCTTATTGTCCAGGTCCACAAATTCAAAGTCGTATCCGTAAACAGTGATGTCCTTGTGAGCTTTTCTGAACTTGAGAGCTTGCTTCCAGAAGCTCAAAACGGAGTTAGGATCCCTGGACTCTTCTTCCACATTAATGCCCTCTTTGAAGGAGTCGTTCAAGTAGAGCCATGGCTTAGCATCAGGCCCAGAAAATCCAGCATTTGGTTCTTCCTTGGTCCACTGCATCGGGGTTCTAGCATGATCTCTCGAAACCAAGGCAATCCCGTCCAAAAATTTACTCATTTGTTCAGAGTCCTCCCCGTGCTGCTCTTTGACGATTCTGTACTTATTTCTAACAACCACATCCTCGTATTTCTCGATGGGCCAGTTCTTGAAGTTGATTTGACCTATCTCCTGTCCCTGATAGATGTATAGTGTGCCCGTCAAGGCCGTCAGTAAAACCGACAGCAGTTTGCCGGACATGACACGGTATTTTGTAGAGTCATCGCCAAACCGGCTGATCGAGCGTGGCTGATCGTGATTCTCTAGGTAGATGGTTGACCAGCAATCGGTACCGTTGATATATCTGAATAGTTCGGACAGAGCTAGTTTCCAGTCTCTGAGCTCGAACGGAACCAAATTGTAGCGGAACAGTCGAGATGTTCCGACGTCGGTGTGGGAGAAATTGAACAATTCGTTCATTTCGTGTCTCGACGCACTGGTGTACAGCTTCTTGACGTCATCGGTCGCATGTTGCATTTCCCCCACACTCATGATCTCCCTGCCATCCTTGACTCTGTCCCGCATGAATTGGTTCAGCTCTTGGTGGAATTCGTGAATCCGCGGGCCGTTCAGAGTCATGGGATCACTTGGTTGCCAAGCAGAGTCTTTATTAACGACTGGGGCGTCTGGCAAGCCGGGCACCTTGGAGTACAAACTGCCAACATCAATTCTGAAGCCGTCGACGCCGTGATCCAGCCAGAAGCCAACAGAGCTTTCGTAAATAGCCTTTCGGCATTCTTCACTTTCCCAGTTCAAATCCGGCTGCGTGGAAGCAAACAGGCACAAGTAGAACTCCTGCGTTTTTTCATCAAAGGCCCACGCAGAGCCGCCGAAGTAAGATACCCAGTTGTTTGGCGGAACGGGAGCCCCGTTGGAGTCGTAGCCCTTGGGCGGCTTCCAGAAAAACCAGTCACGTTTCTCATTCGTACGCGACGACCTGCTTTCTTTGAACCACGCGTGCTGGTCCGAGCAGTGGTTGATCACGAGATCCGCGATGAATTTCATGCCCAGCTCGTGCGTCTTTTCGATCAGCTTGAAGCAGTCCTCGTTGGTCCCGTAGATGGGCCACACCTTCTCATAGTCGGCGATGTCGTACCCCATATCTTCCTGGGGAGAGTCATAAAACGGCGAAACCCAGATAGCGTCGATCCCGAGATCCTTGACGTAGTCCAACTTGGAAAAAATGCCCTTCAAGTCTCCCCACCCATCGCCGTTGGAGTCGCTAAAGCTGGCCGGGTAGATTTGGTAGAAAGTGGCCTCTTTCCACCACTTGGGCTCTGTTTCCGGATGTGCGGAAATTGTCGACATCGTTGTCTTCGCTGTTGGCCTGAAATTGGGCTTTTCGCGGAACTAAAGCGCTAACCGGCACCTCTCCTCGGTTCAAGCCTGTCGCCAGCCATCTCTAAGTCCTTATATATCGGGGGACCGTGATACGAAATGTAAAAGAGGCCTCCGTCGAAAAAGCTAAATCTGTGAAAATGAAGAAGCCTGCATACGTCAGAGAAGAGATGGAGCGCTGGGATGGAGCGCGGGGACGGGGCGCAGAGGATATCTATTGAAAAAGAAAGAGGGCACACGCTGAGAGCGGATGCTGGTGGCATGGTGCTCGAACGTTCGGATCACGTGAATTACAGGGGATAGCTGCCTCCGTCAGAGCCATATGGTTCTGTTCTCTCGCTGCTACTCTTGTTCAAACAGACCGGAGCTAGCGACGCGGAGTACAATCTGGAATGCGTGTTAATGCCGAGATTCCGATTTGAGCTCTCCTGCTGCTTTTTTCTGGCTTTCAGAAATTGATACCCCGGAATGTTCGCGATTCCGAGGGCACCGACCCCACTTTTCCGCGCTGCCTTCCCTGCGCGAGGGGTCTGCGGGCGCAATGGATTTCTTTTCCCCGGAAATTGTCTTGACGTTATGCGCCAAAAGGGAAAAGCTGCCAAAATACAGATCTTGTCTTGTTGTCTTGGCACTGCCGCATCCAGCGTAATGTACCCCACCCTGCTGCATGTGCTGCAGAGTCCTGGGGAGACATTTCAATGAACACCCCGAGGTGAGACCGGCCGGGGTGGCAGCATCGTGTATTGGCCAGCGCTTTTGGAAATATCGAACAATGGTACGTAGACAGGGGCGTTTAGATTCGATATGAATCATTTGCCGCGCTACATATGCTGGAACCTAGACGGCCGTAACCCGGATGCATCGTATGGGTGGTTTGGGGTGGCTTGGGTTGACTTGGGTTGGCGTTGGATGTGCTTTCCATCACTACGTCACACGAGGAACGGAAGACTGAGAATTTTAACGAATTCGCCGTTGAGAATCTCGAAAATGGCAAGGGCGCCCCCCGGCCCACCAGCGGCCTTCGGAATTGAAGTATATAAGCCTGCTCTGGTTTCACTGTTTAGTGAATAGCAACCATTCTATATCTTTTTTTTCCTTCACTCAGGCAAATAATTACCGGCGATAAGTCATTGGAACAATGAGGAATCTAACATCGCTCGTAAAGAGGAAACAGAAGAACCAAAATGAGCAGGACGATATCGTTCGAGGGTTCTCGAATGGTAACTTGCACAGCTTGGAGCTTGGCGCAGACGACTTTGGAAAAGGTAAAAAAGATGGGGCAGTCGAACTGGATCACCTGGAGTTCACGGCCGCTACCTTCCAAGCGGATACCAGAGTCGATGACGGCGAGAATGCCGTCAGGATCATGAACGAAGCCGATGACGCGGATGAGGCCAACGAGGAGGAAAAAAATATGACTTTGCCTCAAGCCCTGAAAAAGTACCCCAAGGCTGCGTTTTGGTCCATATTGGTCTCGACGACCCTAATCATGGAGGGCTACGACACCGCTCTGTTGAACTCGCTGTTCGCCCTGCCCGTCTTCCAGAGGAAGTTTGGCTCGCTGAACGCCGACGGCGACTACGAGATTACCTCGAAATGGCAGATTAGCTTGAATATGTGTGTTTTCGTCGGCGAAATCCTGGGTTTGCAAATCACAAGTTATGTTGTGGAGATACTGGGGAACCGGTATACAATGATTATGGCGCTTTCTTTCTTCACCTGTTTCGTTTTCATCCTGTATTACTGTAAAAGTCTGGCAATGATTGCAATTGGCCAGATTTTTTGCGCCATGCCCTGGGGATGCTTCCAGAGTTTGGCCGTGACCTACGCCTCGGAGGTGTGTCCTCTGACGCTGAGATATTACCTGACAACTTACTCAAACATGTGCTGGCTGTTTGGCCAGATCTTTGCCGCAGGGATCATGAAGAACTCGGAGCAAAATCTCGCAGACTCTGATCTTGGTTACAAACTGCCATTTGCGTTGCAATGGATCTTCCCGGTGCCATTGGCTGTAGGAATTTTTTTGGCTCCCGAATCGCCCTGGTGGTTGATTAGGAAGGATAAGTTCGAGCAGGCCAGAAAATCAATGAACCGCATTCTGAGTGGTAAGGGGCAAGACAAGGAGATTCAAGTGAACATGACCTTGGAACAGATTAAATTGACAATCGAAAGGGAGAGAGCAGCAAAAGCGGAGACTGGCTCATTCTGGGACTGTTTCAAAGGCGTCAACGGCAGGAGGACCAGAATAACATGTCTGACCTGGGTGGCCCAGAACAGTAGTGGTGCCGTGCTTTTGGGATACTCGACCTACTTTTTCGTGAAAGCCGGCTTGCCTACAAATAGTGCTTTCACATTTGCAATTATCCAGTACTGCCTCGGTTTGGCGGGCACCATATGCTCCTGGATCATATCTGGTCGTATCGGTAGATGGACTATATTAACCGCGGGGCTTGCATTCCAGATGGTTATCCTGTTCATCATCGGTGGTTTGGGTTTTTCTTCGACTTCCGGTGCAAGTTATGGTGCAGGAGGATTACTATTGGTACTCTCCTTCTTCTACAATGCAGGTATTGGTGCAGTGGTGTATTGTATCGTGGCAGAAATGCCATCCGCTGAACTTAGAACTATAACAATCGTTTTAGCTCGTAATTGCTACAACTTGATGGCCATTGTCAATGCTATTTTAACGCCTTATATGTTGAACACTGAGAACTGGAACTGGGGTGCTAAGACTGGTCTGTATTGGGGCGGGTTGACTGCTGTAACTTTGCTCTGGGTTGTGATCGATTTGCCCGAGACTTCCGGAAGAACTTTCAGCGAAATAAACGAATTGTTCGCCCAAGGCGTTGCGGCGAGGAAATTCAAAAGCACTAAAGTGGATCCATTTAGTAAAGGAAGGACGGCCGATGATTTGCAGGATGAAGTTGAGGTAAATCCAGTCGCAACTATAGCCCAAACAGACCAAGAAACAGAGAGTATGAAGAATTAACCCTCCAGCGGCTTGAGATGCTATGAGTTCCATCAATTTTTTGATTTATGTTTTTGAGATATGCAACAATCGTTTTTTCGTACCCGTACCAGCAGCTACCTTATTTATAGAACACATGAATATATTTTAATAAAGGTAATGCTGATATAAAAAGCAAGTTCCGTATTTGTGGTTTGTGCAATTGTTTTTATAAGACCTTGCAAACACTTCGGGATAAAATCTTGCCTTTTCCACTGTATTGGATCCTTCAGAGGCTTTGTTCGAAATGCCATCACTTTTAGCCCAACCCATTTGAGTCTACACTTTAATCAGACATTCTCTTTTGCGTGTTCCACCATAACCAGTTTAAAAAAGTTAATGATTATAACAATGCTAGTCGGAGCTGTCTTCTGTCGTCTATCCCTAAGACTTGGAATAAGTACCTCGATTTGCTAATACAAGTTTGAAAGGTCTATCTAAAAGGGCTCAAGTTTATAATACATAAGCTCTGACGCCGAATAAGCATACCATGTTGTTCTGTGATTGTGAGATATTTTGGTTCTTATTAAAATGTAAGTAAAGTATTTTTTTTTTAGTTGCGCATTTATAGACTTTATTTTCAATTTGGAACTGGAGCGACTTGTAGGAGTTCTTGAAATTTTATCATTTAGTATCAATTTTTGGAATTTTAGGTAAACAAAACGGTATTTCCCCACAGAATTGTTGCCTAAAATCTTTGATTTTTTCTAGACAAACACAAGACTCTATGAACTGTATTTCTTTCACTGTGTATCATTCATTGGACGTTTTAGAATAAGAACATATCATCTAATGAGTTGGCACATGATCGTGCCCTCTATAGATGGATAGTGATGAGATACTATGGAATCGATTATACCTCGGAAGCTGCGAACATAAGTTTTTGAATCATCAAGTATTTTTACAGTCTTAAGTAGAAAATATTTTTCTTAATTATTTGGCGTAATTTCGATCATTTTTCATTTGCAGTTTTTTTATTTTAAAAAAAAATGCGACTATTTGTTTCTGCAATTGGGACAAATTGTGTTGCAACAAAAATCTACATGAGGATAACACCATTAAGATATTCTCACCTTGAAATAAATCCAGCATAGTTCTTTATCCAGAATTTACTATATTCAGCCTGTTTATTACTGAATGTATATTAAACTCGGAAAATCGGTTCAAGTTTCCTCCAAACAAGATTAAAAATAGCGCCTCATGAAATTGACAAGATTATTGACGATAAATTCTTATTTATTAAAGGGTGTGACGCCAAGGAGCCCTCAAACAAGATGCATAGGGATAATTCAAAGCTAATTCAAACACCTATTACACATATTTACCTTACACTTGATAAATGGATATCTTTCACAATCCATGAAAGCCCAATGAAAAAAGGTTGCAGCTGTGGGGGGCTATCGATATCGTCTATGCGAATGCTCACTTCACGGGTGCCCCAGGAATGCTTCTGATTCCTCGGCGGCTAAATTGGCCGGATACGCAGGGTTTCTCACAAACACAATTTTGACGAAAATGTTGTTTCATCAGGCTCGGTACCTTTATATGATATAAAAGGTCCGTTTATTATAGAACGATGTTCCGTAGGTCCAGAATTCAAGGTAAGTTGGAAGCAATTGCTTATAGTTGAACCAGTCTTGAGGCAAAAAAAGCGATTCTAGCCATCAGTCTCCATTTATTTCGATTTAGTAAGAGCTCCATGTTTTTATATTAGTACAGTATCTACCCGTGTAATGCCCGGTTTCTTTACTCTGAAGCGGAACCGCTAGAGCTGCGACACGACGGAGAGGTTTTTCCTTTTACACTTTATACTGCAAATCCTGGCGAATAGAGCGATTCGTGCATTTTGTACGTAGAAGTTAGAATTACACATTTTGAAACGTTTTTCTACCGCGTTCTAAGCGTAGATGTCATTTTCGGCCATAATATCGTAGCATCACGTCAGATAATATAGGCTAATTTTTAGGAACTGCCCCAGAGCAGGAAAATTAAACCAATCTGAATATTCTCCATATTTAAACTAAAATCAATTTCGACTACTTTCCTTATTAAAAAAATGGTATCTATGTGTTCTATCTACATCACTGCAATCGAAAGATAATATGTTGATAGCACCAATCAGCTCATCTCCGAAAACGGGACAAGAAATAGGCAGTATTCGATAAACTTATGCTGATCGTAAAAGTTCAATCTTTGAGACTTGAACGTTGTGGCTCTTCTTGAGTAATGGAAATATCGTCATCGTCCCGCAAATCATCCGCTGACCTAGCTTCGCTGAATGGATCCACTTTAGTGCTTTTGAATTTCCTTGCGGCAATACCTTGGGCGAACAATTCATTAATCTCGCTATAGGTTCTACCGGAAGTCTCTGGCAGATCGATCACAACCCAAAGCAAAGTTATAGCAGTCAACCCACCCCAATACAGACCAGTCTTAGCACCCCAATTCCAGTTGTCAGTGTTCAACATGTATGGCGTTAAAATAGCATTGACAATGGCCATCAAATTATAAGAGTTACGAGCTAAAACGATAGTCTGGGTTCTTAGTTCAGCGGATGGTATTTCTGCGACGATACAATAAACAACTGCACCAATGCCTGCATTGTAGAAGAAGGAAAGCGCCAATAGTAATCCTCCTGCACCATAACTTGCACCGGAAGTCGAAGAGAAACCCAAACCACCGATGATGAACAGGATAACCATTTGAAACGAAAGTCCTGACGTTAATATAGTCCATCTCCCCATGCGGCCCGAAATCATCCAAGAACATATGGTACCCACTAATCCAAGACAGTATTGGATAATGGCAAATGTGAAAGCACTATCTGTGGGCAAGCCGGCTTTCACGAAAAAGTAGGTCGAGTATCCCAAAAGCACGGCACCACTACTGTTCTGGGCCACCCAGGTCAGACATGCTATTCTGGTCCTCCTGCCGTTGACGCCTTTGAAGCAGTCCCAGAATGAGCCAGCCTCCGCTTTTGCTGCTCTCTCCCTTTCGATTGTCAATTTAATCTGTTCCAAGGTCATGTTCACTTGAATCTCCTTCTCTTGCCCCTTACCACTCAGAATGCGGTTCATTGATTTTCTGGCGTCTCCAAATTTGTTCTTCCTAACCAGCCACCATGGAGACTCTGGGGCGAAAAAAATTCCTATAGCCAATGGCACTGGGAAGATCCATTGCAATGCAAAGGGCAGCTTATAACCAAGATCGGAGTTTGCGAGGTTTTGCTCCGAGTTCTTCATGATCCCTGCGGCAAAGAGCTGGCCGAACAGCCAGCACATGTTTGAGTAAGTTGTCAAATAATATCTCAATGCCAGAGGACACACTTCCGAGGCGTAGGTCACGGCCAAACTCTGGAAGCATCCCCAAGGCATGGCGCACAAAATCTGGCCAATTGCAATCATTGCCAGACTTTTACAGTAATACAGGATGAAAACGAAACAGGTGAAGAAAGAAAGCGCCATAATCATAGTAAAACGGTTCCCCATCATCTCCACCAAGAACCCTGTCATCTGCAAACCCAGGATTTCGCCGACGAAAACACACATATTCAAGCTAATCTGCCATTTCGAGGTAATCTCGTAGTCGCCGTCGGCGTTCAGCGAGCCAAACTTCCTCTGGAAGACGGGCAGGGCGAACAGCGAGTTCAACAGAGCGGTGTCGTAGCCCTCCATGATCAAGGTGGTCGACACCAATATGGACCAAAACGCAGCCTTGGGGTATCTTTTCAGGGCTTGAGGCAAAGTCATATTTTTTTCCTCCTCGTTGGCCTCCTCTGCGTCATCTGCCTCGTTCATGATCCGAACCACGTTGTCGTCCCCGTCATTCTGGGTGTCCGCGCGGTAGGAGCTCGTCGTGAACTCCAAGTGCTCCAGTTCGAGCCTGCTGTCTTTTTTCCCCTTGTCGTTGTCATCGACTCCCAGCTCCAAGTTGCTGTTTGAGAGGCCTTGGACGATATCGTCCTGTGTCTGAGCGTTTTTTGGTTTCCTCTTTATTGCCGATACGATATTCTTCATCTTTTGGTCGACTTGTCACTTGTGATGATGGTTTCCTGCAAGGGCTAAAAGTTAAACGTTTCCATGTTACCCTTAAAATCGGAAAAAATAACGCATTTATATATTTCCCGTTTTTTGTCGTAAAAAAGGTGGGGTAAATTCCCCCAGCTTTTTTACATGCACATACGTGGGGACAAACTACTAAGAAGCCTATTGTTTGACCAATTTAGGTATCCCCACATTAAAAAATCGAGTGATCGCTCACATAATGCAGGGGGGTAGGGTCAAAGATGGTCTCACCGTCTCACCGTCTCACCGTCGCAGCGCCATGAAATAACTTCGAGTCGGGTGCAGTACTCTCTTGAGAGGAAGCTCGTAGCAAAATCGTCGTATGAAAGCGGCTCAAGCTTGCAGGGAGTCTTCCACGTCTTCCACCCTGTGACGTTTACACACGCAATGGGGCTTTTCAGTGAGTGGCCCAAAGCGGGAAGTGGAAGCCGACAACAAAGACGAAGCACAACGCGGTGAGCCAAATATTTCCCTTTTGGGAATTACGTGATGGAAAGTTCTGGGGAAACGTTCGAACTCCAAACGCGGGGCATGCACGACACCGAAGGAATGGAATGCAAAAACGCGGGGACTCGTACGCCTGGAAGCCGCACACGGAATGACGCGTAAAACGGGCCCTCAAATTCGGAGACTCAAAATGTTTCACATGATGAGCTGGATCAAGAAAAATAAATTGATGAACTGACCCTGGAGCGAAATCTCGAGAGCGGCAATTATGAATGCGCAAAATGCGTCTAAAATCCGGTGTGCCAGCGCAGCGGCAACAGCAGGCAGGTTCTACAGACCTTACCAACGCAGCAGACTATGGGGAGGAGTGGGATCCAGCGATTTCGATGGCTGCAGCTTGAGTGGTAATTCCAGATCTCGAGATTTCGAGGTTTTGGGCTTCTTGACACTGGAACTGGAGCCCTTCCTTTTTACGAGGACCTGTACGCTGTGGTGCGCCCCCGTCCCCCCGTCCCCCCGTCCCCCCGTCGCTTCCACTCTTTCACTTGCCATTCAGCAGGAGGTGTAGTGTAACCAGAGCGTACATGAAAAAAAAAATTTGGTTATATAAGTGCCCGGGCTGGGAGTCGCACAGCACAATGGAGGCAGCGAATTTCGGGATTCTCCCGGACTCCACATAACGTCGGAGCAATTACTATGACTACTCTCTCAGAACATCCAGAAACAGAGCCCAAGTGGTGGAAAGAGGCCACTTTCTACCAAATCTACCCGGCTAGTTTCAAAGACTCCAACGGTGACGGGTGGGGAGATATGAAGGGCATCTTCTCCAAGTTGGACTACATCAAGGATCTCGGGATCGACGCTATCTGGGTTTCGCCGTTTTATGACTCTCCCCAGGAAGATATGGGGTACGACATCGCCGACTATGAGAAGGTGTGGCCCATCTACGGGACCAACGAGGACTGCTTCAAGCTGATCGAAAAGACGCACGAGCTGGGCATGAAATTCATCGCGGATCTCGTGATCAACCACTGCTCGGATCAGCACGCGTGGTTCAAAGAAAGCAGGTCGTCGCGTACGAATGAGAAACGTGACTGGTTTTTCTGGAAGCCGCCCAAGGGCTACGACTCCAACGGGGTTCCTATTGCACCAAACAATTGGAAATCTTACTTCGGCGGCTCTGCATGGGCATTTGATGAAAAAACGCAGGAGTTTTATCTTCATTTGTTCGCTCCCGGTCAACCAGATCTCAACTGGGACAATGACGAATGTAGGATGGCTATCTACGAAAGCGCCATTGGCTTCTGGCTAGATCACGGTGTCGACGGCTTCAGAATCGATACTGGCAGTTTGTATTCAAAGACTCCCGGCCTGCCAGATGCCCCAGTGGTCATCAAGGATTCGGCATGGCAGCCAAGCAACCCTAGGACTTTGAACGGCCCACGGATTCATGAATTTCATCAAGAGATGAACAAATTCATGAGAGACAGAGTCAAGGATGGCAGAGAGATTGTTAGTGTGGGTGAGATGGAGAATGTTTCGGATGAGATCAAGAAACTCTACACGAGCGCTTCAAGACACGAGATTAACCAATTGTTCAATTTCTCCCACACCGATGTTGGAACCTCGCCCGTCTTTCGCTATAATTTGGTTCCGTTCGAGCTCAGAGACTGGAAACTAGCTCTGTCCGAACTATTCAGATATATCAACGGTACCGATTGCTGGTCAACCATCTATCTAGAGAATCATGATCAAGCACGTTCAATCACCAGATTTGCCGATGACTCTCCAAAGCACCGTGTCATGTCCGGCAAACTGCTGTCGGTTTTACTGACGGCCTTGACGGGTACACTATACATCTATCAGGGACAGGAGATAGGTCAAATTAACTTCAAGAACTGGCCCATTGATAAATATGAGGATGTGGAAGTCAGGAACAACTACAAGGCTATTGTAGAAGAGCACGGTGAGGATTCGATTCAGATGAAAAAGTACCTTGAAGCGGTTCGTTTAATCTCTAGAGACAATGCTAGAACTCCGATGCAGTGGACCAAAGAAGAACCAAATGCTGGATTTTCTGGGCCTGATGCTAAGCCATGGCTCTACTTGAACGACTCCTTCAAAGAGGGCATTAATGTGGAAGAAGAGTCCAGGGATCCTAACTCCGTTTTGAGCTTCTGGAAGCAAGCTCTCAAGTTCAGAAAAGCTCACAAGGACATTACTGTTTACGGATATGACTTTGAATTTGTTGACCTGGACAATAAAAAGCTGTTCAGCTTCACGAAGAAGTACGACAACAAGAGATTGTTTGCTGCGCTGAACTTTAGTTCAGACGAGATCAAATTCGAGATTCCTAATGATTCTGCATCTTACTCGTTGGCATTCGGTAACTATGCGGAAGAAAAAGTCGAAGCATCTTCGCGGACTCTGAAGCCATGGGAGGGCAGAATCTACATTCATAACACTTAAACACTCTGAGGCCGCTGGGAGAAAAGATCCTGCTGTGCGATTGCCAGACCAACTCAATGAATATAAAGAATATGTGTATCAAAGGCTCATAGGTCTGTTTTTAATGTACGTAATGTCAGATGTATATACATTACGCTTGATGTCACTTCATGGACTTCGAATGCATTTTTCGGTCAGTCTGGGATCGTATTCATGAATGAATTCGTGATGATTACCACCTTTGTATTATAATGAAGATAGGAGAACTGTTTGCAGTGTAGAAAACAATTTCTTGTCTTTGGAAAATTATGAGGCTATCTGCTAGCCCATTATTTTAAGAGCGAATAAACACTAAGTCTCACAAGTACGAAAGACGTGCCGAAGCATAAATTAGAATTACATATTCAATCGAGAAAAGATTTTGTTTCGCTTCTAGATTGACCTTTTTATTTAGAGAGCCGTTTTCGCTAATCTATCTTATGGCTTGGCGGTTATTTATTGTGGTTTTGGGATTGTTTAAGATGCTCATAATCCTGCTTAGAATACCATTTTCCTAGTTCCCAATTAGGCAAATTTGACATCGAGTTCATGGCAATCCAACTTTGAACCTTTCTGTCCATCATGATTTGATTCGCGTAGGTCGTAAGCTTGTATTGAGGGAACCTTATGGAAAGTTCATTTATAATTCTTTGTTCCATGCCAGCTATCAGTGAGGTAGAACCTGTGATTATAACGTTCGTTAATAATGAAGAATATACTTGTTCTGAGGTTATACCGCTTGATGCCGCACCTGAAGTTCCATTACTTAATTGAGAATTTACATTCGAATTTGCATTTTGTTGCGATCCCTTCTTGTTGAGAATCAACGAGGCACCTGTACCTCCCCCTCCAAAAGTACCACTATTGCTTACACCTGCTCCTGCTTTCCGAATGGATTTAGACATGAGTTCGTTGAGACCGATGTTCTTTGCCGACTGATGTTGCGATTGTGATTCCGATTCAGCAGTCTGTACAATCTTTGGTTCAAACAAACTCTCCGCAAACTGATAGCAATCTCTCAAATCCAACGTCACTGTCTTCGTTCTCTTATATAGAAAATTCTTCTTTTGGTTCAGTGGGTTGACGGCAAAATTTGGGAATGCCTGTCTTTGTTGACTGTTCTGTTGCTGCTGTTGTTGGGAGTCATAGTACCTCTCTAGCTCGTTCAAATTTTTATCACTAACTTGCAACATCGTGCTCTTGAATTGCTGCAACCATGTATTTGAGTTGTACCACATTTGGCAACTGTTCAGTTCGCCCAGATTATTTTCAGAGCTGAAAACTTTGGAGTTTGTTATTTGGTAGTCCAGAAAATCTCCACCAAAATCTGACTTCATAACCCCATTCTTAACAACGGTACCATCAATAATTGGCGTGACTTTACATCCTGTTGCTCCTATATCGACCACTAGTGCCGAGCTTTTGCCCATTGAGAGCGCAATGGCCAGCGGCTCAATTATAATTTGCAAAACCGGTACTTTTAATCTGTTAAAAGCTAAATCAAAATATTTTTCCATTATTTTCATATCTGCATCTCCACTACTAGCTGGGACACTTATAACCAATGGCAATTCTGTAGGAGATACTTTGAGACACTTCTCGTATATGTACCGCCATTGTGCCTCTAGATCATCCCAATTGTATGGATAACCATCACGATCTATCAGAGTGTAGACATTTGCACCTGGCTCATTCTTTTCTGTTTCATCGAGCATTTCGAAGGTGCCAAAGATACGTTTTCCATCATTGTTATGCTTAACATAACTAGACGGAATAATGCACTGGGGCAATTCCATATTGCTAAACCCAACCACAGTCGAGCAGGAACCATTATGAATAATCGCACATTTTCTATTAGCGTTTGTCATCTTCGTCCAGACACGTTACTTGTTTCTCACTTTTCTGTTGTTTCTTGGACCAAAGCACTTACTGTAAATTGTTGTAAGTCGCTTTAAATGTGCGTAAAAAATTAAAGCACTTATAAGAGTAATAATGAACGTCTATTTGAAAGCAAGACACCGAGAAGGTGATCGAACTTGCGTCAAAAAATAATGGACGAAAACTTGAAGGAATATGAGAAGATAAAGCTCAAGCTTACGAAAAATATAGAAGCTAAGAAAGAAATGGAGGATGAATTCGACCGTTTGCAACAAGAAATTTATGACAAAGAAACAGAGTACCTCTCGGGCAGTCAAGGCAATAGTAAGAACAATCACGTCGGTAATATCATAAAGGGATTCGATGGCTTCACCAAAGTGGCTCATCACGGACATGATTCCTCTAACCACGGATTTACGAACGACGACAGGCTTTTCTCATTAAGTAGTGCAGTTTTCGCGAAACAACTGCAACAGCAACTTGATGATCCACAAGAGCAGGATTGAATAGCACTTAATATCAATAGGATCAGTTGTCGTCAATGACCAGAGTGACTATTGCCTTTACTTTCCCCACAGTTCTGTATTTTTGCTCATCCAATCAAATTCCTAAGTAGATCTACTTATTAAATTAACAAAAAAAACTGACTTGAAATTTCAGCGCAGACCCTAAAGAAAAACAAGAACTAAGAAGCAGGAAGACAGCGGACAGTTTATGCATTCCAGAGGCATCATTCATCGTGATGTTGACCAGTAGCTTTTCCAGGCCCATTTCAAAGAGATTCATTTCGTTGATAAGACCAGCTGAAACAACATGTATTCCAACACACGCTGAGTTCAAAACGGCGGCTGACACTAGCACAGTTTCTTTGTTCTCTGAGCAAACCAGTGATGAGATTTTATCCAGCTCAAAGTTTCAAGTACTAGGGCAACCAGCAACAATGGCTTCTGCAGTAATACCACCATCTGTTAATTTATTTGTGCGTCGTGGATGTCTGGTTTCTTTGCATGGCTCTTCTTCAATAAAGTTATCACATGAATGGCGCAGCATCTGGTTCAATTTATTCCGGTACTTCAGTCTGAATCCCTCGATTTTCTATAATCTGGTGTCGACAACGAATTTTAACGCCCTTATAGCTCCTAATTTCATATCAAATAGATTGGGACCGATATTGGGGCTCTCTTCGTCACCTTTCAAGACTCTCTGTTCATTGAATTTGGATGGTACCGAGGATTGGAACATCTGGGGCAAAGACTCAATTGTAGCTTACGAGGGTAACACAAGTTTGAATATCAACCCATCAAAATTTGCAATTTTGAAAACTCAAAGGTCGGCATTTTCATCAAAATATCACTGTATTCAAGGCCGTGGAAATGTACTCCTAAGTGGATCCGGCTCTGTTTACATGGTTGAATTGAAGGACCCGAGCGATGAGATCATTATCCGATCAGAACATTTACTAGGGTTAAGCGGTGCCACGCAATTAGACATTAAAGAATCTGTTACTGAGCAAACTCTAGCTTCCTTTGAAAAGAAGGACGATCAGCTAATAAAGGAAGAAGATCCCAACGCGGAAGTGAGAGATTTTGACATCAAGATGTTTTTCCAGATAACTCGAGACATCATTATCAATACATGGAATTTTTCCAAGAGATTATATTCTACAGTGCTCAATGGGCCAACCAAATTTCTTAAGATTAAAGGTCCTAGAACCCTACTCGTGCAAAGCTCATACAATGTGTACTTGCCGGCTTCTCCACCAAGTAAGACATCATTGTTTCGTACCGACGCCGATTCTGCACCATTGACGCCAAAGGCACTCAGCAGTCAACCTTCCAAGGATTACTTAAGCTACGTTTCTGTTTCCAAAGATGGTCGAGTTGATTTTCGTAGCACTGAAGATTTTAGTGAAACCATCAATGGCACACAACAACAGAAAACAAAATAAAACTGGGACCTTGCCATTTGGCATTATACAACTATACCATTAAACAGTATTTCTCATGTCCTACTAGTGTTACTAATACTTTTAACGTATATAGCGACACCAAATTTTTTTCTTACCGGAAAGTCTGTGGATGAATCAGAGACAGCTTGAAGTTCAATGAAGACGTTAGTTATACCTTTATTTCTTAATTGCCTTGTTACATTCTCTTGCCATGTTAAATGCTGAGTCGAATATCTAGGCTATCGTTTTTACATAAGCAATTGTTTCATAAAATGTCACAAGCCTCTGCTGAACGTACCGCTAATGCGCAAACTGAGAAAACAAAATTGCAAGTGTCACTGAAAACCCCAAAGGGTACCAAAGATTGGGCTGATTCTGATATGGTTATCAGAGAAAGCATTTTCAAAGCTCTTTCCGATTTGTTCAAGCGTCATGGTGGTGTAACCATCGATACGCCGGTATTTGAATTGAGAGAGATCTTAGCCGGTAAATATGGTGAAGATTCCAAATTAATTTATGATTTGAAAGATCAAGGGGGTGAACTGTGCTCTCTGCGTTATGATTTGACTGTCCCTTTCGCGAGATTCGCTGCCATGAATAATATTCAAAATATTAAGAGATACCATATTGCTAAAGTGTACAGAAGGGACCAACCTGCAATGACCAAGGGTCGTATGAGAGAATTTTATCAGTGCGATTTTGACATTGCCGGAAACTATGAATCTATGGTCCCTGATGCAGAATGTCTATCGGTCACGGTAGAAGGTCTCACAAGTCTGGGCATAAAGGACTTTAAGATCAAATTAAACCACAGAAAAATCTTAGACGGTATTTTCCAGATCTCTGGTGTTAAGGATGAAGATGTAAGAAAAATATCCTCTGCTGTTGATAAGTTAGACAAATCCCCTTGGGATGTCGTCAGAAAAGAAATTACTGTTGAAAAGGGACAATCTGACGAAACTGCCGATAAAATTGGTGAATACGTGAAATTAAATGGTTCATTGAAAGAGGTCTATTCTATCTTATCTCAGGATAAAGCCATTTTGGAGAACACTTTGGCCAAAGAAGGCTTAGATGATATTGCCACCTTAATGAAATACACCGATGCTTTTAATATTGACAATTATATCTCGTTCGATCTTTCTCTAGCAAGGGGATTAGATTATTATACCGGTTTAATTTATGAAGCCGTGACTTCTGATTCTGCCCCGCCTGAGAATGCCGGAGAGCTGAAAAAAAAATCCAAGGATGCTGAAGATGCCTCTGCATACGTTGGTGTTGGATCCATCGCAGCGGGTGGCCGGTACGATAAATTAATCAATATGTTTGTTGAAGGTTCTGGTAAGAAAGGTGCTCAAATTCCCTGCGTCGGTATCTCATTCGGTGTGGAAAGATTGTTTTCTTTGATTATGCAAAGGACTGCATCTACGAATATCAAGCCAACAGCTACACAAGTCATGGTCATGGCCTTTGGTGGTGGTAAAGACTGGAGTGGATACTTGCCAGAAAGAATGAAGGTTGCTAAAGAGTTGTGGAACGCTGGTATTGAGAGCGAATACGTTTACAAGTCAAAGGCTAATCCTAGAAAACAATTTGACGCTGCTGACAAGACAGGCGCCCAATTAGCGGTTATTTTAGGTAAAGAAGAGTATTTGGATGGCAAGCTACGTATTAAAAAACTGGGGCCTCAATTCTCTGATGATGACGGTGAATTGATCGAAGCAAGCGATTTGGTTAACGTTGTCAAAGAGAAGCTAAATGAAATTCACCAGGACGGTGTTGATGACGTTACGCGTTTAGTTCAAGGTTTATAAGAGGACAAAAATTATCTTTGACTAATGTTATTTCACTTCAATAACATATTATATCGCATCATTTCTTCACGTCTTCTTAGAATACATAAAATTTCTCCTGTACGAATATAGACCATTATGAGCTGACCAATAAATTCTCCGTAACGAGTCTTAGAAAGGGATTGGTATTATTTGCGAGGCTAATATAAAGTCAACGGAGCATCTCAAGAAATATTTCCTGCTTTCAAATCTGTCTCTCAGAATAACAATGATGATATAATGAATATATTACGTCTTAATTATGATTTTATAGAATATTTGATAATTGAATAAGGAAATCGTTCCTCATTTGTATGAGTTAAGGTTTTTCACTATCACAGTTCCATACGAATTGAAAACAATCAGTCGAAATCAATAGATAAAACAAAAATAAAATAATCGCGATTCTATTCAACGATTGATCTTAGTGGTTACGGTATAAAAGCTGTAAAACGAACAAAATAAAAAATAAAAAAAAGTTCAATAGTATACTTCATAAATGTATATTGCAGAATTTGCAGAATTGAAGTTTTTATAACGCTAATGGCACACTACCAATGACCAGCAGAATGACCTGCACCGCATTCTTCATCAGAGACTGAATCTATAACCCAATTTCCAGCTAAGCCTAATTTGGCCTTTTTAGGTTCACTTTCCGCTCCACCTGTGGCTTTATCGATGCTCCTCTTACCTAGATTAGATATCACTGAATCGTCACGAACAGTAAGCACGGCCGTACTCAAGACTTTCTTACCCCAGTCAGAAGCAGCGATACTACCAGTCTCGTCTCTACATTGTTTCAAAAAAGGTATCAAAGCTGTACCGCCGGTGCCCTTCAACTGCTTACCACCCTGGTCTTTTGATAACCCACTTCTTAATGCTTTTGTTTTCAATTGCTTTTTATTGGCTTGTAAGATGATATAGCGTGTGACAATTTGAATGTGCTTATCACGGAAAGATTTTAGCATGGCTAGACAGGCGTCGTAAGCCAGAGTAAGCTTCTCATCGTTTTGCCCTAACACAAACTCACGAACATTACTTACAAGGGATAAATGTTCCAAAAATTCGCGGTGCTTACGAGGCATATAATTTCGCATTTCATTGATGAACGAATTCTTGTTACTGTTAGCAGATATAGTCTTATTATTTTTGGATTTCTCTTTCCCTGTGGGGAAATGCTCTACGCCTAAGATGATATCTAATGTCTGGATCAAGGAGCTTTGTGCATTAGATCCACCAGCAAAAGATTTGTAGTCACCATTGGTACCATATTTGACGCCCTTTGGCAAACCAATCTCCGCCATGTTTTTCCAACCAGCTAAGTATGGTCTCATTCTATAATAAAAAATATGTGGATCACACATTTCTTCCATTCTCATTAATAGGCTCCCTAAGTTGTCTATAGCTTCGGCTAAAAGCTGTAGCCCATCGATAACTGCATCGATCTTGTTTTCTCGAGCTGCTTTCATCGTGTTCAGACCCGATGAGATACATCTACTACCAACTTTCTCTGTCATAACACTAACAAGATAGAACCAACTCTCGTCAATGCCTCCCGTGAAAGTATTTATTGTAGTTAAGTTTGAAAGGTCCATTAGATCGTCCACAAGGCTTGGCTCCTCGATAATAGGCTGATAATTCCAAAGAATTAGCGAGGCATATGTAGCTAACGGTGGAAGTCCTAATACGTCAGATATTTTCAGTAAAGGTAACGCAATACAATCTGGTAAAACTTCAGAAGGCTCATCTAGTCCCCAGACATAAGCATTAGTGATGAAACATAGTACCGAATATGCTCTTCTCAGTTCAGCAGTACTTTCCAGCAATGATTCCTTCACCTCTAATATGGGCAACCGATCCACAACCTGTCTGATTTTCTTGGCTAACAACAATGAGGGTAAATTGGCGACGACTAGTTCCCACTTATCATAGTACACATCTGAAAGTCTGGTGACGGGCATATCTTTGGGCAAAAACCCATTTTCGGCAGAAATCTCGTACTCCTCTAAAGTTGGCAAAGGAAGCTCTTTGTCAATCATTACAATACAAGTTTAACTTAGTATACAATCTTAGATAACCAAACACTCTTTATTGACTGCCAGATGTATACTACAGCTTTTTTGAATATTTTATTTTATTTTCTCAGGGATTATAAATCGAGCGGCGTCGGCTGCCGACATCTGGCGCGCGACAAGGCTCCGGAAATCACGTGAGAAGTAGCTTGACAGATTATTTGAGTATATACACAACCATATGTCATTTTGTCACTAGATATACATCTATTATTTACAAGTTATTGCGCAGTATTAGCAGTGCAAAAGTTTGCTACATAATCGTTTTTTATCCGAACTTTAGGGTCATTTGTCGATAAACTTAAAAAATGCGGCAATGTAATCGACATTTTGATCACAGTTTTGTTTAAGAGTCTTCACACTGGTGGTCTGTAAGATAGATTCAATTTTCTTATTGTTTTCAATCCATGTTTCGAGCCTTTTCCACTCTTTATAAGCGTTCTCTTGGTCATAAAAGTTTTTCCTAGCAGAATATGGGTCTAAACGAGGGTCTATCTCCGCTTTGTGATCTGTATTTGACGTCTTACCGATACCAGAATCGAGCTCTTCCTTCAACAACTTGCTTTGGCTTTCACAAAAGTTTATGATCTCACCTCTTGTCTGCCAGTTCGGGTATAATTCGTTCTGCAGGTAATCATCACAGGAAAATCTCTTGCTGAAACTATTCCCACTTCTTAATTGACTCCCCGAATAAGAGCTTAGTTTCTGTTTAATGATATCGTCACTACCGTTTCGTAGCAGTCTCAAGAAAGAGTCTACCAATGATGGGTTGATACATCGTTCTTTAGTAACAACAAGCTTTCTTATCAAAGGTTCTTCTGTCCGAAATTCTAAGTTTGGATCCAATAGAATCTGCGGCGTGCTCACAGTTATTTCATTCGTGTTCATTATACTGGATATTGTCTTCTGTGTTTAGGGGTGTACCCTGTATGTTCTCATCATCTCTTCTATGTGAGTAATTCTCAGGCAGCAGTGAAAAAAATACTTAATTTTTTGATGAACCAGATAGTTTGGCCGAAATGCTATGAATGTAGAGAAATTTAATGATATATATATAGACCAATGACACCTGTAATCAAATCAAAGTCCGAAAGCACCCTTTGCCATATCTTTCGTGGTCTCTTCAACCATTTCATTGACACTTTCTCCAACTGCGGTGGCGTAATCATTAAATGTTCCTTCTAAGGAATCGTAACGAGACTCTACCGCACGAGACATGCTTTTTAATACACCATAATGACTCGATCTTGTACCGCTTCTTGTTGGACGCTTATATGAGTTGGCATTCAACTCGCTATCCACCTCATTTGGCTTTAACGAAATTGTTCCTGTTGCCATTTCACTTTCCTCGTACTTAGAAGGGGGTCTACGGTCACCTCCCAGAAGTGTATCAAGTTGATCAGTGGTACAATGAATGGTGCCTCTTGCCCATTGTAGAGAGTTTACTTGCGGTCTGTAGGCTATTTTCTTGCCAGGAATGTACAAAGAGTCCGTTAAGCGCTCTCCTTTTGCGGCATCATTAACGTTAAGGCCTGAAGCCTGCTCATTAACCACAGAGAGTAATGAAGCCTGAAATTCATTCGTCCTGATCAATATGTCGCCGTTTTTCAGTATAGATGTATCATTGACAAATCGAGCGTGAATGGGGGCAGGTGAAAACAACGATGACACTTCGCTAGTATCAGGAACAGATAATATTTTGAGATCCCCACCCAGAAGTAATACTATCATAACGGTTGCAACTTTTAACTCTTTAGTGGATGTAACATAAGGAATAAAAGCCAATCCGCTAGCAGCCAAGGGGTATTTGAACGATTTGTGACTTTCTGATGACTTGCCTATTTTCACTACTCGTACGTCCTTTTTACCCGAAACAATAACGTAGCCTGGTAGAGCCACACCTGCGCTTAGATCTCGCATTTGTGCAATGTTGGCTGAGCAACTTTCATTCGTAGATTTTGTAAAGGAATCTATCTGAGTGATCGGCCCCTCATCATTTGTTTTGCGAGCGACGACAAAATGTGCCGTAAATCTACCGCCGTTCTCTGGCAATATCTTGTGAGTTATCAATTCACCAGTGTCCGTCCCGCACAAAACTAAGATACTGGAATAGCCATCGTCAGCATACTCCATAATAACGAATTCTATCGCTGTAATATACTTACTATGAGTGTTAGGGAGTTTGTTTATGTTTTCCATGTATATTACAGCAGGGCCTCTCCTATCAAGGATCATTAGTGTACCGTCTACATAAGCAATACCAACAAAGCCAACATTACTGTTTGTAAGTGCAGTTACTTTACCCTTATTAGCATGAACAGCCGTGATAGGCATAAAACCCTGTCTGATATTTCCGGGCGACCTGTCTCTCACATCGACTAGTAGTTCCTTTGAATTATTTATTGAGAATCTCCTAAAATCCATTTCCAGTTCACGTTCACTATTCTTTCCAGTTGGATTATAAAATTGATTTACTTCAAATTTGGACAGGACGACATCACCAGACTCGGCAGAAACTGCTAGTTCAAGTGTATGTGTTGAAAATGATATGTTATCAATTGCTAGACTCAATGTTGTGTTCAAGATTCTTGCCAAATTCATCTCAAAAACTGAACCTTCACTTATTTCGCCCCTTGAAGCATCCCAGATCCTAACAGATCCATCCTTGTGCCCCGTGGCTAACGCAGAACAGGCATCATATTTTGTAATGTTTTTCTTCAGCGGCTGACCTCCCTTTAATATGTAATCATTACTTTTCGCTGCTGACATCATGCCTAGCCATAATTTCTTTGGAACACTAACAGCAACCGACCTAGTAGCAGTGGGTCTCACCCATGCTAAACTCTGAGGGAATAAAGATGCTTTATAGGTAAAATGGGAAGACGGATATAATAAGGTTTCTATTTCTCCGTCTGACAACAAAACAAGGATGACATGCGGGTCATGACAACCCGCAAAATACGGAGATTGGCTAGGCAATGGTAGCAATTCTAGAATTGAGGCTGTATTCATCAAGGGTGCTATCCTTTGAGATTGAGTGTTCGCGTAATATTTACTCATATTTTCATAGGAAGTAATAGAGTAGAGGGGAGTGCCCCCCAAATCTATCAACGTTAACGACTGTCCTGCTTCCTTACTTTCGGTCGAGACTACCAAAGAAGTGTATTCTGGATTTTTCTGACATATCCATGCGACTTGAGTAATTTGTGGTGCATCCGTGATTATTGGTTTCTGAAATTCGTCCTGAGGAATGTGGACATCGGTTTCAAAAAGAGTTCTTGCTTGAATCAGCTGTCCGCTATTTGTATCCCAGAACACCAAGGAATTATCTTCATGTACAGTTAAAACATGTAATGAGTTTGGATGATAGAGCGACTGTCTGACATGTGGCCTTCTTGCTTTGCCTTGTGCAGTCGAAAAATCTCCACCAGGTGCTCCCGCTGGGAGGTCATATATAAATTGCTGTTTAATATCACCTTCAACAAGTGAGTACGTTACGGTTACCTGTTCATATGATATAAGTATAGTTCCAATATCTCTAGGATTCCATTGTATTGATACTACTGCAGACATACGATCTTTAGGGAAGAACCGTGTTTTCTGCAGGTTTTCAATTTTATAATTCGACATGACATTTCTATCGACATCGTAGAACAGAATGATTCCACTTTGTAGACCAATTATAAGCCAATCTAATGATGGATCAGTTTCAACACACGAAATCTTCCCTGGACTAAAAACTGATGTAAGCATTTGTTTGGAGTATAAAGAAAACACCATAATAACATCTCTATTATCAATGGCAACTAAATATATTCCCTTGACGAATTTCATATGTTTGATGTGACTTTTCCCCTCTAAGGTAAATACGACTTCCACTTGTTGCTGACCATAGACGTGAATTTCACCAGTATCTGTGGCCAAAGCTAGCAAGCTCTGGGTAAAATTGAACGCTGAAGTAGTTACGTTGCCATTCATCCCATAACGACTGACTTCTCTGACGGACAGCAGCTTAGAGTATTGATTGCTACCACCAATATCTGGTACCCTCAAAGAAAATTTCTTGGATGATTTAACCGGCTTTGTTGGAGATGAAGTAGCATTTAGGGCAGGATCTCCTTCTCTTTTCGACTTATCGTTCTTGAATGCTTTCTTTAAGCGCTTGCTACTGAACATTTTGAATTAAATAATTCAAGAAAGAATGTGGAAATGTAATTGAGGATTGTGGCTAGCAGTAGTTTGTAAAGACTTTATATATTGATCTTGTAACTTTTTCTGTACCGACGAATAAAGGTACGACATTTTCGTTTATCCTATGCCAACATTGAACCCTGCCGCGTCACCTGACTAATCATGTATAATAATCTACAAAAACTATGATTTCAATGGTTTGCCAAGGGCAGATGAACTCTATATATTTTAGATGCAATATCAGCACTTATTCAGATATTCACCTGAATATGAACTGAAGCTATTCTTCTCTTCTTCTGCCACTTAATTTCTTAATCGCCAGCATGCCCAATTAGTAAGAAAAAGGCAGGTGGGATCGCTATTTTCTACAATTCTAAATCACCTGGCATAAAAGAAAAACCTCTAAATTCTTCCTGCTGGCTTGTCCCAAGAACTGACGATAGTGGCGTTAATGTTGGCGCAGCAGTGGTGAATTCCTGTTCAAAATAGGAGGTATCTTCTGGAGACTTGATTTCTGGGATATAAGGGGGTTGAATACGTAAACTCAATAGGTCGTCAAAATCAATACTACGGAAGAAAGGTTCTTCCATGACTTCTAAAGCGTCACGGGGGCCGGCTCCCAAACGTTTTTCTGGATCTTTAGTCAAAAGACCCTGAAATATCTGAACGATGTCGCCAGCCATGTCAATCGGATACAATGGCTCATCAGTGAGAATAGCATTAAAGACTTCATCTTCATCATCACCAGAAAATGGTGACTGGCAAAGAAGCATCTGATATAGCAGAACACCAAACGCCCACCAATCTACTGCCTTTGTATAAGCTTGATCTTTCAAAAGCTCGGGCGCCATAAATTCAGGTGTACCACAGAATGTAGATGTTTTGTTACCATACCACATCTCATCCTTACATAGACCGTAATCGGCTATTTTTATGTGACCCTGTGGCGTTAACAAAATATTTTCTAGCTTCAAATCACGATAGATAACACCATTGCTGTGAAAATATTTAAGGGCCAGCAGAACTTCAGCGGCATAAAATTTGGCCCTTCTTACTGATAATCTTTGGTTTTGAACATGCCACATTAAATCACCGCCTCCGATAAATTCCATTGCAAAATAAATTCTGTTTTCGGTTTGAAATGAGCAATATAGATTGGTCAAGAAAGGATGTTTCGCGTTTGTCGCCAATAAAAACACTTTTTTCTCTGCCCTTGCACTTTCAATATCATGGTTTTGTATTATATGGTCTTTTTTCAAAACCTTGATCGCGCAAAGACGGCCTGTGTTCTTTGATTTCGATAAGAGAACCTTACCAAAATTACCTTTACCCAAAACTTTTAAAAGGATGAAATCATCTAGTGACACTTTACGACGTTTAGGTGACCTTTTTCTATGTTTCCCAGTTCCTTGAGATTTAGTAGGAGATACTTGAACACTTTCTTTGGAAGCGGCTGTGTGTGTATGTGTCAGCGATAAGTTGTCGGTGACTGAATCATTTGTCATTTGATTTTGCTGCTCTTGTTGAAACGTTTCAGAATTCATATCACGGAACGGATTGCTATTTGATTCTATTTCATTGGTTCGGAAAGTCTCAACTGACATTATTTCACCCTCGGTTGACTGATTGATTGGCTCAATTTCTTCCTTTGTCATAACTGTCTTCGGCTGGTCTATACTCACGCTTTTTTTATCGTCCAACACATTCCTTTGCGACTGCTCGTGAATAATCTTTTCCTTTGATTTCCAAAGCTCCCAATCATCTCTCGTGTAAGTGGCACTATCGTCCTGTGGTGTGACGACCTCTTCACTCAGCTGAGTGTGATCCGGCATTAAAGGATCTAAGGTCCTTCCTTCTGCTCTTTCCTCGTTCTTTTGAGCTTGTTCTGTGAAATTCAGATATGTCTCATTTTCATTGATGTATTTGTGCAGCTTCTCGTGTTTTCCAATACGATTTTCTGCTCGCTGGGTCTCTAGTTCATAGTAAGGATTTGTGTGGTCATCATCATATTTACGTTGTTCCGGGTATACTCGTTGATTCTGTGCTGGTACATGATATGGTAAAGAGGTTGAACTATCTGATATTTTGTTGGGGGAGGTCCCTCTAGACGCCCCAGAGATTGTGGATGAAGTGACGTGGATGACGGGAGGAGACTTTTTCTTTTTCTCTTGAAATTTCTTGGTGTCTTCGATGGTTCTTAAAATTTTATTGGCCATTTCCATAGACATTCCACAGAAATCTGGAACCAGATGAGCACATTCTTTATGACACATGATTGCACATTCGGAACATTTCCAAACTTTATTCTTGCCCCACGGTAATATATAGCCGCAATGACAACACCACTTAGTACCTCTATTTGAATGAGGCTCAAACCTATGCGGTATGCGGTGGTTCAATTTAGCTTCATCAGGATCCATATCAGTTGTTGTCTTAGCAATACATTTCGTAACAACATTTTCATAACATTTCTTATGACAGAGAAATTTACAATCCTGGCATTGAAAGCCCGTATATCTCAGAAATTCACCACAGTAAGCACAGCACATGATGTTATAAAATGATTTCTGTACAAAATGATGGCCATGTTGTTCATACACCTCTTCCTGTCTGTTTATTATAGCACCGTGACGATGCAACCCTCCTACTAATGGTTTCCTTTGAGGTTGTGCCGATTTATGAAATCCCAATGTCAAGAGAATTTGACCTGCTGGTTCGAGAACAAACCACGAGTTAGTTGTAACAGAGCTGGAAAAATCAGTCGAAGAACTGTTATCTTCACTGATACCCCCTACAGAGTTCGAAAGTGATGTTGCTTTATCTGCCGTTGCAGAATTTGTATTCCCTAAAACATTCGATTGAGGATCGTGAGAGCTTCTAATCTTGGATGCATCAACCCAGCCCTGCTGGCCCCCAGTTTGACCAACCTTCTTCTTACGGATTTCCTCTGCAATATCTGATAATAATAACCACATTACAGCGACAGGAGTCATTATATCATTTACTTTATCATATATGGTAATTTCAATCTCATTTCCCTTTCCCACTTGAATTTGAAATTCTTCATGCCACCTATCATTTCTCGAAGGTCTAGTTCTAGCCTTTATAGCATCATCTATCTTGATGGTGATATAACTCTCCGGAGTTCTCGAAAACATTGGTGATTGAATATGATCAACATCTCTGATAGCACTAATGCCAATGATAAGTTCACCTGTGAGTTGTTTTCTGCGAAATTTTGGCTGTATGGCCATGGCATCATCATTATGCGGTTTGTATTGATCCAGGTCTACGTTGATGGCTTGATATTTCTTCAATGCCTTTGTCAATAGCTGAACACGCGTCTTTGACTCCATGGCACCCCCTTCCGCTGCAGAGCTGCTTTGTCTGTCACCATCAATTTGATATAGCTTCGTTAATTTAGCGTTAGCTTCTTGATACTGCCTTTCAACTTGTAACTTAAACTCCAGCTGTTGCAATAGATACTGTATCCTTTGTGATAAAGATGGACAGTCATATTTAACCAAATCTAGACGTGAAAATACATGCTCATTTCCCTTAGCGACAGATAGCTGATCATTGTCCAGAGCGCCATTCCCAGCGGAATCTTTGCCAGCGACGTCGTTCAGGCGACCACTTTGTTGGCCACTATTTTCAAGATGCAATTTTTCTAGAGTTTCTTTCAGGTATTCAATATTTTGGCCAGCCTCTCTTATGTTTGTGTTACATTTCTGTATGACCATAACATTGCTAGTCCTTTTTTTCAAATTGGAAGCTCCTTGGATGATATTACGTTCTCTTTCAATTTTCTTGTGTATCTCCTGCTCAACATGTGTAAACATCATGAGTGGATTTTAACTCTCCTGTCTGATTATAAAAAGGGAATCTATCTATGGAAACGTCTTGGACCGTAACCGTTAAAACCAGATCCTATTTTTCAAGGAAATGACTGAGAAATACTCCCACTTTAATCCGAAAGGCGGCTTGAAACGCAGAAAATACCAGAAGAGGAGAATCTTTATGCTAAAAGTGCAATTCCAGCTTGGCAGCTATTACCGTTTCGACACCTCTTTCTAAAGCTTGAATCAATCAAATTAGAAACCAACTTAGCCTCAAATCAAATCAGTTTAAGATCTTCCCAAACAGAGGCTAGAAAGTATCGCGTAATTTATCTTTGTGTACGAATTACGCACTTCTGCCACAGACGTACTCGAGAATGATGACATAGAATGGTATCCCATTCAGGGCATGCTTAACTCGTACAGGCTCGGGACACATATCTTATACAACAGGCAGATAAAATGCTGGCCTTGTTAGATTCTTCTTGGCAGAAACTTCGATTAACTTAAGCCGCTATGCTTGCTTACTTTGTGAGCATTCAATGGATCGAGAAGATCCACATTGGTGGGTCCTGCTCTAAGGTATTAGGGTCTATTAAATATAATTAATATGTTCAGCTGTCATTATATAGAAGGTTTCCCTAGACGTATTTACTTTACTTGTTACATTGGCAGAAGCAGCCGGGTGCAGGACATGCATCGTGTCTTTCAAACCATTCTTCAGCGTGTCCGGCATGCATGCCGTGATTGCAGCTTAAACAAAAGCTGAACCATTCATTCATCTTCAACTTTCTATCTTCTGCTACAGTCCAAGCATCTCCATATGCGGGGAACTCTTTGGGAGCGGTGGTCTTATCGAGAGCTATCTCGTTAGGATTATCATCTTTGCATATAATTTCGTCACGAATTGATTCGGACTGTACTCCATTAATTACGAAAGGCAAATTTGAAGCTCCCAATGGTAAGAGGCAAATAACACAGCGAGGAAATGGCGTCCCACAATGTGGGCATGAATGCTTTTTGCGTTGAGCGTTCGGGGGGGAGGGCACATTAGTCGAATTGAATTTTTTGGGCTTTGGGAACGAATTCATAGTCCTGTAGTTCATTATCTCTGAAGAATTAGATCCCGAAGAATCAGGAACAGTCACAGATCGTACAGATGCTGACGGAAAATTGTTTCCGGACTCGTTTATATTTTTTTTACAGTTGATGCACTGCATGTACACTTGACGAGATTTCACCTCCGCTTGAACCTGCCCGCTGCTTGTTCTTGACAGTTTAGTACGAGCACAATCAAACTTGGCTCTCATAGTAAATAGGTCCCAAGAGTTTAACATTTCTCGATACGTTTGAACCCATTCGTCGACCCTTCTGTCGCGGAAATATCTAGGACAACCAAAGATAGAGATCATTGCAGCACTTTGTACATCGCTAGTCTTGTTTACATAAGATTGCAATAGATCAATACCGCTAGGGGTGATTCCTGTAAGTATCAATCCTTCTAATTCCCCATTTTTGATAACGGTAGATGATGTTCGCTCCAAAAATTTTGTCAGGTCGTAATCATTTAGAAAGCGTAGTGCTACACCTAAACGTTCGCGTAATGAAATAGCAGGTTCATACAAAATATCCCACCAGTCATTATCGGCAATGAATGCAAATATTACTCTTAGATAGGGATCGTCCAACTCAGAAGACATCTTTCTACATTGCTCTCTCCAAGAGTTGTTCTCAGCCGTATCTTTGTAACTCATATAGCCTGCTATAGCTGTTGCAATCAATCTCATACGTTCCTTTTTGGCTGACCCCAGGATTTCGACGGCTTTAGGGATGTCTCCAAAAAAGACGGCCCATGCAGCTGCTTTCTCATAACTACCACTGTTTATAATGCTTTTGAACTTTTCTTCAAGATCAGTGGGTGAAAGGTCCCAACCTGATAAAATGAGACACAATTTTCTTTGAGTTGATTTTGGAGATTTGGAGAATTTTACTGTAGTTCCTCTATTTCCCTGATGACTTTTCTGTCTTCCACGAAGTTTTATGATCTTTTCCATCTCTTTATCCAGCTGTCCATCTGTTTGGATATTATCTTCATGGAACCTATTCTGGTTAGAGATGCCACTTAAACCGTTCCATATGCCCAAAACACCTTCATAGCCAAGATCTAAGTCTCCTGAGACCATTGTTCCATCATCGACAGAGCTTTTCGCGATAGCAAGCCATCTCCACGTATTCCTGATGTAAGCATTATTTTGCAAAGTTCTTGAACCATCAATCATGGCAACGGTACTGGCGGGATCCAATCCATATCCCAATAATGCTCTGGATTTCATTATAACCCGTATATCAGTCTGTAACAGCTTTTCTGGCTTCCAATGAAGGCTAAAGTTTTCATCCGTATTGGTGTATTCCTGAGTTTCCCCGCCGTTCGTGTCAGAAAGTTCTTTTTCTTCTATAGTGTCCTGGTCGCTCCCGATTGAAGGTGAATAATCATCACTTATGTCTAAATCTTCGAAAGAGAGATTCCGTAAAGCCTTATTCTCGAAATTGGAGTTTTGCTTTTGAGCCGTCATTCTGATTTCATCTATGTAAGGTAATTCGCAATTGGAAAACATCAACGAGTTATAGTTATTGAAAACTGTCTTAGAATAACTTTGATGTACTGGCATTCTATAGACCGTTCCCGATTGTCTCATACAAAGTAAGCTTATCCTGTTATTACTCTGAGGAATATAATCAAAAGTTACTACTTTATCAAATGTGGTGTTTATATCGTGTACCTTTGATACAAAAAGTTCCTCCGTCTCGTGTTCTTCTAAGCCTTCTTCCCCACATGATCCTATCCACCATCTTTTTATTGTATCTCCCCTATGCAAAGTAGCAAACTCCTTCTTGCGAGTGGTGGACCACCGGAAACATGAGTTCATATATTTTTTCGAAGCTGCTCCCATACCCACCAGCTTTTCGAATGTCAATAATGGCTCAGCTGCAATAATGTCACCTGAAGCAGAAGGCATCGCAAGCTTTCTTCTATCCCATATTGCTAATGTACCGTCGTCACCATAACTGCTAAATTGCCAGTCATTGAAAGGGTTAATCTTCACGTCATATGAAAGTCTAGTAGGATGTTGGTAGACCGGTAGGGGGGAGCGAACGTCTATCTCTTTCAGAAATTTTGTGCTCGCAACAATCAGTCCAGTATCACTGAAAAATTTCGACGATACTATATTCTCGTTCACACAGTAAGAGAACGTAGGGTTGACTGCTGCAGAACCTGCACTTTGATAATTAATATCCCATATTTGCAAGGAAGCATCGGACTTATTCCTATCTAGCCCCATCACAACAAGACCGTTGGAGTTGATTCCCAATGTGTTGACACATCTTTGTTGTTTTGCTCGGGTTTTCATATCCACAGTATCAAGTTCTGGATTGTCTTTTGTGACTATATTGAATATTCTCACGAAACCATTTTTCTCCCCAACAGCAATCAAGCCAACATCGAGATAGGAATAATCTAAGCACGTTATATTCCCAAAATCTTTGGCCGTGTGCAATCTTATAATAGATTCATCATTATCGTCTTCAGGGTCAACCTTATAGTGGGTTACTTCATCTCTGGTTGGATTGACCGAAAGATAATCAATAAGACCCTCGTAGGACCAGGATGTTACCTTCTTTATTAATCCCATATGCGTCACTTCTGTTTATTGCACCAATGTTATTTGAGCACCTTAGCTTAATAAACTTAATGAGTCTCTTTCCCGAGTCGCTCGCATATAATATCTCGAAAAATTACAAAAGAATAAGAATACATATAAATACATATAAACATCCTAGGTTTTACGCCCATTCTTAGAGAGTAAATTATTCAACTTCCGTTCTTCTTGGGCAGTAAGATCTTCGACATCGCTAAGACCTTCTTTGTCTTTCAGATAATGTCCTTTCCACTTCCTAAGCTCTGGCAAGTCATTGTGAAAAGTAAAATCTTGCTGAAATAGATTTTTCGCGTCTATATCACGGATGCTCTCAAAAAGTTGATTAAGTAACATATTAGACTTCCTAATAGTGCTCACAGCTGCCCTACCAACTGTCGATGAGGATTCAAGATCAGCAAGCAGCTGGGCTATTTCTTCTTTGAATTCAGGGATACCTTCAAAAGGAATCGATTTCCATTTTAAAAGTTTGTTGCGAGAGTATTCATCAGTTATTGAACTTTCCAGCAGTTTGAAAGCCTCAGAGGAAAAAAACTTCTCTATCACAGCATTTTTTATTAAATGCTCATTTGGAAAATTGCTCAGTGAAAAGATATTATTCTCAGCTACTATTATGCCGTTGCTCGCAACTGTACGTCGCCTGACTAGATTAGTTAGTGTCTGCAACTTTGATAAGTCATCGAGCAGAATATCTGTAACTTTCAGCCTTTCTTGGAGCCGCTGTTCATCCAAAATGTTGTACGAACTAGGATCAAACTTACGAACTAAAGCTGCGCCTCTCTTCATTTCCCTTTTCATGGACCAATATTTGCAAATGTTATAGGAAAGCGTTTGAGCATTTGGTATTTTCAGCATAACGAGTATACGGTATAGGATTTGTGCGAAAAGATGGGGCGCAATAGGTGTCCCTCTATGAGTCTTCCACTTGTTTCTTCTCTGGATGGAGTGTGCGTCAGCCGTTTTATTATTCAAAATCGTAGATGTGAAGCTGTCTTTATGTTCTGAGAAATATCTCCTTGTTTTTAAGATTCCTTCTGTTGCTTTCGGCCAGTGGAGAGGGGCATGTTTATCACAAAGAGTCTTTGGCATATGAGCAGGATGAACCTGATTGGAGGCCATCTCGGTTATTGATGCACCACCGTAATCCAGAAAGAGGCCAGCCCTTTTGGCACAAGTGACGTGAAATGCTGTAAAGCAGTTCTTATGGGCGCATTGAATACATGCCCCTTGTTTTTGTTTGCAAATACTGCAAATTAGCTTCCACCTAGATCGACTTATATTATCAACACCTTCGATAGGTTCCATATAATGGATATTCGCAAAATATAGTTCTGGTATCCAAAGACCACACACAATATGGGCCCAAGATCCTGTATCTGTTTGTTTGAGGGCGCCAGTGTGGCTAGGGCAAAACAAGCAATTCACACGCCGATTTTTAGAAACCAGACAGCGTCTACAAAGCCACTGTCCCTCTGGGATAAATACAATACCATAGCATTCTTGATGAACAGCCACGTCACAACCATCGCAAAACACGATAGCATTTGAAATATCGCTGTCAACCCCTCCACATACGGCACATGCTTGATCTGATGACTGGCCTGTTCCATCATCAGATCCATAAAGCTCATAATGTTGTCTACCCGTCTGCGAATGATGGTCTGACAAACAAGCATTAGCCGAAATCTTCCTAGGAGGGATTTTCTTTTCTAAATGGTTCCACTCTATTTCCAGAACACTCATCAAAAGCTCAAATGTCTCGTGGGTTAGTCTGTTATCAGAGTATCTGCTATTTAAGAAATGCAAATATAGGTCATCCTGCTCGTCCATATCATATTCTGTGCGAAAATTTCTCAAATTTTTTGACACTTCAGAAAGCAGCTGGGTATTAATTATGGCCTCGTCACTTCTCTGCCCTAAGGATGAGAACTTGGATATATAGGATTCGTTATATTCACAAAGTTCTGAAGAACTTGTGGCAGCTTTCAATATCTTAGATGACCGCCCACGAGAAGCGCGGGTTTTTTTCGTAGCGTTCAGCTGAGAAATAGGTATATTGGACTTTTTAAACGTTCTTCTGTTATGATGCAATGATATTGGTTCCAGCGTAACCGTATTATTAAATATTATCTGCTTGATGTGAATTTTCGTAGAGCAAGCTGTGTCATGGCAAGTATTGCCGTTACTAAATTGATGCGTATCCCGAAAATCGATGGCATTTGTGGTTGCAACGTCACTATCCTTTGGTATCAGGACTGGTACTAGCGTGTCTTTAGCTAGATCATTATAGAAGTCTTCGAATTGCTTTTCTTCTCGCAGTTTAGGACCATCATCACTAGAGCCTCTCCGCATTGAATGCATGCAATGCTTGGCTGTTTTGGCTGTAGTTTATATTATTCTTAATCTCTATGTACACTGCTATCCTTCTCAACTTATTTTTGGTATTTACTTATTTTTCGTGATGGGCTTTACATTAAAGTGCCCTTCAACGAGAACTTATATATTAACAAAAACGGCATAAACATCTGACTTCCGGCGGTATTATGGAGAGACAATGATTTCCGATTGTTATCGCTCCATACATAGAACTTAAATAAAACATTCCTAAGGATATGATTAGCGACCTGTCCAAGAAGAGCTTCGCAGCATTTTGACTCTATCTTTTATATAAGCACACATTGCCTTATATTGCTCGAAGCCGTCCTGACTAGATTCTACTTGTTCTTTCAAATAACTGAAATTCTGGAACCCTTTTTCCTTTTTACAAATAAATTCTTCAAAGCAACTCCAATTTTCAAGTTCTAGGTCATAGTCGGATATTTTGGGGAACTCATCATTATACATTCTATAGTGACCATGATGACGCGGAGTCCAGGCTGGTTCATCTTGGTGACGCTCCATAACCTTCTTCCCGTCGAATGTTAAATCTTGGCTTTTACCAAACTCCCATGGATTGAACTTGGGTAAATGAGAATGAATGAAGGTGACTGGAACATCCTTGAAATAGGATTTGAACTCAGCTAAATCGTATCCACGCTTTCTCTGAGCGTCCCAAAATTCTTTGTAAAAATCTTTGAAGTCGTCATTGTTGTCAGCATGCGGCTTCTGTTCGCGATATTTATCAAACTCTTGTTTATATTTCGTTGAAAGATCTCTTTCGGCTTCAGTAAGGGCTTTAAAATCTGATTCAAGATCATGTTGAAGCATTGCAACACCACGAAACTGCTTTTCACCTTCCGTTGCGCTGTCTGTATCAAGTACTAGTGTTTCGTCCTTATTAAAGGTCCAATGGCCCATTGTTCCCACTGGTGACTTGACTTGATAATAGCTTTCCTCAAGCTCATTAGAATGCAGTACCGTAGATGCTAGGGCAAAAGTGTCCTTATCACCTTCACCAGCGTAACTCTGCCCTAGTAGTGGATAATAATGGGAAGGGCCATTGAAGTTGTAATAAAGACTCAGAATAATTGTATCAAGATGCTTAGATTTATTCACTAGCAGTTGACCAGATTCTGTACTGCCATCAGCGATTGTACCTTTCAAATCGTGAAAAGGAGCATCATTTGGTTCATCAGTTTTGTACACATCTTGCGGTGAGACGCTATCAAAAGAATACCTAACCTGGTTATCAGTTTCAATTTTTAGGCCGGCGATGTCATACAGAGATGGATGGTGAAGTCTACGCCAATAATCTGGCCATAGTACCAATCCACGCTGTTTGAAGGGTGATGCGTCGAAGATATGGGATATAGAGCTTACGACATAGTTGTCAGCATCAAGGAGTAAAGTTTCTTCAAAGCTGGAAGCTAGAAGTGCCAACGGTTTCAGTTGATATCCCTTAACACTTTCGAATATTTTTTCATCAAAGAGGTTTTCCATGTAGACACAACGGGATGCTCCTGAGGGATCCAGTTCGGGCAGGATCTGTTCACAGAAGACTGATTCTCCTCTGTTGTCAGGCGGTATCATAATCTCAATTGGAATATTTTTGTCACCATTTTCGCGAATTGCCTTTATTGCTGGCATTCCAATTAATGTAAACTTCCCGCCCGCGACCATTACAATACCTTTACCCTTGTATAGGCCTTGTTTGTATGAGGGAAGAATTTTCTCATTCAACGTCTGCAGAAATGATTTGTGTAAATGCTTCATTTCATCTTTAGCAGAATTAGGGAGATTGATACACTTAAGTAATTCCGATTTGGTCAGTTTATCGAAACTCTTTGCATCATCGATGTGAATGTCACCGATTCTGCAATTTTTGCCATTTTTCCTATCAAAATGTTCTTCGGGTGAGAATTCTCTAATTTTTTCCATAGTTTCTGACAATAGAGCATGTAGTTTAGCCGAGTTTTTAACATGTTGACTAGCTGAAGGACCTAATTCGCTTGGATCGAAAATGGCATCCGCTCCTGTTGCATGCTCGGGGGATTGTTTAGGGTCAGTCCTCATGTATGGTATTTCAATATTTCTCAAATTTCCGCTTTGATGTACCAAAACAAATGCCAAGCAGATGGAAACGAGCAAGATGATGACTATGCGTACCATTTTGGCATTTTTCCTCTTGAACAAATGTCCAAAAAACCTCAGCTGCATTCTAAGACTGTTCATGATGGTCATTTTTCACAACGAAGAAATGCAGTAAATAGATTTACTACCACTGAGTGCTGTTCTTTCAAGGCGTAAATTCATTTAAGATCAATTTTGTCGTGAACTAGAGGATGGATCCTCCTTTTTCGCGTGTCGAGCCGCAATCGACTACGAAGCGGCGCCCATAATGAAAACAATAATAATGTCGACATATACACAAGTACGAGACTATATTCAAATTTCCTTCTTTAAAGCTATCCTGATGCTTCGATAGATCTTGCTCCGGTAAAGTGTTCACCGGAGTCATATCTTTTGTTCAGTGAAACTCTTTACCATTGCATTCTTCAAAAATTGAATGTCAAGTCACTCGCAGACCAACAATTGTTCCTTACGTAGAGCTTCAATTGATGGCTACAGCCAATAAGCTCCACACTATCCGGCAGCATTAAAATCAATTTTTTTTTGCTGCTTGCACCAGACAGACAATATACTGATTGATACTGGCCTCTCTTTTCAATTCTCAGATAAATCACCAATTCAAAGATCATGCAATCCTCAGGTTAGTCAATATACCAGTTACAAACCAGAACAATGTATATCTAGCTTATTGAGATCGCAGAATCATATAAGCGAAGATGTTTCCAATAGGATCCTTAATATGATCTTTGACAATGATAAACCCGGAATAATTCTAACTGGCCATGATCATATTGCCTATCAAAGGTATTGGTAATAAAAGTCGATCTAGGTGGAAGCAAATTTGTGTGTAGTCTTTTTTTAAGGACAACCTACTATCGGCCTTTTTAAAGAGTTCTTAAATTGAAAATAATAATCGAACTAGCAAGTCAATGTCCAATTGACCGACCGCTAGCAACTGGAGAAAATTTGATACTGGCTCGACTATCTTACTGCAACTACGATGGTTGTAGGGCAACGAAAGTTCTCGTTAGCTGCAGCGACGAAATTATGTATTTTCGACCTGGGCGGCTAAACGTTTCCATGAAAAAAACAACGAACATCTGACCAATTGAATCCACACATGATGATGTAGATATTTGAATAGGCTAGGTTATAGACAGCAACCTGTTAAACAAGGTCAAGTGGGTTTGTCTCTGTCCTCAAAAAAATTTGCATTCGCAGTTTACTTTATAAATCTTTCCTCAGTCAAATTCTCAATTGTTCGTTATAAGAAAATATATAGACTCAAAAGAAAGAACAAGATTGATTCGAGTTAATTAGAAAACAAAAAATCATGTCAATTGCTTCAAAGCTTTGGCAACGTTCCTTTAAATTTAATGCCATGTGTAGTCAATGTGGGTATGACCGGAAAAAATGCGCATATCCAATAGACTATGGACTGAAGTCTATGTCACGAAGCACTCTATAAATAAAAGCCAAGAAAACCAAGAAATGGCACAGAAGGTTGCTCAACGCAGAGCTATTAAGAGCATTGACGACAATATATAAAAGAGTTTTTAAAGCTAACCGAGACCTGGAACAAACGGCACAAAATTTGGGCTGCAAAGTTAATATGAAGCACCATAGTAATAATAAAGTAGGATGTATTCAATGATAGTTAATATTCTTTCCCCTGATCCCAAAAGAAACAAACTGTTTCGCCTGAATAACTGCAGTTTCATCAACAATATTTGACTTTATTGGTAGAGGCCGTTTCGATATTTATTTGATTATAGTCAAATACAGAAAACCTGAGGTGGCATTCAGCGTATGGCCAAGTTTAAAAAGCACAATTGTAAATATGCAACTAATAGGTGTAGGTGAATCCTGTTTGAAACACTGTATCAATTCCTCTCTTCTCGGCTCGCATAGATGAAATAATCGTTTAAAGGCAGCACAACGTCAGGGGAGGTAGCATATCGACACCATATTATGCTTAAACTATTTCCTTATGACCATGATACTAAAATTTGCGCATACTGAAGATTTAGTAGTTTGTTTATCATTCCAAATATGCTAAACCACGAATCTTCCTATTATTTGATTTGTATCATTCATTAGTCATGAGCTATTTTATCTTAACTCGCTACGAGCGTCAACAAATACTGTTTGTTTAATCGGTAAGATAAACTCTGAATGAGTTATATCGTAGTCTTTCCATTTTCCCTTTTCCCTGTTCCCTGTTCCAGGTTAAACTAATTACAAGTATCCATATTTATTCATAGGTTGTAATGCTCGATACGACCAACGGAGGAGTGACAAAGACAAGTTCTATATAATATCGGTTAGATGAAAATCGATTTTTCAGTCTATGAATCGAACTCCAGCAGGTAATCAGCAGAGGATTGGCCACTATTAAAGAGTAGTCTGGCATTATCCTCTGCTTCCACCAAATCTCCAGAAAGAAATTGCTCTAAATCATCGTTTACCATTGGGACTTTATCATCACTAAAGTTATTATTATCGTTATTGCTGTTGCTCGAAATATTACCCGAAGACAGGCTATTATAAATATTAGCGTCATTGTCCCAATTAATTGTATTGGACAGCTGTTGTGGTTTAGCTCTACCGTCGATGATCCTTTCTTGCGAGACATCCGTATCGATACCTTGGAACTCGTTTTCCATTTGATGATATCGATCACTTTTCTCAGCTTGTGAAGTTGTCGGTACTTTATCATTGCCTTCATCCACGGTTACCTGCATTTGTGTCTGTTTCTTGTGCTCAAGCTGTTCAACTTTTCCTAACAACTGCTTTCTTTTCCTATCTTGTGCATCGAGAACATGTAACAGATATTCCAAATACTCTACCGTTCTATTGAGTATTATACCTTTGTTGGGTTTTATCTGCTTCCCACTGCTATTATAATTTAGTAAAGAAGGTGGTACAATATTTCCCAGCTCCTTTATTTTCTGCTTGATAAGTTCACGCCTTCGTCTTTCAACAGCATTATGAAATTCTCTTTTCCTTCTTAACTTCTCCTCAGCAGATAAATGTGATATACTTCGCGGAACACTGGAGGAATAAAGCATGTCTGAATTCATATTATTGCTGAGAGACGCATGTCTCGTTTTTGGTGTGCCTGGAGTTCCTAAATTTCCACTTCTCAGAGACGTCGATAGATAACTGCTGGCTCGTACGGAAGATGCAGGTGATTTTATAATCGGTGACAAATGTGACGATATATTAGCTGTACCAGATAATACTGAGTTTGAAGGGCCATTTAAAGACTGCGGCTGAAAAGAAAAAGAGGAAGAAAGACTTGAGCCAAGCATTTCTGAATTCATACTTGACCCCACTGAAGAACTTAGGTCGTCAGCAAAACTAAACATGGCATCATCACCCTGCTGAAACAGGAGTTCAGGTCCGGATATGCTTTGGCCCTCATGCTTCACGTTTTTTTCGTGATAACTATTATTCATATCATTAGATAAATGACTTCTCGCTGAGAAACTACCTTGGTTGTTTGCGTTATTGAGAGAGCCTTCATCTAAACCTGTCGAAACGAATTGATCGTCCAAAAAGGAACTAGAACTCCTGGTGGGCTGAACACCAAACGAACGCTGCGTTTCCTCCCTATTTTCAGGCAAGTAATTTGCCTTGTTTTTCATGTATAGAAGCTTCTCATGCTGCTGAGCTGGTGTGTCCCTCGAATAGGCTTGCGGCTGCTCAAAGTTCTGGTATTGTTGGCCTTCTTGTTGTGGCCGCACTCGTTCCAACATGCTCTGCAATTGAAGATCATCATAACCATAATCTGCCAAATTTAGTTGAGATTGTGCTAACAGTGAATCGAGTGACTGATGAGAATCAAATTCTTCTTGTTTATTCCCCATTTTAAACCCTCAGCAAACCGATCGTGTGTCTGCCTGAAAGTGCTATCTATGACGACAAGCTTATCGGATCTTTCGTCCCACCTTTATAATGGCCGAGCCGGTCTGCAAAACAAATAGATCCTGTAATACAGATTCCTTGCTAATATTCGAACTATCAACTAGAACCTGGCCAATCTGCGAGTTAAAGCGACATCCTGTCAATACTAAATGGAATGTTGTACACCTATTTCTTTGTTCAATGTCAATCCAGGGTTTCTGTCCTAGCCGGACAATACACGTTACCCGACAAATGACTAAACGTTTTTCACGGCGGACTCCGATGACAACTCGGAAAGGTGGCTCGGTAATAATTAGGGAATACGCTATATGGTTGAAATTTCCATCTAATCCTTTAATAGGATAGTCTTTATTGAGCGATTACTATCAAGTATGACTGAAAATACTGGTGAGCAAGTTGGATCACTTCGAGATTCGTTGAATAGGTGGAACGAGACACGTTCCCAACATTCGAAAGGTTTCAATGAATCAGCGAAAACTTTATTTTCCAGCTGGGCAGATTCTATTAATAATGGCGCCCAGGACGTCTATCAAAGGCTGCCACTAACACGGCAAGATTTGGTCCAAGATCAGGAGCCTTCCTGGTTTAATCTATCGAGAACAGAAAGGTTGCTACTTTTTATCTGTTTTATATTGGGGTCTATTGCGTGTTTCACGATATGTATATTTTTATTCCCGGTTTTGGCGATAAAACCAAGGAAGTTTGGATTATTATGGTCCATGGGATCTTTACTATTTGTTCTTGCATTTGGAATTTTGATGGGGCCTGTGGCTTATGTCAAGCATTTGGTTTCAAGAGAGAGGTTACCGTTCACTATTTTCTTTTTTGTCTCATGTTTATTAACGATTTATTTCGCTGCAATTGCAAAGAATACGCTATTGACAATACCTTGCGCTGTTCTTGAGTTGATTGCGGTACTGTATTATGGTATATCTTATTTCCCAATGGGCGCGACTGGAATAAAAATGATCAGTACCGTTGGTGTTAACACTGCAAGAGGAGCTCTGCACATTTAATAACGTAAATTGGAAAAGAAAGAATTTCGTCACTCTTACATACTAAATAATGAACAAACTTCTAATTACTCTTGGTCGCTCATCAAGGGCACAATATCGTCGTAGCTTGGAGGGTCATACTCAACTCCCGATGATTTTCTGTGTGAATTGGCAGGCTCAACAGGAACGTTCTTTTGCTGTCCAAAAGTTGAGTCCGAGGTCGAGTTACTTACTTTGTCAAGAGAATAGTTTTCTTTGAATATTTGTGCCCCTCCACTATTTGGGTTATTCTCATTCTCCTCAATAATGTTATTGAAATTTGATGTGAACATACCTGACAAATCTGAGCTTTTGGTAGGAATGGAAGGACTTAAAAGACCATCGAGGTTGTTGTAACGTTGGTTAGCATCAACTGAGCTTGAGAGATTCATTGGGACACTTGCCGATATTGACCCATCTAGTACTGACGATCCGCTTATCGAAGCAGAGCGCGATAAGTTGAAACTATTGGCATACAAATCATCAGGCTCGAAACTATTCCTAACATTGGGTGAGCCAACAGGGGACACTATTGGAGAGTTAAGCGGGGAGCCCGGTATCGAGATAGCTTCCTCGAAGGTAGGGGGGGCAGCACCGGTAATCATTTCATGAGAAAATCTATCATTCGTTGCCATATCATAAGTTGGTAGTTCCATGTTACCGCTATTGCATAGATCTGAGACTAAGAAAATAGGTGTATCTATTAAAACTTCATAGTGTCTTGTTCTGGTAGGATCTTTGGCATCTGGTTTACTTATTCTTAGCATTATTTCCAGCTTGTGTCTGCTGTAAATATTACTGAAGTGAAGACTATCCAAATATAATCCTCTCTTAGCTTTGTTCAATCGTGTTTGAAATTCTACGGGTATGCTGGAATCACTCCTGAATGTTGTTGCATGAAATCTTGAATCATTCAATACATGTTGAGGTGGTATAACATGGCTACTTTGCCCAGTAGTCTTAGTAGTTGTGGAAAAGGAGTTTTTTCTTCCTGCTAAGAATCCAATTACGCCACCACGATTATTTACATTTCCTGCTTTAGAAATTTCAGGATTAGTAACTGGGGCATAAACGTCAATACCATAAGGAGGTATCACTCTTGCTGTGTCTTTATCCATATCAATATATTTAGGAAATTCTAGGTTTGTTGTTATCACTAAAGGTTCGGTAACCCCTAAGCTATCTTCACCTTTGTCATTTTTTAGAGAGGTATACGCCAACAGATTATCATCAATGCAGTTGTTCACAATTTCTTCACGAATAGCACGAGATCCCTTGTCCTTGGTTCTGATTTCTAATAAAGATACATTACGTTCTTTTTTCCTCTTAGAAGCGAATTCGGCAAAATATGGGTTATATGGATCCTTCGCAACAGGGTCAATCTGATCATACTCATATTCGCAATTCTTACTGACCATTGTGATCTTTTCTACAACACTAATTCTTACTCTTTTCAAACAGATATTTTTAACTAATGGCGAAACTTTGATCCTTATAGGAACTTTACTGTCAAGTGAAACATACTTTTGAGAAAAAGAAATCTCATATGAAAGGGAATCCGACCAGACTCTGTTAATATAAACTGGTTTGTTGGCCGTAGAAATGGAGTATAATGGTGGAGTCCTCACGATATTCACAGGGTATTCAGCATATAAACTATTCCCGTCCTCGAAATCATCTTTAACAATATGTGTGTTATTAAGATGTAGATTATTTTTCAGTTTTTTAAACAAGGTGAATTTTTTTAGAGTCGCAGCCTCAGCCTCGGTGTTCTTTCCTGAAGCAAGTTCAGAGTGGTTGTCATTCGCGTTTTCTTGCTGATCTGACGGGTCTATTATTTTCATTGCAATACGAAACCTGTAATTCACACGAGCAGAAGGTAAATACAAAGATTCGGGTATCGAATTTGAAAAAACAACAGGTATGATGAACACATAATCTCCAGGCTGATACAGTTGGTTCTTGCTAGGCCTAACTTTACTCAATAACTGTTTTCTTGAATTATTTTTATCTAAGTAGCGTTTGCGTGATTCATTGGAGTTTTGAAAGACTTCTAACTGCTTCAAGTTTGTGTTATTATTAATAATTCTTTCCTTCGACGAGACATTCTTAGGTACGAAAAGATTCACATTGTTTATATTTAAATCCCAATTCAAGTTCCCTGCACAATAAAACTCTTCATGAAATGTCTTCGATGGTGGAACGCCATTCGGCCAATATACTCTTACCCTTGAACAGAGCTCCGTTTTAAAATCAGATAAAGTCATTGGCTGAGTTATCGATAGTATTACTGCTATTGTGTATGTAGCCATCGAGCTATCGATTTCAAAATTGCTACCAGCTGAGGAAGTGGAACGGTTTTCGTCATCATTTTCGGAATTTGCGCCTTGAGATTCATTTCTTTGCGCAGAAATATTGGTATTTCTTCCAACAGAGATCGATCGTCTTGTGTTGCCCTCTGCATAATTGTTAATGCTGTCTGACTGGACCCCGAGGTCCTCAGATGCCTCTTCCGCGTTTCTTAATCCGTTCAATCTTGCTAAATATTCATCGTCATTTGAGGACACCGTGGGTAAGAAAACGGAATCGCCGCTGGTAGCTAACGATACTTTTAGACAGTGGTTCTCCAGAACCGTTTTTGCCGGTAGTAACCCTCTCTCTGTAAGATACTCCGACAGATATGTTTTCCCTAACGACTTCAGCGATTGAGTCAGAAGGCCTGGATTCGACATGGAGGATCCGCTAGTGGAGGCATTCGCGGCAAAATCGTCCTCCAAGCTAGTGTCATCATTCAAAGACTCTACGACAGCATCTTCGTCCTCTTCGTTTGTCGTACAACTTCCGCTATTACCTTGGACACCCGGCATTGGTTCTACCGATGTGGTACTATATCTTCTAAGTCTGGGACCCAGGCTTGAGTGGTTCGCAAAGCTATGTGTATTATCAGCGCCAACGCTTAAACTCGACGTGTTCTTCGGAAGACTGGAGCTATAATGATTGTGATGCTGCGACTGGTGAGGAGGGGAAGAGCCCAACAGAGATGACAGCGCACTTTTTATTGTAGAAGATCTTCTTCTTCGGGTCCCCTGTTGCTGTGATTGAGCTTGTATTTGCGATCTCTTTATAGAAGAGTGTAAAACGGGAATAGAACCAGCTGTGAAATTCCTAGAATCGCTCTCCTGTGCCTGTGGATAGAACTGAGAATCAGTATTACTGGACGAGCAGGCGGAAGGCTTTGAGGGGATCGGCCTTGGAATAGAGTACGGCATGAGGAAAGTCTAGAGTGTAACAAAACCCAAAGTTAAAAACTAAATAGGTACGGTGTACATGAGTAAAGCCGTTTAAAAATTATATACTCTCAAAGCGACAGATGAGGTTTCCATTTTTTGACCGAAATTCTTTAATAGGAATTGTTATTTGCAAGCATTCCAACAGCCACACGCTCTGTGGGCCCACTATCGGATCCCACGAGTTTTTCATGCACATCGTTGCTCCGGTTTCGGTTACCCGGTGTCGCCGTTTATAGAGGTCGCTAATTAAGAAACAACAATAGTCGCACGTGGTGGTATTAAGCTGTGCGAAAGCGCAAAAAGACAATGGCCCAGACCTTCTGCGGCTCAATATTGTACATCGTACTTGAGTAGCCAGCTTTCTCTAATTAAGCGACGTTTTCATTAGCTCACACAATATATTGTGTTCCGTTACCCTCACACTCGCTACATTTACCCTGACCTTGAGTAAATGTTACCCGCCCTGATATCTCCTGCCTACAATATGCATAGCTGAAATTGAAATAGAAGTTCTGATTACATCTGTGGTGGTTATTGCATACTGGATTGTGATATAGCAGTCGGCTGGTAGGTCAATTGAGTTACCGAGTGGTTGTGGTTCCGGTTTATTGTATAGTTCGATATGCGGAGCTCTTCGCTAAACAGTTTTATCAAAGATGTGCGTGGTGCCAAGACGCTGGCGGATGAGCGGTCAATAATCACCAAAGCGAGTGCTAAAATCAGAACTAAGTTAAGAGATGACCATTTGCCATATGAGAAGAGGAGAAAGAATATCCAGAAGCTGCTGTATCTGTATATTTTAGGAGAAAAAACCCACTTTGGGCAGGTTGAGTGTATCAATTTAGTTGCGTCGGAGGACTTTGCCGACAAAAGACTGGGCTATCTGGCCGCATCGCTTCTCTTGGATGAGTCTCAGGACCTTCTGACCCTTTTGACCAACCTGTTGAATAATGACCTAAATCATCCAAACAAGTATGTTGTCTCCCTGGCGCTTACAACTTTGGGGTCGCTGGGATCGTCGGAGCTGGCACGTGACTTATACGTGGACGTGGAGAATATTCTCAAAAGCTCAAGGGATCCGTTCATTGTTAAGAAGGCCCTGCAATGCATTGCCAAATTTATTACTAAGGACTTTACACTGTTGGACATGTTTGACGCGAAGTTGGTTACAAATATCTTGGACAATCATTCGATATGTACACATGGTGTTCTACTAGGTATAAATAAAGTTCTGCAATCCATCCTATTGAACTATGATGCTTTCCAAATCTCGCTTGAAAAAGATGGGCACACCGACCAAACTAACCTTCTAAGTTCACTGACAAAGCTTATTCCAGATTTGTTGTCCTTATTACAAAAATTAAGCACTCAAAACTTTGAACCAGAATATGACATCCAGGGCACATGTGACCCTTTTCTTCAATGTGAGCTAATCTATACCTTGAGGTTATTTTTCCAACTCTCATTAGATCTCAGCGAATTTCAAAACAAATTTTGCGATCTGTTAACGCAGATTGCCACTAGCACCGATGGCTCCAAGAATTGTGGTCAAGCTATCCTGTATGAAACCGCTAGAACTGTTTTTTCTTTAGATCTAGAGCAGCCTTTACGTGTCCTTGGTGTCAACATTCTAGCGAAATTTCTTTCTCAGAAGGAAAATAATACCAAATATGTTGCACTAAATACTTTGTTGAAGGTCGTTGGCCAAGAACCGGCCACTGTACAAAGACATAGAAAATTCATATCAAGGTGTTTGCGTGATCCTGATATTTCGATAAGGAAAAGAGCTCTTGAATTAAGTTTTGCCATATTAGATGATGTGAATCTCGTCGAGATTGTCGATGAATTGATCGGATTTTTGAGTAAAGCGACGGATGATGACAAGAATTTGATTTTGTATACAGTAGAAAATCTGGTAAAAATATTGGCTAATCACACAGTGCTTGACGAAAAATGGAAGTTGGGTGTTTTATTTGAGTCTTTGAAACTGGTTGGGATTTATCTCACTTCTGACATTATTGGTGAGATACTAATTGCAATAAATAACGCCAAGGACGCAACGCAGAGGCGCGACTTAGTCGTAGATATGCTGAAAATTTCATTCGACGATTCAAAAAGCTCTCAAATCTCGGAGGAAAATACAGGATGGTTGATTGTCACAATTTGGTGTATTGGAGAATATGCTGATGAAATACTAGGGATAACAAATGATCGTACTTTGATGAACGAGAGCCAAATGACAAATTATTTGATTCTGCAGGATAAAAGATTTTACATGAGCAACAAAAGATTGATTAATTATGTTCTGACAGCAGCACTTAAGTTATCGTCAAAAATCAGTGACAGCGGGTGCATCGAATCTCTAAGACAGATAATATTAAATCACACAAGGGATTGTGATCTGATGATTCAAAACAAAAGTGTCCAATATGAGATAATTTTTGGACAATCACAAGCAACTAAAAGAATATTGCTTGAGACGATGCCCAAATTCGAAAGGAGGGATCATGTCGAAGTTGAGGGAATACCTAGAAATAAAATGATTAATCGGGATACAAAAGACCCCTCGGATACATTGCTTGACTTGTCGCCACAAAATGAGAAAACTGATAATTCAGTTATTCCATCATCATCGCCCGCTGATTTACTGGCAGACTTGTTTTCATCGACAAAAATTAGCAGCAAAACGGACAGCACAGCGAAAGATATTAACAATTTGCAAATACCAACCGATGCCACAAAAGTACATGACAGTGATTCAGTCGAAACATATGTTCGTCTGGATTCCTGTAATTCTGGTGTGGCTCAAATAGAGCTTTACTTAAAGGCAAACAATAGCATTTCTGATATTAAATCTTTTTCTGCCGTTCCAAAGACTCAAAAACTTACGTTGGGACAATTGTATCCCAATAATTGTTTGAAGGAAGATGAAGTTTGCAAACAAACGCTGAGGGTGATGGGAACAGGTAAAATGAAGCTGAGAATTAAGTTAGATTTCAAGCTTAAAGGGCTACCCATTGAGCAGCAATTTGATTATAAGTTCGATCAGACATTATAACATGCATACATATATTATTCAGATATATAATTGTATGTGATAAAAAGAAGACGATACTTCATGCGGATCGCGCTAGACAAAATGATTGGAAAACATAAGGGAAAACGGCAAATACGAAATCCTTATCAATTGTGAACAGATGCACCTGAAGCCCTTGAGGCAGCTCCATGAACGGCGTCCTTAATATCATCTGATTTTTTGGTTCTAATGATATATTTGTCAGCAACTGGAGAAATTAAAGTTCTGTAAATCAAACAAGCACCACCCGTTTGAGGTAATGCAATGTACAACACAAAGATGGTCTTCAAAAACCAATAGAATGGTACCATATATAAGATCGTCTTTGACCAGAACTCAATCACGTTCAAAAACGCAAAAACAATCCAGTATGTCAGCAACTGTGTGTCATCTTTGGTGGTGGTTGTCTTCAAAGCAATTAATGACAAATAGGTTGGAACAACGAAACCGACGATGTTTGCTAATATTTCACCGATACCCCCGACGTTAATAAAGATTAACAGCAGATACACCGAAAATGCACCTGCAGCTAGATAAGACTTTGGTAGTTTCGTCTTGGTCTCTAGCTGTTGCAGGAAACTGTTGCCAGCGAATCTCTGTTGATAATATTGTGAAATGTTAGTAATGGACGGCACTATGAGAAATTCGGGAATAGTTGATTAGAGCGCTGATAAACGCAGAGAACTTGTCTTCACTATAACGAAAGCTTGGCTACATACGGCATCGAAACTTTTTAATTGACTTTGGATACTTGAAGCGAAATCAGCCATTGTAATACAGTTTTATGAGTACTTCTGTTACAATTGATGAATCTGAATGTTAAAGTGGTAAAGAGCAAGAAATAATTGAAAAAGGTATTTTCTCCCTTTTTCGGCTCACGACAAATTGAAAAATTCCAAGTCTCTACGTAATTGTCGTTCGACATGATCAAGTTGAAATATCTTTCAATTCACAATGGCGGCTATCTGATAATCTACAGCCCTCTTAATCACCTTCAGATGGAAATTTATTATTGAATAACTTAGGCGTTATTTATACCTGATATGTACTATACCTACATGAATTAGGATACGAGTCTTTTTGTGTTAGAACTGAGATATAGAAGAAAGAGTCATAAAATCATGACATGAACGTACTACAAGCCAGACTGATAATGAAAGGATATCGGACATTGGTCTTCAGCGAGACGTCTTCATTCAGGTGACATGTCTTCAGTAGCTGTGCAAAGCGATATTTTCATTTGGCACATGCTCAGGAGATACTGTCGTCACTAGTTTCACGTATGATGAAAACATTTTGCTCACGATATCGTTCACTGTTATGATTCGATGTAGTGCAATGTTTGGAATATATAAAGGAGACTTCGTATGTTGTTCCCGAGTTTATGTTTTGTCATAAAGAGGGGGAGGCAGTTCGTGGACGTTTATCAACTCACGAACTCGGCATATGAATTGTGTAATATAACCTAAATGCTTCAATGCTTTTATTAAATGATTTAACTATCAGAACCTTTCAACATTTTGATAGAGATAGCTTGAACGATACAGGTCAAGTTAAACTGATCCTTAATAGGCCGATCTTGAAATAAGCTTAATCATCAAACTAAAAGATATCCAGTATTGGAAGAGGTTTTCATCCTTTGTGTTGTTGCCACTTTGATTATCAGATATTAATAATGATTAGGTGGAGTATAGAGGTTTATAAATTCTGAGATTAATCCTTGATTTTCTACAATATAAAATATACAAAAGATGTGAATTGAACAAACCGAATACCAGGCAAAGGTGCCGGTAATTATACGTCATAAATTGTACCTATTAAATCGTCCAACACTGTCATCATTACAAATTTTTCACTGACGATCATGCCATTTATTCACTCATGATCATGCCATTTATTCGATCCCATAGAATCAATTGCAAGGATTATATTAATGGTTGATGTCCATAGAATTTATTTCAGTGATGGTCCTGATTCTCAGTTCTAGCAACACAGTGTTTTACCTTATCCTGGTTTGCATCGAAATTACTCATGTCGTATGATCTATTCATCCATTCTAGGATTACATTAAAAGTAAGCGGATTTAGCTCAGTTGGGAGAGCGCCAGACTGAAGAATTTGAACTTCGGTCAAAAGATATCTGGAGGTCCTGTGTTCGATCCACAGAATTCGCATTTATTTTTTTTTGTTTTGTATTTGAAAATGATGATATGCTAATAAATGCCAACATGCGATATATTTTACTGGCTTCCAAACTTTCGGCATTGTTGATTTTGGAAATGTAATGCAGATTCTAGAGTATTTTCTATTGCCCCGAGTACGCTCTTTATTGTCTTAATTCCTTTATTGTTTTTTTTATTCCCCTTATTTGGAAATAAACTTTTTAAGAGCAAGACATAAACCGAAATCTCAGAATGCCTTTAATTTCATTTTTATTAACATGTTTCTATATTTGTCAAGTACCTAAGCTCTTAGAACGAGCTCTTTTAGCGTAGCTCCTTTATTGTCGTCCATGTCACCGTATGCACCTTCAAGGCTCAGAACAATAAATCTTGTTAACAGAGACTCTTGGGAAATCTCGGATTGAGAAGACCTCTTTCCAATCTTAAATTCTGTCTTGTTGCTTGGCAACAAATCTATTTCGGTGGAATTTGAATACGGTTCAGATGGTTCGATTTTCAAATCTTGCAGTATTTGGATAAAACGAAGGTTCAAGGAACAATTTCCATCTGGTGATTTTATACATTCTTTTAGTAATTCAGTTTTTGTACTTTGCCTTTGGTTTGTCGTTAAATTACCCAAAAGCCTCTCGAAATCGAAGATGTTAGGCAGGATCGATAAAGTGATATTTTTGGCCGGTCTCCGGCCCCACAAAATTAGCCCACTTTTGATTTCTTGCATATTATCTTCGCCCAAGTCAATAAATAGCATAGAAGTTTCATTTTTTCGCAGTGGTTGCCAATGTGTGAAATTATTGCCATCCAAAGCTGAATATGCTATATCGCCCGGAACGCCCGCAGTCAAGTTTGTTACCTCTCTACTCTCTACAATGTTCCCATCAATATTCAATCCCGACTTCAACAATGGAAGCAGCAGTTTTTCGCCAGGATTCAGAGTATAGATATTATTATCAACATTCAAATTTTCGGCAATATTGAAAGAATGGAATCTCAATTCTTTGTTTTCCATGATTATTCTCCGGGGTATCTCAACTCTTATGGGCATATCGCCAACTTTATGAGCTATAATACCGTTCTCGTTGTCAACAATAATATCTAAGACTTGATTCATATATTTGAAATTTTTAATTGCAATGCCATCCTGGAGGAGAAGTAAAGAAGTAGGATCAAACTTTAGTATTCGTGAAATTTTCTTGGTACTTGGATTAATATCATAACTGTATCTTATGCCAGTTAATCCAAAAAGTAAACTTTGCAAGAAACCACCGCTGCCAGTTAAAAATGGGAAGGCAGGCTGAGTTAATCCGTTTGTGAGGAAGTCATCATCTGCCTGTTCGCTAAATTGAGCGAATGGACCTCTCAAAAATGGCTGTACAGACTTGTAGAGGTAGCTTTGGGACGAAGACCCATACTTAAGTAACGAAGCAGAAGCTGCCACATAAACCGGAAAAGTCATAGCTGGTCCTGATACTGATTGACGCTCTGAATAGTAATACAGGTCCTTAATGTCATGTTCCGGCGAATTCTCATTGCCGATATTCAATGGATAGTTTATCAGCAATACATCAGCTTGTTTACTTTCTACAGAGCTATTCATACCTGAGTATTCCAAAGTAATGTTCGAAGCTGCTCTTGGAATGTACATTTTCTGGGAGACATGCATCCATTTCGAATTGACTTTCTCCTCAAGATGGTAACCTATCTCTGCTGCCCATTTCAAGACAGCCTTTATACCAGCATTCGTAAATGCACCATTATCAATATGGTTGGCAAATTCGTCCGGATCAGTTAGATTGTGTGTTTCATATCTATCTAAAGTTGCGTTGTATTCAACAAATTCCATAAAAAAGTCTGCCGCATTTTTGATGATTGGCCATGTAGTGTATCTCAAGTATGTATCGTCGACTCCCTCAGCACCATTTAAATAAACTGAAAAAGATGCCAAAGCAATATCTATGTTTACATGGTACTCGTAATCGATACAAGGTCCAGTTGAAGAACAGTTAGCATATCTGCCAGAAGTCCATGGATAGACTGCACCGGGGTAGCCGTTTTCCCGAGCATTCAACATTGCCTGTTGCCGAGTTGAATTTCTATAGTTACCAATACCGAGTGCTGTTTGCGGGGAAAAGGGAAGCAATGCTGGTTGAATCCAAATTTCAGAATCCCAAAATACCATACCACCATAGGAGTCTGATGATAATCCTGAAACTGGAACGGGCAGTCCCCTTTCCTCAGATATATCTTCTGATCTTGTATTAGCGAACAAGTGATACATTGAGGCTCTTGCTGCCATTTCTAGATATTTATCGGATGGAATTTGAATATCAGCACCATCATATACTTGTTCCCAGGCTTTTCTGTGTATAGACAACAGATATTCATAGTTATCTTTTCCTCTAATTGCAATTTGTTTCGCAAACTCTAAGTTAGAGATCACATCATTATATGTTGAGTGATATTCCGTGGATACAATACCAACATACTTGCGAACCATAACCCAAGGGCTTTCTCGGGAAAGGGTCACATTACAAACTTGAGAGATTCGCTCGTCAGTAGACGACTCCACATCTGGATAGAACTGTTCATTACCATTTTCTATGGAACAGGTGGAATAAATCGCCGAGTTTGAATAAGGTACATTTCTTGGCTCAACAATCATATGAATACCCTCGTTTTTCGAATCAAAACCAGAATCTCTCAGCACCGTTCTGTGGCTCGTACTAAAATCCAATATATCATAAATGTTGATAGCAAGCTGATCTTCAATTCCTCGACCGTCGAGGCGACCCGTATTTAGCGTAACATTCAATGACACTGTTGCCAAGGGCATAATGTTTTTGTGGCACATGATTTCGCTCTTGATAGTGAGCAGACCGTCTAGCCAGTCCAACTCTGTGGTGACGATTCCATCTTTTAAAGAAAGATTTTGGCTGTAGTTGGAGACATCCTCTGGCACAACTGCGGTGGCATTAAACCACCTACTGCCATTCTCAATCGAGAGCTGCAAATTGGTCCACTGGGGGATAGACGACAAAACACTTGTATAACCTTTTTTATCCAATTCAGGGAAGTTTGTCGAGTTCAATTTCTTTTCAAGGCAGTAAAAATCCGAAACAAATGCTCCTGAATATCTGTGATTCCTCAAAGGCCATCCATTGTCCAGCGAACCCGGTATATCTGAGTCACTCCAGATACTGACAGTGTCAGGCGAATACCCGAATCCTACATTAGGCAAGCGGGCGCCTATGTAGCCATTCGCTACGTACGGCTGCCTGCTGTAGGTGTTCTCGTAGAAAACTGTCGATCCTAGTATGTCGTCCTGATAAAACGTGCCGTCATCGTCTTTCAGCAGTTGGTAAAGCTTTTCTTTTCTCGGGTACCTGCTATCAGACCCAGAACCAGATCTTGAGTTAAGTGCGGCAGCCTGGACCAAATGAATGAGCAGAAGAAAGCGTAGAATCATTCGAGCGTGTACAACGTCCAATGTTGCATGTTCTATGCACATAGATATGCTGAGTATATCCCCGGCAACTTCGTGTCAATCCTTGTAACTGTTTCGTTTCTGTCCCATCGATGCCGCGGGGCACCTTACCTCCTCCCTGTCCCGCATTGGGACGAGTACACCATGACCTGCCTTCGAAACAAAGTTTTACAATGTTCCAGACACAAAACTCTCCGTAACCATAACAACCACCGCAATCTAAAACCACGAGCAACCGGACAGATCACAAGCACCCGGACACAAAACATCCAGACACCGTCCGTCCCGAACATATTTTCTGACCAATCAGCGTGCGACAAAAATCTTGCTCAGAAAAACGCGTAGAAGGCTACCACATGACGAACCAGGAGGTAAACTAGCACCTCGTATATGATTATATGCTCTTTTTTCGCCCCCTTTTCAAATATCAATAGTGATGGTGACCGTAAAGTGTGAGAAATGTGAGTTTTTGCAGCGAGAGCGAATTAAAAGCAGTATTTTCGAAGTGCAGCAGTTTGAGCGGGCGCCCGTACCAAATTCCTTGATTCTTGTCTCTTGCAGAGCTCGATTCGAAATCTTTCAACAATTGAACCACTTACTGACAACTTTTTTGTACAAGTTTCAATTGAGGTGATTAATTCGTAATTATATTTAGTATTAGGATTCTCCATCGCTAGAGTCTTTGAGATTGCCGAGTTTAGTATTAGAACGCCATTTGGGTCTTTATCTTTTCGCATCAGATTTGAAGAAAGTTTCTCACATAGGTTATTCGTACTGATTTGATAGTATCTGTGATTAACGCATTTTATATATTCCAATAAGAACGAAAGAAGATTTCAACTGGTTTTAAAGTCTTTCCTAAGAGCGAGTTATTGAATTTCAAAATCGAAACAAAGAAGAAGTCATTTTATAAAGAGATAAGTGATGTTGGCTCGTACTACTGCTATTCGTTCTGTCACCAGATCGTTTGTTAATGTTGCTAGAGTTGCTAGAGTTGCTAGACCGGCTGCTATCATTGCTGGTAGAAGATATGCCACTGCCAGGGCTCAACCAACTGAAGTTTCTTCAATCTTGGAAGAAAGGATCAGAGGCGTTTCCGACGAGGCTAACTTGAACGAAACTGGTAGAGTTTTATCTGTTGGTGATGGTATTGCCCGTGTTTTCGGTTTGAACAACATTCAAGCCGAAGAGTTGGTCGAATTCTCCTCTGGTGTCAAGGGTATGGCCTTAAATTTGGAGCCTGGTCAAGTTGGTATCGTTCTATTTGGTTCTGACAGACTAGTCAAGGAGGGTGAATTGGTCAAGAGAACTGGTCAAATTGTTGATGTTGGTGTTGGTCCAGCTCTTCTAGGAAGAGTTGTCGACGCTTTGGGTAACCCTATCGATGGTAAGGGACCAATCGATGCTGTTAGTCGTACAAGAGCTCAAGTGAAGGCTCCTGGTATTCTACCAAGAAGATCTGTTCACGAACCAGTTCAGACGGGTTTGAAAGCTGTCGATGCCTTAGTCCCAGTTGGTAGAGGTCAAAGAGAATTGATTATTGGTGATCGTCAAACCGGTAAGACTGCTGTTGCATTAGATACCATCTTGAATCAAAAAAGATGGAACAACGGTAATGATGAAAAGAAGAAGTTATACTGTGTCTACGTCGCTGTCGGTCAGAAAAGATCAACTGTTGCCCAATTAGTTCAAACTTTAGAGCAACATGATGCTATGAAATACACCATTATTGTCGCTGCAACTGCTTCAGAAGCTGCTCCATTACAATACATTGCTCCATTTACCGCTGCTTCTATTGGTGAATGGTTCAGAGACAATGGCAAACACGCTTTGATTGTCTATGACGATTTGTCCAAGCAAGCTGTCGCTTACCGTCAATTATCCCTATTGTTGAGACGTCCACCTGGCCGTGAAGCTTATCCTGGTGATGTTTTCTACTTACATTCGAGATTATTGGAAAGAGCTGCTAAGATGTCCGAAAAAGAAGGTGGTGGTTCTTTGACCGCTTTGCCTATCATTGAAACTCAAGGTGGTGATGTTTCTGCTTATATTCCAACGAACGTTATTTCGATTACTGATGGTCAAATTTTCTTGGAAGCCGAACTATTTTACAAAGGTATCAGACCAGCTATTAATGTCGGTTTATCAGTTTCGAGAGTTGGTTCCGCTGCTCAAGTCAAAGCATTGAAACAAGTCGCAGGTTCTTTGAAACTTTTCTTGGCTCAATACAGAGAAGTCGCTGCTTTTGCTCAATTCGGATCTGACTTGGATGCTTCCACTAAACAAACTTTAACAAGAGGTGAAAGATTAACTCAGTTGTTAAAGCAGCCTCAATACTCTCCATTAGCTGCTGAAGAGCAAGTCCCATTGATTTATGCTGGTGTTAATGGTCACATTGATAACATCGCTTTATCAAGAGTTGGTGAATTTGAAACATCATTCTTAGCTTATTTGAAATCCAACCACGAGGATATTTTGTCTGCTATTAGAGAAAAGGGTGAATTGAGTAAAGAATTGTTGGAAAAGATGAAATCTGCTACTGAATCTTTTGTTGCTACTTTCTAAGTTTAAAGAGTAATCTACTTTTTTTCACTTCCTATCTTTCCTATTTCGATACTTAACGATCTCTCAGTAATGGATATATACCTCAATTAAAATTTTTGACAATAAAAAATACACAAGAGAAAAGAGAAAATGTTTTCACATTTTAAGCATATATATGTAAACTTAAAATCAATATATATATGACATTATGAACATTTCTATTTTAAAATTATATTCTTCTATATCTAATAAATATTTTTTTTAAATATCAGTTTTCGTTAGTTAATTGCCGATTAGAAAACCAAAAGCCTAGTGAAGAGCAATTGAAAAAATCCGCGAATCAGCTCAAACTATATCGTCCAAGAGTTGATATCTAGAGGTTCGTAATGACCGACAACGCTTCCCTGGAATCAAATCACAACGAATATATTGCCGATCCAAGTAAACCCCCAAATTATAGACGTTTGACTGATGATGACCTTTTCAGACATTCATCTCAATACAGGTTCTGGTCATTCACACCAGAACAATTATTGCAGAAGAGGGTCCAGGTCAATGCCCAGGCTGTTAGTTCTGTGGAGGAAGATCTACTGAACTTCTTAGAGGAAAATCGGTCAAATCTAAGTGAAGAAGAGATTAAAACCATGGAGGAAAAAGCTATACCTGTTACTATGGATGAGGAAACGAAACTTGTTGACATATATGCCAAAAAATTACAAGGGATTGCACAGCATTTAAATTTACCAACGGAAGTAGTCGGAACTTCTATCACCTTTTTTAGACGATTCTATTTAGAGAACTCGGTATTACAAATGCATCCTAAATTAATTGTTATGACAACAATCTTCCTAGCTTGCAAATCAGAGAACTATTTTATTGGTATTGATTCATTTTCTCAGAAGACAAAAAGACCGAAGGACTCTATTCTAGAACACGAGTTTCGCGTTTTAGAAAGCTTACGGTTTTCTCTACTAGTGCATCATCCATATAAACCACTACATGGATTCTTTCTCGATATTCAGGCTATACTACATGGGAAAGTAGACTTGAATTATTTGGGGCAAATATATGATAGATGTAAGAAGAGAATAACTGAAGCGCTATTAACGGACGTTATTTATTTTTATACCCCACCGCAAGTGACACTTGCTGTCCTTTTACTAGAAGACGAAGCACTTACATCAAGATATTTGGAATTGAAATTTCATGGTAATTTAAACGAAACAACAGATACAACGATTAATGATAATGATAAGCCAAAACCTAAAAATAGTTTAACCATAGATTTTGATAGACTTATGGCTCTAATAACATCTTGCAAGCAACAGATAGAGAAACCATTGACAAGTACTGTGGAAGAAGTGATTGCGATAGACGCCAAGGTCCAATTTTGCCAAGATCCAAACAAGTTATTGAAAAAACTGAAGCGTAAACCAGTAGACAATTCCATGGCACAACCCGCTCAAAAGAAACCAAAGAATAGCGATTAATTTCTACGTTCATATCTGTATATATTGCACAACTCTTTTGTCCAATGAGTAATTCGTGATTCTATTACTTTTTCTTATATATTTACATTTTGAATGCTTTTGCTTATTTACATCTACGTCGCTAGGTAGTTCATGCATGCATCTTTCTCATTTTTGTATCAGAAAAAAAAGTAAGAAAAAAAGTTATTATGCTTTAATAAAGGTCGGTCTTTTAGGTTTATCTTTGGCATCTTTACGCTCATCACTGTCAGGACCCTCCACTATCTTATTCGTTATTGCTTTCATTTTATTGATTTTTTCACCCTTACAAACCTTCTCCATTTCCTTAACATCTAATGTTTCATATTCTATCAGACCTTCCGCTAATCTATGTAGTTCAATACTTCTCTCCGCCAAGACTTTCTTCGTCCTTTTCTCAGATTCTTTTAGGATTTCAAGTACTTCATTATCGGCGATATCACGTATTTTGTCAGACCATGTCTCCCATTTATCAGCTAAATTTACTGGCCCAACATGATCACCCATCCCGTATTGAGTTACCATGGCTCTTGCAGTTCCAGTTGCACTTTGCAAGTCAGAACCACATCCACTTGTGGTATTGTCCTTCCCATATATCAATTCTTCTGCTATCTTACCGCCCATGCAAACATCAAGACGAGCCAAACATTCTTTTCTCGTTATATCTACCTTGTCCATTTCAGGCAATTGGAATGTAATACCTAGAGCTCTTCCTCTAGGTAATATAGTAGCTTTATAAAGTGGAGTAGCACCCTGAGTGAACATAGCCATAATAGCGTGCCCTGCCTCATGATATGCCGTAGCTCTTCTAGCAGCATCCGTCAATACCATTGTTTTCCTCTCTGCACCCATTAAAATTTTATCTTTTGCCCATTCAAAATGTTGCATATCAACGGAGATAGCATTTTTTTGACAGGCGTAAACTGCTGCTTGATTGACCAAATTAGCCAATTCAGCACCAGATAATCCAGGAGTACCACGGGCAATAATTGTCGGGTCAACGTCAGATGCCAAAGTTATTTTTTTCATATGATGTTTCAAAATATCTGCACGACCGCGAACATCTGGTAAATCAACGTTGACCACTTTATCAAACCTTCCCGGTCTTGTTAATGCTTTATCCAAAGATTCGGGAAAATTAGTTGCACCTATAATAATAATGCCACTTGTTTGTGAGAAACCATCCAATTCAACCAAAAGTTGATTTAAAGTTTGTTTTGCATAAGCTTGATCCTTAGGGTTACGTTTACCACCAATTGCATCCAATTCGTCAATGAAAATAATAGCTGGTGCACGAGCACGAGCTTGCGAGAACAACTCACGTACGCGCTTGGCCCCAACTCCTACATAAACTTCGTCAAATTCAGATCCTGACATGAAAAAGAAATCAACGCCAGCTTCGCCAGCCGTTGCCCTTGCAAGCAGAGTCTTACCGGTACCTGGAGGTCCCGTCAACAAAACCCCTTTAGGCAGTGTTCCACCAAGGGATTCGTATTTTGCAGGATCTTTCAAAAAGTCAACAATTTCTTCAAGCTCTCCTCTTGCTTCATCACAGCCACATACATCATCGAACCTAACATTCGTTTTTGCGACATCTACCGATTTATCGGCCACTTCAGAGGACTTCAAAAGCGTTGTATTTTCGCTTATGTACTTAAAAGCTTCTGAAACACCGTACGCTAGTAGACCGAATATGATCAACCATTTAACCCATCTTGATACTATGGCGAATGTAGATTCTGTAACGACAACATGCAAAGGCTCCTTACGTGACCCGTATGATGCGGTATACAAGGAAGGAAAAGAGCCATGGTATGCAGGTGAATTGACGGAAGATGATGCTAAAGATGGATTCACGGCCCCAGCCGAGCTTGCCGTCAACAAAGTTTGTCTCACGGTGTCAGCTTCCGCATGTCTACCTATCCTTTGTAGAGCCTCCATGTAAAGTTCCGAACACTCCGGCGATGATGCAATACCAGGTGTTTCAAATCTTGAAACAACATATTGTGGATAATTAGAATGCAAAAGCAGCTTATAAAAGGTAGCTTGTGCATCTGGATTAGTTAGGTCCTTATTAGCTTCTTGCTCCTTTGTAGCCAGCACTGCGTGTGAAACCGCCTGTGGAGTAGTATTGCCCTTTATAGATCCAATACCACGTTCTGAGCCTGATTTTGATGTTGAGCCAGTGCTTGAACTAGGGCCAGCAACAGGCTTGGATGATCCAGATTCATTGGTATTACCATCGCCACTGCCATTGCTCTTAGAATACAACCTACGGTATATCAGCGGCCCCCCACCACGTATATGCTTCTTAGAACCGATATCCTGTAACCTGACCGAGCTGTACCTCGATGATAGAGCATATCTGAAAAGTGGTAACGTATGTGGCATCATGGACATAGCTCCACTTCCTACAGCGGCTGATGCCAATATGCGTGACAAACTCATATTTATATTTGCGATTCCTGCTAAGAGGATTCTTTTACTCAATAATCAGGAACAGCTTCGCCCAGCTTCGCTAAAGACAAAGTCTGAATCAAATTATGATCTTCTCGACCTCTCGAAATACTATTGAAAATCCGTAGATTTGGTGGCAAGTCGATATCTTCCTTGTTTCTCCTAGATGAGGTCAAAAAAAAACGAGCGGGAAAGTAAAAATATCATGATTCACGGGTTATAATTTAACAAGAATAGTGGGCCAAATAAGCGACCGGCTGCCTACGTGGTTACGTGCTAGAATCGGCATGACCAGCAATAGCTAAATATTTAGGCTATTTCCCTAGATTAGCTGCCGTCACAGGTGTGTAATGCTATGAAGTTTATGTTATATTATTCGTCATACTAGCTTCAGATTGCGAACAAAAACCTGCTTCATCGTATTTGAATATGTCTTCGTTTTCGTACGCATAGCACAACTGGTATTGAAATACTTGCTGAGTCATAAATTTGTCTCTATAAAATTTGATCGTATATATATATATATTTATATATCTGTCCTGCACTTTCTCAGATCTTTGAAAATAGCTGTCACCTGGCGCCAACTGCAAGTTTCAAAAATTATCTGTTAAATGACGGACACGAAAAGAATAGATCAGAGATAATCATTTGAAGGGATCTTAAGAAGAGAATTAATGACTGAATCGGTTGGTATTATAGGTGCTGGTCTGGTGGGGTGTCTTGCGGCGCTCGCTTTCGCAAAGAGAGGCTATAAAGTGACTATTTTTGATTATAGGTCTGATCCTCGTGACAATACAACGACAGATAGAAACCTCAGATCGATAAATCTTGCCATTTCAGCCCGTGGAATTAGTTCTTTGGAGTTTGTCGACGATGAAGTTGCCAAACGCGTGCTCGAATGTATCATCCCAATGAAGGGCCGTATGATTCATGATTTGAACGGGCAACAGGAGTCTCAGATCTATGGTTTGTTTGGCGAGACTATCAATTCAATTGATCGTGCTGTTTTGAATAACAGTCTTCTTAGTGAGCTAGATAAATTTGATGGCTCGAATGATATCAACCTCATGTTTGATCATAAACTGGTAAAAGTGGATTTCAAAAATGATTCGCAAAAATGTTCATTTGTGAGCACCAAGTATGGAATGAAGAATTATGAATTTGATTTCATTGTTGGGTGTGATGGCGCTTATTCTGTGACAAGACATGAAATGCAGAAGAACACTAGAATGGATTATGCACAAGAGTATATCGACTGCTGCTACATTGAGCTCTATATTCCACCTTCCCGTAATTACCGTCCCGAGTTTAATGGCCCATTTGCAATAGCCCCTGACCATCTTCATATATGGCCTCGCCACGATTTTATGCTTATCGCCTTAGCAAATGCAGATGGCTCGTTTACGTCAACATTTTTTGGCCCATGGTCTCTGGTGGAATCCTTAATTTCCTCAAAGGATAAGGTAAAAGAATTTCTACTGCAAAACTTCCCAGATGCAATGGAACTTATGGGCATTGAAAGTGCAGTAGAATCTTTTATCATGCATCCAAAGGGAGCTCTAATGTGCGTTGAATGTAACCCTTACCATGTTTCCGGTGGCAAAGCCATTATTCTGGGTGATGCTGCACATTCAATGGTACCGTTTTATGGTCAGGGAATGAATTGTGGCTTCGAAGATGTGAAAGTATTGATGAAATTACTGGATAAACACAGGGATCGTTCGATAGCTTTTGAAAAGTACAGTCAACAAAGACATAAAGATCTTGTAGCAATTGTCACTCTGGCAAAGAATAATTACAAAGAAATGTCGCACGATGTGACTTCTAAAATGTTTTTAATGAGAAAAAAACTGGATGGTGTATTAGGAAGATTGTTCAAGGGGAAATGGCTGCCGCTATATACCATGGTGTCATTCAGAGATGACATTTCGTATTATAAAGCTATTGAAATCTCCGATAGAGAGACCATTATTCTGAAATATTTGCAAGCTGTTATTATCGCTGTAACATCCGCTGCGAGCTACAAGACATTCAAATATGTTTACAACTTTTTAAAACGCTACTCCAAATAAAAATAGTGATAAAATTTAGGGACATATACTAATAACTCCTATGTACGACATTTATAGACTTAAACGTGAGATCTTTATTACAAGGATCGGTATTATCATCACATTTGACGATGAAGCGATCTGTAATAGACGTTAATATATTTACCTCTAATGCACATCAACATAGTAAAGCAACTACGAAGGGATGACAACTCGCTAATATTAGCGCCTGTAGACTTATACTAAAGCAGGTGTAGCTCAATGTCATTTACGCGGGTACGATATCAGGATGATGATAATGATGATCAAGGGTTGTTTACAAATAGATCCACGATGATGGCTAACTTTGAGGAGTGGATCAAGATGGCTACTGACAATAAAATTAATTCGAAGAACAGTTGGAATTTTGCTCTCATAGACTACTTTCATGACTTAAATGTGTTAAGAGATTCGGAAAATAATATCAACTTTCAAAAAGCTTCTGCGACATTGGATGGTTGTGTAAAGATTTACTCTTCCAGAGTTGATTCCGTCATGACTGAAACAGGTAAATTACTTAGTGGACTTGCTCAGAAGAAGCATGATAACAAACTAGGTTTGTCAGATAATGATGGCAATCATGGAACAAATGAAAGGGATGATCAGGAAGAAGGGACCGAGGATGGCATATATATTGATCCCGCTACAGGACTTCCGGTTGCAAACGATACAGATGCACAATCCAAGCGACGAGTTTATAATCGTATTCTCGAAACTACATTGGTTGATTTTGACAGCATCAGGCTAAAAGAACTGGATAAGGAGCTCAATATCGATCCATTATTCAAGAAAGCATTAGTGGATTTTGATGAAGGAGGTGCGAAAAGCCTTCTATTGAACACTTTAAACATTGACAGCTCTGCAAGAGTCATCTTTGATACGGCCATCAAAGATGATGAGATTAATAATAAGTCTGAAGAGGACTTAAATAACAAAGGTAGAAAGGAAGCGGGAAGCCTAGAAAAAGAGGCAGAAGATTCGAATAATGATGAAGTAGATGAGTCCGGCGAAAGCAGGAACGTGCCAAAGAGTGAAGACTTCGAAAATAATAGCGTCATGATCGAAGACGAAATTTTGTCGTTGGGAATAGATTTTATCAAGTTTAGTGAAATAAGCCGCTGTGAAGCTTCATCGTCAATTCCAGAGCTTCGAGCTGTCGTCGAAGACATAAGTAAGGCCAAGAATTTCATTGACACAGTCAATGGTAAATTTGATAATTTCCTCAGCGAGCAGGAACTCCAGGAGGCTGTACCTGAGGCTGGTTTGGACGACATAAATAGTGACAGTGCTGCACTTCAAGATGAATACTCGTATATGTCACAGAAAGAAGAAAACGACGAGCAAGACGAAAGTATAAAAGGAGCAGATAATCCTGGGCAAACAGGCCTGCTTGCGTCTAATGAAACATCCAGTGCGAGCGGCAATGACGGCACAATGTCAGGCTTATTCGAGCTAGATTTAATGGCATATTTTGATGAAAGTCTGAAGAGAACCTGGAGAGGTAGGGAACATTGGAAAGTACGAAATTTGAAAAATAACAATATGTTTGCCGCTGGCGCCACCAATTCCGATAAATCGAATAGCCTACAAAGTATTAATAAAGGGGATAAAGAAAGTACGGACAACGACACAGCTTTAAAGAAGAAGAAAAAGCAAACCGAGATTGACTTCTTCGCTCTTGATGAGGGGCTAGAAGAGACAATTTTCGCCCCAAGGAAAAGAAGCAACATAGATTTGCCTGTAAGACTACGGAAAAACGACTCTCATTATTTGTTGCCCGATGATTATCAATTTTCTACCCAAAAAATTAAAAGACTGTTTATAAAGCCGGAGCAATCAATGAGTCTATTCAACAGAAGACATCGTCTAGATCCTTTACCGTCAATACTTGAAAAAGAGCGTCTAAATACACCTGATGAAGCGTTGACAATTGCGGATGAGCAATTTTGGGCTGAGAATTATGAGAGAAAAGAGAAAGAGGAAGAAGAAGGTAGCAAAGAAGCTCTTCAAGAAGATATAAAAAACGGGCCGCTAGATAATCCTTTCGAAGAAGAAGATGTCGGTGTAGATTTTAATCAAGCTTTTGAAGATGATAGCTTAGATCACTATTCAACCGATGACCCAGGGAAACAACCAATTGAAGACAACAAAGTGAACTATTCCAGAGTTTCTAAGAAAGTCGATGTGAGAAAATTGAAGAGCAATCTATGGAAATCTATCAAAACTTTGGTTGGAAAGGAGAAATCGACTGGTGAATATGAAACCGGTCAGAACGTTATTGTAAAGATAAAATTTTCGGAAATTGCTGGTGAGATGAGCAAAATGTATTCGGATGAAGCAAGAAAAGATATCTCAACAAGTTTCTGCTTTATATGCTTGTTGCACCTTGCTAACGAGTACGGACTGCAGATTATAAATACCGAAAATTATGAGGATTTGATTGTAGCTTACGATATGGAGATCATTTCTGAAATCGATGTTGAATAGATAAAACGAAAAACAGACGTCATTTAATTAATTAGATTATTACTCAACTACGCATTTGAAAAAAGATAATAACAATAATAATAATAATACATATGCAAATAGAGAAGAAGGATGAAAAAACAAAGAATTGCAAATTAAGAAATTGTCATTAAATCTTGAAAATCATGGCACCTAAAAAATTTTAATTGGCATTTTCAATGAATTCGGCTTCTGGCTTTTCATTCCACTGTTTGGCATGTAAGGCCATCCTCTTATGAGGACCTAGAGGAGGTTGTCTCTTAACATTTTTTCTTCTCAAGATTGTAGATTCGAAATTTGGCCATAATTCTAAAAATTCATGCTTCACTCTTGTTCTTAAAGGTATATCGAAAACTTCATCCAATTCTTCCAGTGTCATTTGTTTAGTTTCAGGAACTAAAAAGTATACCATGAACCAACCCGCCAAGTTCCAAAATGCATAAAAACCAAACGCACCTTGCTCTTTCATAGCAACTTTCATCGTTGGCCAGGTGACACTTAAAATGAAATTAAATCCCCAAAGAACGACAGTAAAAATTGAAGAGTTCAGAGATCTTGATGCTAAATTAGCAGACTCGGCCGCAACGATAAATGGAACAGGACCACAACTAAAACTGTAAATTGCTGAGAAAACATAAATTCCCATAGTAACAACACCAATTTTTGCTTGATTATTAGGTATCCAAAATGCAAAACCCGCCACTAATAGGAAAAGAGATAACCATGGGAATGTATGCAATAATAAAAACCTTCGTCCATATTTATCGATCATTAAAAAGGCTGGAAAAGCAAAAAAAAAGTTGATTAAACCAAAGCCCAATGAAGCACATAATGCAGAAATTTCAGAAAATCCACCGGAAAGGAAAATACTCGAAGAATAATATGCAATGACATTTATACCACAAAATTGTTGCATAAAGGCACAAATGCAAGATGCCAAAAGACCATTTCTGTTTCTTCTAACAGTAACCATATCTTTCAATCTTGTCCAAAATGGCAGTGATAATGCTTCTTCTTCCATCATCAAAGTATGCTGATAGAAGATATCCCTACATGCCAAAATTTTGTGAGGTCTAATTTGGACAGTAGACTGGTATGCTTCCTTGTATCTGTTCTTACCCATCAACCAACGAGGCGACTCTGGACAATACGGAATTTGCAATAAAACTAATAAAGCTGGTATCATGGCACTGCCGAGCATCAGTCTCCAGTTTAAGCCGCCACCGATTCCCCGAGCGGGAACACGGTAAAAGATAAGTGAAAAGACGTACCCCCACATGATGCCAAAGGCAGTATTCAGTTGCCACATCATGGTGACACTACCCCTGATCTGCTTGCTGGAACATTCTGCAAGATAAACGTTTGTTGTTGCACTTTTTGGTCCCAAACCAAGCCCCAACACCAATCGCATCGAGAAAAGGTAATGCCAGCCGGCAGTGCCCGTGGGGCCGAAGCCCTGCAGGAAGCAGGAAATCGCAGAAATCAGACAGGTGAAGAAGATGACGTTTTTTCTGCCCATCTTGTTGTTCAGCCAATCTGTGGTCCAGCAGGAAAATCCCGCGCAGCACAGATATGGGGCACCGTTGATCAGGCCCTCTATCCAGTTGTCTCGCTTGCTGCCGCTGCCCAGCCCCAGCGCCGCCGGGTAGAACAGCATCGCCCCGTTTATGACCGTTTCGTCCATGCCCTGGACTGCGGCAGACAACGCAGAGGCGCATATGATTTGGATCAGCTTGCGGGTCAGCGAGCTCCAGGGCTTGTGCACTTCGTCCCAGCAGGCCATCCTCTCGTCTTCGGACAGAAAGTCCATCCGGTCGAAGTTGTTGGGGTTGCGTGCCAGGGCTGCAGCACGGCCAAACACATCGTCGTCGTTGGGCAGGTCGTATTTTTTGGCAAAGTGCCTGCCCATTTCCATGACCTGAGATGTGGTGTACTGCCCTAGGACGTTTGCCGACTCTCCGTCGTCGCCCTTGTCCTCGAGATCCATCGACGACGACGCGGTAAAGTTGGGCTGCAGCAGTGCCTCGCCGAACGCGACGTTGTCGCTGTTGTCGCGAGATTTTTTGCTGCCGTTTTCCTGGTTCCGGTCCTCGAGCGACCGATGCGTAGCCGCCGGCTTGTTGTCTGTAATAGATTCTGACGAAATCGACGACATGTTGTGTTATTAGGAATGTTGTCGTTTGTCGTTCGTTTGTCGTTCGTTTGTCGGTATTTGATTGAATTCTGTGTTTGTGGTTCAGTTCTTGCTATGGGCGGCTCCGTGCCACAAAGTCTGCTGCACCGGCGGGAGTTGCCGCCTATTTATACTTCACCGGAAGCCGAACAGAGATTAGCGCTGGCCTGCCCTGGCTGCCCCGGAGCTGCCTCGCACCCCCCACTCAAAGGACGTGACGACGTGCGGGGCAACATTGCCGGCACCGAGGGGCTCCGACCTCCGCTTTGCTATGACGATTTTCGGTCGCTGATCCGTCACTACTTTCACGCAGGGTCCGTCCACTGCGTTCCCTTCGTCCACGATGCTCACGATGCTTACGAAGTTCACTAGGCGCCTTTCCCCTTCCTTGCTTTTGGCCCCGCGTTTCGCAATTGATTTGCTTGAAGTCCCCTTTGGGCAGCGCTTTCTTGCTGTTTCGCCCAAATCTGGATGCGGGCTGCCTGTGCCGTGCGACTCCTTCTAGCAAGGGCGCCGGAATGACATCTGCACGTCATCGCGAGATCCGTGGAGGGCTGCCAACGCCTAGTCCCGTTGGTCCCGACCCCGAAGGCCCCCCGAAGGGCTATCTCCATGACGAAGCCACGCGCAGAGTGCATGCGGGGTGCATGTTCCGAAACTCCGGCGCGCGGACCACCGGACGCAGGCAGGGCGGATCTTGCGACAACGTCACGAACGGAAAACCCAGGATGGGCGCGCCAGGCCTATACTTCTGTACGACGGTGGCGGGGTAAGGGCAGTGGTGGTGGTGGTGGTGACGGTAACGGTGGGTGGCCCATTGGATGCATCTAGCGAGGATGACGTGTGGTGTCACTCTCGCTTCGTTGGCTCGACAGCTGCATGCATGCTGCGTCACGGTATATCGTTCAGAACCGAAGGGTGCATCACTAGCCCGGAGCCAGCAATCGTTCTCGACGTATGGGCACCCTCGCAGCTGCAGAATGCTCTTTGTCCGCAGACAGACAACCGCAAGACTTGTATGCAAGGGGCCAAGCGCGCAGAGGCTCGGCGGCAAAACACTTAGGTCACGTGGGAGGACAGCGGTCGTTCGAGTGAGGTTCCTGGGACGGGGGCAGCTGCACACTGCGCGTAATGTGATGGCATGGCATGGCATGGCATGGCTTGACATGGCCGTCGCAGCGGGCACGTGACTATCACGTGACCAGCATGCGGAGAAAACCCGGATTCAGCTGTGCAGGCAGCCACGGAACGACCTGACTCCACCAGGTCTACTGGCCGACCAAGTGTGTCTGGACACGCCTCGCTGATCGGAATTTGCCCGGCCATCTGTGGAGAGCCGGACAACCGGGGTCGCGCGGACAGAGGTGTCTGGGTAGCGGGTTTGTTGGGTATACGCACCACGCGGAGCGGCGTCCGCGTTCTCGAAGGAGGGTAGCCTGCCCGGAGGTTCATAAGGGCCGAGAGGCTCGAAGAGAGGGATGGATCAGCGAAACACAAGCAAGCCGTCGAGCAGCATCCAGAGTACAACAGTGTGCTACAGACGTCGACACAGATGGGGGTTCTGCGACTGCTGAACAGAGCAATTGTGCTGCCAGCATTCGGGTTTGGGCTTGGCGTTGGCACGTTTCTCAAGGCATGGCCGGACGAAGGTGGCGCGATGACACTCAGGGACGGCGATCCCAGCCAGCCCCAGAGGGCTGACGTTCTGCAAAAAATAACGGGTCTAGATCTGTACAAGCGTTTGTCCAGCGACTCGAGCTATGTCAAGCTGCACCAGAGCCAGGGCATACCCGCCGGTCACAGACCGAACCATGTCGGGCAAGGGGTCCTCTTCGGAAGCGGAAAACTGGAAATAGATCCGGTGATACTGAAGAACGAAAGCGAGGGAGAGATCGTGGTGTTCTACCACTTGGGCAAGGACCTGGGCAATGAGAACGGCATGGTTCATAAAGGGGTGCTGTCGCTCCTGCTGGACGAGGCCCTGTGTTACTGCGGCTTCGAGACCTTGCCAAGCAAAAGGGGCGTTACTGCGAAACTAGACATACGCTTCGAAAAAGATATCCCGGCAGATTCGACGATCGCTCTCAGAGCGAGCGTCTCGCATGCTAAGGGAAGAAAATGCGTCATCGATGGCACCTTGGAGAGTCTGCCACCCAACTATCTGGCGAGCTACTTCACGAGCCCCACCGTATACGCGAGGGCCAACTGTATTCTGGTGGAGCCCAAGTGGTTCAAGTTTTTAAGTAGAGTAAATATGTTCTAAGTAGTCGGCCGAATCGATCGTAGTCTCGCTTACCCTGCCCGTTTTCTTTTCTCTCCTCGCTCGGCTACCATCATACCGTCCTGGAGGATCGAATAAAAGAGGGCGCATAAACAAGGTTGAAACGCGAAGATGCAAGTGACAAGTGAATGCGGCATACTACAAGGTGATAGGCAATGAGTGGCGAAGAAGGTGAGCTGTATGCTTCGAAAGAGGAGACAGCCAAAGTCTTTCAAAGGCTCGGTTCCAAACTGGAGAACCGAGTATGTTTCGATTGCGGCACCAAGAATCCAACGTGGACATCTGTACCATATGGGGTAATGCTTTGTATTCAATGCTCTGCTGTGCATAGAAACCTGGGTGTTCATATTACATTTGTGAAGTCGTCAACACTGGATAAGTGGACCATAAATAATTTACGAAGATTCAAACACGGTGGTAACTATAAGGCCCGCGAATACTTTCTGAAAAACAATGGTAAGCAGTTCTTGAGCACCTCTAATGTCGATGCGCGTTTGAAATACACCAGCAAAGTTGCCAAGAGCTATAAAGAGCATCTAGATCATGTTGTGAAAGAGGATATGGAAGCGCATCCCGACGAACTGGTCTTCAACGACGATGATTCGATTCACTCAGTCAAGAATGGTAATGAAGAAGAGGAGGACTTTTTTTCGAATTGGGAAAAGCCCAAAAACGCTTCATCAACCTCGTCATTAAATAACTCGAGATCATCTACGCCTTCTGCTTCCGTCAACGGTGCATCAACAAAGCCGGCAAAGCCCACAACGCCTAGGGCCTCCGTACTTTCAAGCAACAGAAGGAAGACGACCACTGCGCCGGGAGCAAAAAAACATTCAATCTTGTCTTCTGGAAGGAAACCAACAAGGGCTGCTGCAAACAAAGTGGACGTTTCAGAGGCGGATGATCTTTTCGAACAATTCGCCCAAGAAGCCGAAAGAGAAAAAGTGGAAAAACAATCGACTGACTTTGAGAACAAGCAGCGCAAAACGAAGATAAGTTACAGCAATAACTCTATAGATGATGAAAACAGTTACGAAACAAAGAAACCCTCTGAAAAGATAGAACCTGATTTTTTTGATGATGAATTGAGTCAGCCAGATGAGAGATCATATAAAGTTGAAGAATTGAAACCAAAGTTTGCCAAGTTGAGTTTCGGAATGACCATGAACGATGCAGACGATTTGGCAAAGAAGCAAAAGGAATCAAGAACTGCTGCATCTGGACCCAAATACTCCGGTAAGATTGCAGCAAAATATGGTTCACAAAAGGCAATATCTTCGGATCAGTTATTCGGTCGTGGTACGTTTGATGAGGACGAATCTCGTGAAGCAAAACAGAAACTCAAAAATTTCGATAATGCTACGTCGATCTCGTCCTCTTCTTATTTCGGTGAAGATAAGGAGGATGAAAGTGAATACCCTGCACACATGAATGGTAGTAGTAATGCTGGGAGCAGCCGTGGAAATAGCGATGGGTTCATCGACTTTAACATGAGTAACGATGACGATATGCAGATGTTAAAGGATGTGGTCGAACAAGGTGCCCAAAAACTGGGTTCCTTCCTGAGAGATTATCTAAGGAAATGAACAACAGATCATCGCTAGACGTAGCAAAGTGAAGTGAAGCGTGAAACACAAAAGAAATGTTATATGTATATCTATCCATCTATTAATTTAAAACATGTAAAAAATGAAAAAAAAAAAAAGTTAACCAGTGAAATGCCACTCAACAAATGCCCCCCGTAGACATCATTCCAGTCTTCTGCGCTTGACGTCATCTTGCATATCGCTATTAGGCGTCGCCATAGAGCTACCGTTAGATTTGACTTTTCTTTTCTTTACATTTATTTTACCTGTACCATCCAGATCGAACGCCAAATCATCCACCTGGAAACCCTGTTGGTTCTGGAACTCGGAAGGATATGATCTTTCGAATTGGGACATGACCGATCGGCACATATTCCAATCCATGTTAGGCTGCTCGAATAATGCAGCATCTCTATTGATCATTGCCATATGCCACTGTTCCGGAGTCATACCCGACTCCCTGTAAACTTGATTCACCATATCTGGGTTATTTTGGAATAGCATATTTGCAATTTCACCACCTTTACCGTTTTCTCTCGTCGGTATGGTGCCGAATTTGCCAGATAGTTCTGTTATTTGATTCTTGTACGATTTTCTTAGTTTTATAGCTTTTGTGCCATCTGAATTGGCTCTTGCGACCTGTTGCGATAGATCTTGAAGCCCATACACGGATATCAGATCGTCTAGAGGACTTGGCCTTTGTGCCTGGTATGTTACTTCTGGATCAACGTAGTAGTAATAAGAGGGCAGAGTCTGTTCGTTCATGGTAGCCATTGCTCTTTTTTATATTCGATATCTGTTTTGCGATTTTCTTGTTCGTCCTTTATCTTTTTTTTTGGAGAATGCTATTCTGCCAGTAGTCACGATGCTTTACTTTTATACTGTAGCCACACCAAGTTTTAGATGTGTGTTGAATAATTAGAAGTACTTATGCATACACGCAGATTAGTGCCAACAAATTAACACAACTATACGAGCTATCTGCGTTGGTGGCTGTATCAACAATCTGTTCAGAGCTTCGACGTATATGCACGGCGTGCCAATCTCTGCCAGCAGCTATCTGCGTTTGCCACAATCTACGTGGATTTCCACCTGAGCTTCCAAAACAGCGCAAGCCCACTACGCGAGAGAAGCCAGAAAGCCAGAAAGCCAGAAAGCCAAAAATATGTATCTTTCTGAAAATAATCACGTGCTCCAAAAGAGACGCAAGGACTGTTTACTTTGACAACACCTGTACACCATGAAAACAAAGGCTGGTGTATGGGCCATATGACGGGAGTCGTTTCAAAATATTGCGTCGGACTAGCGAGGTGCCGTTGAGATATGGCGAGGGCAGCGGATGATGCTCCTTGTAGGTCTCACCAGACATCTCGCCAAAAGGCTCCAGGCGCCCGGCAGAGAGCACGCTGTTTGGGGCCAGGCAGTCGCGGCGCCGACGGCAGCATAGGTGCACTGATCCAGCACGGGGACACAGCTCAGCAATCTGCAGTAGGTTGTGGAAATGTTGTTTCGTCCGCCGGAGCGGTTTGGCAAGATGCTGTGTATTATGCAAAAGAGAGTTAAAGAGTTGGTGTTAGCGCACGTATCTTTCATCGATTAACAGTTAGAAGACCAAGTATAGTGAGTATCAAGGTATGTTAAAAGATAGATATAACATGGGGATGAAATGTGAAGTAAAGCAACGTTAGGCCAACCAGCAAGATGTGGGCAACGAGCACTATACATCGTGAAAATCAACGAGAAGCAATAATGTTTGCAATCCTAAATGAACAAAAGGCAGCTGCGTTTATACATTGTCCAGATTGAAGAACCAACAGCAACTCACAAAAGATGTACCCCGAAGGACAATATTGAGCACCATATACTAACTATTTTTTTCATTATCATCAGATGGCTTCTTCTCTACCACACCCAAAGATTGTTAAGAAACATACCAAGAAGTTTAAGCGTCATCACTCTGACCGTTATCACAGAGTCTCCGAAAACTGGAGAAAGCAAAAGGGTATTGACTCCGTTGTCAGAAGAAGATTCAGAGGTAACATCTCCGAACCAACCATTGGTTATGGTTCAAACAAGAAGACCAAGTTTTTGTCACCATCCGGTCACAAAACTTTCTTAGTTGCCAACACAAAGGATTTGGAATTGCTAACTATGCACACCAGATCATATGCTGCTGAAATCGCTCACAACGTTTCTTCCAAGAACAGAGTTGTCATCTTGGCCAGAGCAAAGGCTTTAGGTGTCAAGGTCACCAACCCAAAGGGCCGTTTGGCTCTAGAAGCTTAAATATAATTGATTATTGTCGTGGTGTATTTTTTATCAAAAGGGTATATTTCTACTACTACATTAACTTTACGTTTAATACGTATACACGTTTATATATGATCAATAATCTATCTTAAAGCTGTGTATATTTGCAACATTGAAAGAAAATCGACTATTATTATAAGCCGTGGCAATGGGCAAGTAACCCACGTGACAAAGAGCTGACTATTTTGAGATAGTACATCCCTTTTTTCCATAAATCCACTCCTTCAGCTGTAGCCACCGTGACGCCGTCAGAACTGCTGGCTCTGCAGGGCCTATATAACGATGGTCTCATCTATGGTTGCACCTAACCGCCAACACCTACTTGCTATACAAGTTGGTTGAACTTGAGGTAAAATGCAGTAATTGCATTACAATCGATGCACTCACTGAATCACAGCGGAGGTATAAATGTTCCTGTTGCTACATGATCTTATGCTATGATATGTAGTTTTTATTTGTCATATTTATCTAATAAACTAGTAAATGTTCTCATATCAACAAAAAATACATTTAATAGTACAACCAACCCAGAACTAATGCAATAATGGCAATCATGATTAGTGCTGACGAATTTAAGGATCCCTCTTGCGCAGATACAGGCTCCTTCTTAGTCGAAGCGACAGTAGCCTTTTCTTCTGAGTTGCCAATATTTATCTTGGTGTCAGGCTTGGTGCTATCTGATTTTGCCGTGACTGGTGGCACAGCATCCATTGGCGAAGAAAGTTCTTGTTCATGGAAAGCATTTTCCGATTGCAGCTCTAAATGTTGTGGTTGTGGTTCGGTTTGTTCAATATCAGGCACTTGTGGCTGTTTCTCCACTTGGTGATGGCCATCCACTGGCTGTGCGGCTCCAGCATTTTTAACATTTGAATCCAAGCTATATCTAACCTTGATCTTTTTGGAAACCGCTTGTTGCTTGAATTCTGTTTCCAATCTAGGCCAAGCATTTGCGACTGGCTCGCTGCCAAGGTCATACGGAGCAGGCAAAGTGATGACTAAAAACTTATCACGACATTTGAAATCCGCCTCCGGTTCTTTACTCAATCCTAACAAAATAACCTGAACCTGTACAGACTCACCCGGTCCCAAGAGTGCTGCATTTGGTCTTACGCAATAGAATTTTGGGGCAGTCGTTTTCACTTTAAAAGCGATCTGCTGCTGCGAATTGTTCGCAATAGTCACATATTCCGTAGACTGAGCGGTAAATGGAGCTGTAGTTACACGCCATACATAGTCACGTCTTAGTTAGTAATTATGCTGCACAGCTTATCAGAAAGCCCCCTTCGAGATCAAAGGGAGTTTCAAGAAAAGACGACAAATCAAAACAAGTCAACATACGCTTGTACTCCAACACATCGGGACTAATATCGACTAAGGTCATGAGTTCTCAATTTGGTGGATCCACTGTAACGTTCACGGCTCGCGTAATAAGTCTTTTAACCTTATTCCTTAGTGATATTGCAAAACTCTCGTGTGTCCTTGTCAAATATACTATTTGGATGAGGAAGCTTGCTGTACGAATCATGATAAAAAAAAGAAATATCGCTTTAGACGTATAATCTCACGTGACACCACTGACTAAAGGTAGAATGTTCACATCCTATTTGTATGCTTGTGTCCTAGGTATGTAGCTATGTACTCTTGTATATAATCATGGCTCAGTAATCCTCGCCTCTGGAAACGACCTCTTTTTTGTGTGGATGGAGAAGAATTGTATGCTCATACTGTGCTGTGTAACTTCCGTGGATGTCGCTTAAGGGCGGGTAGTCTTGAACTATGCCCTGTTTGACAAGTGAGTTAAGTGCATAAAGGTACTTGTCCTCACCTAGTTTGTCTAAGTAACGACGACAGAAGGGAAGAGTGCCGAAATTATTGTCTATCGTGTGAAGTAGTTGTTTTGCTCGTGATAAAGATGGCATTGCGTGGGCATCCGGCATTCGTGCATAATGGGAACATTCACCACCACTGACAACGTAACCCCTACCAGTGGTCCCGAATGTCTCGATGGCAAAGTGCTCGCCTTCTTCCATCTTCGTTGTGTCGCCGTTCTTGACGATTGGCACAGACTTACCACCATGTATGCTGTATGGTGAAATATTGTGACCACACAGATTTCTGCAGGGCTTGACCTGGAATACCTTCCCATTGATCTCTACTTCGTACGACTCCATCACTTCTTGAATTGCCTCACCAATATCTGTTAATCTAACATCTATACCGGACTCTTTGACACCTGTATTGGTTGCTTCACGAACCGCAGTTAACAAATTGTCATACTGGGGATCAAAAGCAACTGTGAACGCAGAATCGACGATGAAACCATTTACTTGAACCCCGAAATCGACCTTTAGGACATCTTCCTTCTGCAAAACTGTCTTGTCTCCAGCATTTGGTGTGAAGTGAGCTGCGCAATGGTTTATCGAAAGACCTGTGGGGAAACCAATACCTTGACTCAGTGGGTTGTCCATCTTCGTTAGATCTTCGGCACCTGTAAATTTTCTCGTCGCATCCTCAATTGAATTAGCAATATCTGTGAGCGATGTACCTGGTTGGAGTTTATTCTGCACGATTTTTCTGACCCTACGGTGAATTTCCGAACCTTTTCTAACATCGTTCCAACGTTGTTCACTTTCTTTGTCTCGTTGTAAATATCTCTGCTCTTCATCTGTACTACGCTTCAAGTTAAAGTCTTGGTCGTACTCCATCCACTGACCCTCGGGATACTTTTCTTCGGGAAACATTAGCTCAATTCTCTTGACATTTTTCTTCTTTGACCTCTTCTTCTTTTTCTTCTTCGTGGATGCATCGGTAGCCCCATATTCATCTACATTTTCTTCATGATCTTCTAGTCCAACTTCAACTGGAGCCTCGGATTCAGAAGCCTTGTCAGCATGTTCTACACTTGCATTCATAACGTAACTCTCAAGTAGCTATTAAAGTTTTCTCTTCCTTTTATTAATTACTAATAGTAGTGAGAATTGTTCTTTTCTTTAGCAGTCAGGCGCCCCTTCCCTTCTTACTGCAATCTGAAAAATTTTATCAGACACAACCGCTAAACCTCAGCAACTATCCGCACAAAAGGCAGTATAAGCTTTTAAATTATGCTCAAAGTGATCGCCGCGCATACCTCACAGGTGAGTAAATGTGCTGCACCTAGGTGCTTCTCCTCTATCCGTCAATTATGTCAGGATTTCCCATCTTTGGATCATTCGATGTTAAACCCATTGTCTGCTAAAACCACTTCATCTTCCTCAAAAAATAATGAGCTTTCACAGAGTTTGAGTCACCTATATTCTAACAAACAAGAAAAACCTGGTGATCGAGAAATTATAGAGTACAGTCATAAACCCAGGGATGATGCGATCAGCTCAAGATTAACTGGTGTTGTTGCAGGTAGAACTGTCAATGTTTTCAACAACGACACATCCAATGCATTCAGACAGTTGAACTCAATCATGTTCGCCAATAAGATCGCTCAGGACAAGAGAAGCCAGAGGTTTTACATGAAACCAGGTAAAGTTGCAGAGATGAAAAAGTCTCAAAAACACAGAAGAGACTTCATGAAGGGATTCAAAAGACTTATTGAAATAGTCAAGGATGCTAAAAGGAAAGGTTACTAAATGAAGCAAATCCGGATAAATAATATTATCGATATATATTTTCTTGTAGATAGTTAATGAAGGCATAGCTCTCCCGATTAGACGCGAAAAAAAAACAACCTTATCAGAGAAATATGACTATTTGTCGAAGAATCATACTCGAAAACGACATTGGGGCATTATTGTTCTATCACATTAAATAAGTGGACCTACGTGAATGACATTAAACTTACTATCATAAATGTCGTCCAATGTTCGTTCAGGTGTTATCACGCTGTTGCATACAGCATGCGGAGCAGGTATCCTGGCAATGCCTTATGCGTTTAAACCATTCGGTCTAATCCCCGGTTTTGCAATGGTGGCATTTTGTGGATTTTGTTCATTTCTGGGCCTCTTGCTTCAAGCCAGGGTCAGTCAGTACGTCCCCTCAAAATCAGCATCATTTTTTAGTTTAACTCAACTGATCAACCCTAAGTTAAGTGTCATATTTGATATAGCTATCGCTGTTAAATGCTTCGGTGTTGGTGTTTCCTATATGATTGTCGTCGGTGACCTTTTACCTCAGGTCATGGGTGCAGTAACGACGAATCCGTTACTTTTGGACAGAAGATTGCACATTACATTAGTCATGGTGCTGATAGTATCCCCACTGTGCTTTCTGAAGAACCTGAATTCTTTGAGGCATGCCTCCACAGTTGCCCTTTCAGCTGTAGCATATTTATGCGTCCTGGTTATCATCCATTTCCTTTTCCCGTCGCACGAAATAGATGAAATGAAAGGTGTAGTATCGATTGGATTACCTACTGAGGCACATAACCCACTGACGACTTTGCCAATATTTGTATTTGCTTACACATGTCATCATAATATGTTTTCAGTAATCAACGAACAAAAAAGCTCAAGTTTTAGCAGCGTAAAAAAGATCGCCCTATGCACAATATCATTGGCGTTTGCTCTCTATGTAATTATTGGTGCTGCTGGCTACTTAACGTTTGGTGACGCGATTGTGGGCAATATTATTACTTTGTACCCACCGTCTATTTCTACCACCATCGGAAGAATTGCGATTGTGCTTTTGGTGATGCTTGCATATCCGTTACAATGCCATCCTGCCAGAGCCTCCATAAACCATATCCTGCTCTATTCACAGCGCCGATTTTCGATTCGATCGAATTTACCGGTAGAGGAAAGCTCTTCTTTAATATCAGATGAACCTTCCGAATTTATCAATGACGAACTTATAGAAGAAGGATCACTAGAGCAATCACAAGTCCCCAAACATATACAACCACAACTTAGAGGTAAAAGGTTCTATGCTATCACTATGCTAATACTTATTGCTTCTTACTTATGTGCAATATTGGTATCTTCGCTAGCACGTGTCCTAGCAATTGTGGGTGCTACTGGCTCAACCTCAATATCGTTTATCCTTCCCGGGATATTTGGTTACCAGCTGATTGGTTCAGAGCTCAGCGAACAACAATTGCCCGTAAAGACCAAGGTTTTAAAGTATTTGGCCCTCATTCTGTCAATTTGGGGTATCGTCGTGATGGTAGCCTGTCTAACTGCCACATTGAGAGCGGGGACATCTCATTGACATTAGTACCGGGAACTTATATATTTGAAATAAAATGCAAAGCCCTATGAGATATATAGCTTCAACATGTGTAATTCATATCTCAATTATCGTTCTAGACCCCGCCTGGCGACGCTTACACGTGAATCTGCATTCTTCGAGATGCGGCAACTTCGCGTCATCTCAAACTCATCACCAACAAAGTTTGAGATCAATAACTACAAAGAAACAGATGAAAGAAGGCACAAGGATCGTGGATCTAGAAAGCAGGGCCACATTGATTTTATACTGATTACCAGGATAGCTTCAAACCCTAAGAGGATAAAGGTCAAAGTGAGCACAATAGTGGCGCACAACAAACAGTGAACGCGTACGATGGCGCTACAAACAAGAGAGAGGGCTAGAGCTCAAAGAAGCAGATTACACTTGAAGCATGAGTTCTCCTTAAGTAATCTGTTTTCTGATCCATTCGCTATTGCATCAATATCCATTGGGTTTATTTCATGGATTATTGCATTCGCTGGCTGTGTTGCAACCGCGGTGGAGTATAGTTTCCCACAGTTTATTTGGTGGGGAATTGTTTACCAGCTAGTTGTCCTATTTTTCCAAGTATTATTTTATTGTTACGACGTCGTCGATCTATACAGAAATTTTCTCACAGCAGCTATTGCTGTAGCTTTCGTTTACAATACCAACAGTGCAAATAACTTGGTATACAATGATAGCCCAAGGACCGGCGCCGCTGCAGCTGGCGTTATTCTTCTATCTATCATTGATCTCATATGGATGTTCTATTATGGTAGTGACAATGCAGCGCCTACGAATAGGTGGATTGATTCTTTTTCAATGAGTGGGATTAGGCCGTCACCTATGGAGGATGCTTATTTCAAAATTCGCCGTCGTTCCAACAATAAAGCATTGCTTCCAAAAAGACCAAACACTGCCATAGATGATGGTATCTATACAGAAACTCGACCAGAAAATTATGTTTCTTCAACAGCTTTGGCAGGATTTGAAAATGCCGATCCCTCATATGATTCCAATTCGCCGAATGAAAAGATGGACCAACCCAATATGATTCAAGACAACAATGGTTTCAATAATAATGGAAACACTTATATTACAGATACTTCAAATGGTAACACAGAGACGACAATGAGTGGGACTCTGGGTTTGTATAGTGAAGCAGGCGAAGATAGTTTCCCGTATACGGCAAAAACTTTATATTCATACGAGGCTAATGCAAATGATTCCTACGAAATATCTTTTGGGCAAGGTGAAATTTTAAAAGTCGGTGATATTGAGGGCAGATGGTGGAAGGCTAAGAAATCTACTGGCGAGACAGGCATAATACCAAGCAATTACGTTCAATTGATCAATAATGGTGATATATAATTACACTTAGAGTCGTTCAAAAAATCGACCCCATAGGCCTGACGCGTTTTTAGGCAGAAACTTACATATAGTTGCACATAGTTTTTATGAATGAATTTCATGTGTCGAGCTTTTTCTTTTTTCAATAAAATGGGGACCAGCCCATGAAAATTATTGATAGGTTTCGAGGATCGGATGCCTGTTGGATTAACTCTTGTACGGTAGCTTCGACATTCAGTCTACCTGTGACTAGCTTTTCTTCTACCCCTTTCAGAGCCCTGTAAGATTCCTGGTTTTCTTCTTCTGTGCTGATATCAGATTTGCGAGCTTCGTCGACTTGTAATCCGATACTACCATAAAAATTACTGCCCTCCTCCAGAAGATGCTTATGTTTTTTAACTGGTGACATGACCCATGAGTATAGTGGGTCCCATTTGAGAATATTAAGAACGTGCATCACTTTCTCATAATTTTTTTGTAGTACCGAATACGTGAGCTCACAGCTCCTTCGAAACAAGCCCTCCACGCCGGTCACACCAAAGCCATCTACTGTATCTCTTGTTAGTCTGAAAGGAATTAACTCCGGTATTGACAAGAATCTGCCTTGATCAAAAGCTATGCCCAGATCGATGTGTATCGGTTTACCAGTGCGACAGTCCAATAAGATATTGTTCAGGTGTCTATCACCTAGTCCTAAAATATGGCCCACAATAGAAGCAACAGCTGTGCCCTTTGTATATGACCTCTTGGCCTCAAGCCATTCCGAAGGTTCAATAAATGAATTAAAGAAAAAGTTTCTAAGTTGTGGTTTGATTTGCTTTGTTAATTCCAAATAAATAGCTAGCCTCTCCGAATTAGATTTAGTTTGTACCTTTTTCATCTCATTTCTGGCTTCGGCAACTGATATAGGATCTGTCTTGTGCAGACTTGTCAATACAGCATTTAAGGAGATCGAGTTTGCGACAAACTCTATTATACCCGCCCGAGGTCCTAATGGGATAACCTCGTATGTTTCTATATTCAGATCAAGTTTACGCTTTTGTTTATCGTCTTTTAAGATGTTATTAACCTGTCTGAAAACTTGCTCCATAATAGCATCCTGACGTAGATCATCATTACTTCCTTTCATTAAAACTTTTCTTGTAGAGCCATCTGATATTCTAAATGTCACAATTTTGGGTAGCGATAGTCCCGTAGTGGAGACATCAACAGTCTCTTTGACTGATACGATGTATGATCGAGGAGCTTTCTTATCACTGGCATTATTAATATTCACCCGCACCGTTGCCAAAGGTATTTTTCGTTGACCAAGCACAGTTAACCAGTAATTGCTACTTGCCAACGTCGAAAGGTGTATTTTTTTTGAGTCTTTCATTGCAGGAGTAAGCTTTGTAGTAGCTAACTGCACTGACATCTTGCAGAACTCTTCTAGTGGGAGGATGTACTGAGTAAAATACTTTCCTCTATCGTAGCCTTCCAGATCTCGCAAAATTTTCTCCACTGCTTCTACTTTCTGAGCTATACTGGAAGCAGAGGTATCTTTGTATTTCCCATATAACTTGATACTCAGCACAGAGTACAAAGAGTCGTATGGAAGCTTGTAAAGTAACCGTTTCATTGTCAGTTGAAGGGCCTTCTGGAACTCACTATCGTCAACTGAGAGTTTTGAAGCGATTTGGTTTACCCAGGGCAAGAATTTCCAACTTGGAACATTGCCTATTTCCTTTTTTAATAAGGTATTTATAGAGTCATTTGAATCATATTCAAACCACAGCCCACAGAACTTGTCCCTCACATCGTTATCATAAGTGTTTGTGTTTTCTAGAGTATACATATAGAAAAGTAGTGATTTTTTAACGAACTCCATTTTTTGAGTTGATAAATTCGTTAGTGTCTCCATATCATTGTGAAGCTGTACCCGAACTTTTGCAAGATGTCTCTCAGCATCCTTGCGTTCATTTTTTGGTAGATTAGCATTGCTGGAAATCGCGTCCAATGCTCGCGATTCTACAACGTTTCTTTCACACCTTTTTTGCCATTCATTGATCTCTCCGCTATCCTCCATTTTTTTTAGCTGGGCATGAAGAAAGCTACCTAAAGTATTGAATATATTGGCTAGGGCATCGGAGTCTTTTATGTTAGTTGTAAAATTGGCGATATATTTCTCAAATATAGATGAGGCCGTTTCAATTCGCGATTCAGAAGCCCATTTAACTAAAAGAGATTCGATCTCTTCCTTAGGAACTTCAAGTAGTGAAAGCATCGGATTATCACTGGTCTTAATACGCTTATGATCATCATGCCGCAGTAAATCTTTCATCATCTTTATTGGTGTTCTGTAGTCCTTACATTCCCATAACGCTCTTGCCGAAACGGTTGTTTGCAACCTCTCAAGAAGGGCCGGTGCGACTGCGATTGAATTGTCGCTTGAAGACTGTTTAACCATGTACTCTAAAACAATTGACTTCTGCAAAGCGTCCTGACCCGCATGATTGTCGATAGCCAGCTTTACAAAATGTGCGAGTTCGATACCAGCCAGTGTTTTAAGCTCAGCAGCATCTAAACAGCTTTCTTTGAACCCCGTAGTGGAAAGAAGAGTCAGAAGGAGATAACGTGACTGCAAGGTTATCTTATAATCTTCAAATTCAACAAGAGTCAACTTTTCATAATCAGACGAGTGCAACGCTTTGGTAGCTTTTACAGTAGTATCCATAGAAACCAGACTTCTTGTGAATTCACACAAAGTTCCTAGTTCGGACAAGGTACCTAACCACTCTTCTGTGCTGGAAAAATCCTTTCTTTTCGAGAAGATATCGACTATGGAGTTTTCAAGAATTCTTGAAGGTGAATCAGTATTTATCAAAACCTTTTTGAGCGTCGAATATAGCCCCTTCTCTCTGGTGTTCGCGTTATCAGAGACGGGGAGGTTCCAGTTTCCTAGCTGAAGCGCCCACTTATATAAGTCATTCGTGTCCGACGCTCTTACTCCATCTCCTAACCTGCTGCTTAATCCATAGAATGCATGATTTTCGGAGGATTTTAAAAGAGAACTCAACTCAAGCTGCGAAGAGTTATTGAATTGCGCGTCTAATTTAGCATTATTGAACAGAAATGCCTTCCAACTTTTTGGCTCGGTTTTGTTGATATACAATAGCGCTCCTGCAACATCATGAGATGTACCTAAACCTGCGATGAAATCCGAATCGCCAATGGACTCGTAGATTGCACTGAGAACATTCGAATCAAAATAGTGCGGATCATTCATGGAGAACTCTTCAAAAATCATATATGCAAAGACTTCTCTGTCGCAGAGCAGCGCACTTTCACATACTAAATGTAAAGGTAATTTTTTATACGCCGAGAGACAGAATCTCTCATTCAACATGCACCCAGATCTTAACATACTTATGATCTTCAATAGAAGGTTGATTTTCTTTTTGAATTCTTGGGTTTTGGAAAGCCTTTTGATTTTAGAAAGTATGTTGGCTGACCATTCAATACCTTTCTTATGGTCGTGATAAATAACCAAATTAAACAATATGGGTAATGAAGTTTCAGCAAATATCGACGAGGCTTCAAGTAAAGCAGAAAAAACATAGAGATGAGGAATGCTAAAGGAGATGTGATTGAGCAGAGCAATAGCAAATTTCGACATCCACGACTTATAGGAGAGAGTTTCCTCTAGAAAGCACGTATCAACAAACTCCTCTACACCACAAGAGTTTTTTGACAGTTCATGGACCTTTGTAAATGTTTCGTGTGTCATGGGAACACAGTCCTCTATATATTGTTCATAGTGTGAAGTTGGAATATTTGACATTTTCTCCCCATCCTTGCCACACACGTAAATCACAAAAGACAGCAATGATTTGCAAAGTAACTTAGTGCTAGGGGATAGGTTAGTGGAATTGTTTTCACAAAAAATGAAAAACTGGCCAAAAAAATATTCAAGGGAACCAAAGTTATCAAAGAGCTTATCGTAGTCATAATCAAACTGGGGCCCTAAGCTTTTGTAGATGCCTACAGATTTATTGGAATTTTCAAATGACGCTATATAGTAAGCACACCACAAGCGAAAATTAGCAGATAAGTGCTCAGTTGGGATCTGAAATTCCAAAAGGTTGGAAGCTGACAACCGAGATGAAGCTTTTTGCAGATGAAAATGCTGAAATTTCTCAGAATACGAGAAAATTAACGATAATAGAAGTATTCTTGATGAGCCAGACAATTTCTCATTTATAAACTCGTCTGTATTGTAAACATCACCCCGGAGTGTGCACCCTTGAATGATTTTGTTACAGAATGTCCAAACTTCCGAATGGGGCAAGTTCCACTTAGTGATTTCTTCAGAAAGCCTTTGAAAAGCTCTACTAACATCTTTATGATATTGCTTGATATATATCAGAATTGAAGAAAACAGTAGGGAAAGAATATCTGTCGTTAAAAGATTATTGACATAGCCAACTCTCAATAGGCATATGACTAAATCCATAACTTCATCATGAAGTTCACTGTCCATGAGGTAGTCCGATAAAGTCTGCAGCAAATCAAAAAAAGAGTTGCAACGAGGAAATATGTTTTCGAATAAGATCAAAACGTACTTTAGCTGCCTTAAGCATCTGAGACGTTCTGCAACATACTTCGCATTCTCCATATCACTTAAAATCCAAAGGATAAGGTACCGGACTTCCCCTTGACAGATTGGCAAGGCGCAAAGCCTGTTTTCAATTATGCCCATCCCTTTTTCCATAGAAATATGAAGTGGAAACTGAAATCTAGACGTTGAGTGATGTGTTGCAAATAAATCATGGATATAAGATGAATTAGTATGAAGTATCTCTAGGGCCGTTTTCATTTCAAGCAAGGAGCCTAAATCGATAAAATACAATGTCCATCGCAAAGTGATGATATGACCGGGGTTTTTATCGAGGGGAATAGATGTTAAAGATTTTGAAATATCAAACAGCTCCTCTCCTATGCCGCCTGAAACGAACGATAGGGGCAAGATCAAATGGAAACTCTCCTCGAAGAGTTTAGACTCAGTCTTCTTAGTGATTGACCTGATTTTCTCCAGCAGGATTGGAGACCTTTGTTGCCTCGAGAAATGAAGAGCGATCAATTCTGCACTGTAAGATTTGATAAATGCTGTCATGTCTTCTAAGTCAAACAATTTCAAATCCCATAGTGCTTCCGGATGACCACCTTCATGGACAATTTTGTCCATCCAGAATGAAATTATATCCATTCTGCATGCATGAAATAAATCTCTGGTGCTCGACACGCCAAGCGCGGGTAGTAAATTTTTGAGATAATTCAAGATATAGAACCTGGTGTGAGCATGGTGTGCGTTATTTATAGAATCTTTCAGTGATGCAACTAGGCTCGAGAAAGAGACCTGGGATAACTTGTACATGCTCAATGCATAAAATGCTGACAGCTCCAAAGTTTGTTGAGGCATTGCAACTAGAGCTATTATCTCTGAGAATATGATATCCTGGTTCTTGTGACTGAGAGTACGCATGTATTCAGAGATTTTTGGCAAGTCGTTAATTAGCATGGTTCTATCTAACTTCTTGAGACACAAGGAAAAAGCATGGAATATTCTTTGTTTTCCTCCCTTTACACAACGTGAGAGATCATGGTGCCACAGCATATTGAGCAGCAAATGGGATAGTTTTCTTATACTGGTGATACTACTGAATGAATTATCTTCAAAACGTAGTAATATCCAATCTAATATGTCATTGCTGTCAACATTGAGTGGACAATCCAGCTTCTGAAGCCAAAGTTTTCTACTACCATCCAGGAATGAGCACAATAAATAAATTCCTGTTTCCGATGTATTGTGGCTCGTCTGCAGTATATACTCGTTCAAAATTTGAATCAGATGCTCCAAACTTGTCTCATTCCATAAACAATGCGTCGCTTCCATCCAATGAAGTAGAGCACCAATCCCTTCTAAAATTTCACCACTGTCAACATCGTCTAAAAATTCGAGGATCGTATCCAACACATGAGCGGGTTTTCTCTGTTCGTCATAGTCCATAATATGCAAGAATGCGTCCAATGCGGTTCCAAGCTCGATGCGATTTTGTGAACTTGACATGCCGCGACTTAGATTACCGTCACTATGTTCCCCAGACACAAACATTTCGTCAAGAAATTCTGTCCTGCCTTGTATCTTTCGATTCTCTTGGCTAAACAGGCGTTTATAATCTGCCATTAGACGTTCGATATTCAGCTCATGGAACGCCAAATATTTTATTTCATCAAAATCGGAAGATAGAACGAGTTGAAGAAAATCGCCATAAGATTTTTTATCGTCAAACCTCAATGTTCGCACAGCAGTTTCCGCGACCCTTTTGAAATCCAGGACGTAATCTAAATATTCAGAATCACTTGCCAAATGACTAATAAGTTTTGAACCTTGCATGATCCAATTCAACTTTGCAATCGAGGATAAAGAGCTCTCAGGCTCAAGCAGAGCGAGTATGCGGTACAGAATATCGTTGAGTGCTGTTTTATCGCTTGTACTGCTAGAAGCTATAGATAATTCTTCACGTTGCTTTGTAAATATGGTCTGCGGGCTGATCGAAAGAAGAAAATCTCTCTGCTCTTCAGTACTGTGCCAAGAAACACATTCATATTGGTACAGGTAAGCTGTTTTGCTCTGATCAATTTTGCGAGAAGTAGCATCGTTCTTACCATCTTTAGGTGTTCTTTTCACGCGACAACGGTTTGCTAGCCAACCTAAAAAAAGATTGAAATTATCCAAGTCTCCACCTACAAGCAGTATTTGACTCCATTTGGATATCACCCATTTGATAACTTGATCAGCAGCTGTCCTTCCAGCACGAAATTTAAACTCTCCACCGTAATTATGAAGGTGTTGCCAAAACAAAAGCGATTCGTCGCAAAATAGGCAAGGTCCATTCAGGTCAGAGAGCTCATATAAATCATATATTTGGTTGAGCGTCGTCTCATCAGTGACTGGGCTGGCAGAATACCTCATGCCATCTATTAGGAGTGAAGAAACAATCGGACATATATCTTGTCTTTTTAGAAGTGGGATTCCAAGCTTAAAAAGCCTGCTTAGATCATAACGTGAAAAGACAGTTGACCGTTGTGAAATGGTTGAGATTAGTGCCAGGCACGACCACTGGATTAATTCTGTGTGTTCAAACTTTTGAAATATTTTTTCCTTCAACAAGGCTAAAGTTGTGGCATTAATATTCTGTAGGCTAGTGTAGAAAGCGATAAGCTGTAAAATCAAAGGCTGCTGTTCTATTCCCACAGAATCGATACAATTAATGAGAAAGTCATCCAAGTTCTCAGAAAGCCTTAATATCATTGCAATGCTTGGCTCGAACTTTCTTCTCTTCAAAATCTGTCCCTGCTCATGGTTTGTCTTTATAAGATCAAAATAAGATATTAAAAGTCTTGTTATTCCATATAGCTTTAACCATGCAATGGATTGTGTAGGTTGTTTCAGTCCAAAATGATCGAATTTGTACCAACTTCTATCTTTGGTAGGATTCTGATAAAACTCAAGTTGATCAACGGATAAGTTTGAAGATTTATAAGCAGAAATCCGCGATAAAATATATTCAAGGCAAAGGGGAGCATCCATATAACCTTCAAAATATCCTACTTCTGCCTCTTGATGACCAACCATTGTGGGTAATGTCCCTTTAATAAGATGACTAGCATATATATCGAATAAGCAAAGCTTGTCCTGGAGAGACTCATTACTAACAATATCAATTTCAATTATATGTCTCCATGTCTCTTTTATGAGCATTCTCGTCATCATGATATTGAGGCAGTGTGTTTTAAGAATGAGTTGACTGACTAAATCGATAGCGAATCTTGTATTGACTGTTTGCCTTTTGCTTAATTTCAAGTAATTCAACACAACTCGATGGACTGTCAAAGAGGCCTGATATAATCCAATAGTGTCTATCGATATCAGGTTGTACAAAATCGTAAGCAGATTGGAAACATTTCTGTCGGTAACTGAAATTTTAAACCTCTCTTCTAAATATGTGCAAATTGTGTCAACTAAGATTATCCACTGATGAAGAGGGATCTTCAGTCGAAATAACTCACTATTTACCAATGCAAGCAATGAAAATGTCAGGTGTACCGATATTGGCTCCAAAAGTGTCTTGGATTGCTCTTTTACCATCAATTCAGGCAGAATGGCCAGCAGTAGCTTCAGGGTCTTCACTTTGAATCGAGAACATGTCTTCTCGATTAGTAACCTCAACACGTAGGCTATGGATGATAACCTATTTTCGACCTGTATTAACTTAGCTGAGTTAGAACTCTCGGAGTTACATGAAACGTCGCTGTACTTGCGATGCTCAGAATCTAATAACTCAATTAGCACTTGCGTAGCTTGTCCCAGCAAATTGGTGGGAATAGAATCCGGCGCTTGTTTCAAGGTTGAAGTCAACTCATCTAGTGCGCAACTTCTTTCCTTTGATCTATTCGAAGATAAATTAGTTATCGCACGAAAGATGCCAGCTTCTTCCATTCTTATACCAGAGTTCCTTTAAAGGGTAAGTATTTTTCCCCATCAAATAAGAACTTCTTTAAGGAATAGGCAATTGGAAACAAGCGATTTTTGGGTAAAGATAATAAAGTACTATGCTCTCATTTTCCATGAAACTTATCTTACTGTAATCATTGGACTCGACTCAACTTGGGACATATCCAAATTATATAGTGTACATTCTTGTTTGAGATGCAAGGAAATATTTGATATCTAAAAACAAAATTAAATTCCTTTTATTATATATGATGATACGATAAATCTTGTTCAGAATTTAAACAACGACACCAGAACTGGAAGCAACTCTTGGCCACAAATCAGCACATTCTTTACCGACTGGACCGGTGATAGCAGAACCCTTCATTTCACCCTTTGGATTGGCAATGACACCAGCGTTATCCTCGAAGTACAAGAAAACACCGTCCTTTCTTCTCCATGCCTTGGATTGACGAACAACAATAGCTGGCATAACCTTCTTTCTCAATTCTGGCTTACCCTTCTTAACTGTGGCAATAACCATATCACCTAGAGAAGCAGCTGGTAATCTGTTCAATCTGGATCCAGAACCCTTGACAGCGATGATGTACAAGTTTCTGGCACCACTGTTGTCAGCACAGTTCATGATAGCACCGACTGGTAGACCTAACTAGTTAAAAAATGCAATGCAAAATTTGTTAGTAAAACGCTCTCTAAATAATGTTTATGCTGTCGCTAATGCTGGAATAGACTTTCTCCTTGTAGAAGTTTCTTTAACATAGGCCGTCATCTAAAGACGTTCCTGTAGTTTATCTTCACGATGGACGATGATCTCCTTCCTTCTTCAAGCCTTGTCTGGCAATCTTCCCTGTTGCGCTATAATTGCTTCTTCCTCATGAACGATCTATTCCTAGGTTTTTGACAGCATTGATATTTTGAGTGATTCCTGAACTACCTCCCACTCTCAAATAACGTTGATAACATACAGAAATTCTGAATTTTGTACCTTGAGCACCGTTACCGGACATTTTTGCTGTATAAGTATGGCTTTGCTAGTCCTATACCTTAAATGCCTTCAATAATAAGCTATAGTGTCTTTTGCACAGCTTCTACTATAAGGCCTACGTTGGAGACTTAGTTTGTCAAACTCTGCAGACCTCTGGCAATTGGCGATGGCCCTTGCAATGTGCCGGGCTCCTGTTGGGCAGCGAATTTGCCATCCGGCGATCCATCTACGCCCTGCCAGGTTCTGCGTGATCATACGACGAGTCTGTTTTGCCATGCCGGCTCGCTCAGTGTTACGTAGGCCAATCTCAACGCCGGTGGCTGCTCGAAGGCATTTCCAAAAATATTTTTAGTTCTACAATATTCTGGTGTAGGGATGTTGATAAATAGACGGTTTATGTATGTTTGGGTTTAGTGTTGCAGATAGTCACAAGATATTTATGCGTCACGAATGATATAGAATGTGTTACCCGCATGAAAGAAGGGTAGCCTTTCTGTTTGATCCCAATCATCATAAAATCGTTTGATGAAGGGAGACAGTGGGTCAACAAGAATGATTGGCTGAACCACAAGTGGATGGTACCATCCGACTTTGCTTATTGGCCTGCGAAGTTACAGGTAGCTTCTAAAGCTTACTTCGCTCTTCATAAAGGTCCCTGAACCACTGGATTATGCAAAACAGTCCAGCATACCGCAGTGATATTGGAACATACAATGCAGGTGATCGCGACGACGATCCAGATGCCTTTCCGGTAAGCAGAGACGACAGTTATGAAGAAGAAGATTTGGGAGACGAGGAATCTGACGATGATGACGAGGATATCGCCTATGACCAATCAAAGAGGAGAAGGATTCAAAACTGCACTGAAGATGAGGATGATGAATCAGATACTGATGTCTCGATTCAGCTATTAGCTGAGAGGGAAGTGTCTGAAGATGAAGAGGATATAGACTTGTTGCAAGCCCTGGAGGATCCTCAGCAAGAGAGACAGCATGAGCGCGAAATGGAACGGCGTGAACCAGACGGGGCGTCCAGCACAGATGTCGAGGTATCGTCGGTAGATAATAATGGCGCAGGAACAAATGGGAATGTGGAACTGCAGGCAACTCGCGAAGGAACACCTTATCAAGAACCAATAGACTCGGATATTGAGGTCGTGGAGCAGCAGGTCGTGGAAGTACCGGCCAGTGAGTTTCCTAGTGAAGCTCCCACGGTCACTCCAACAGTTCACAAATCAGTCAAGGACTATCGATGTCCTATATGTTTTGATCCGCCTGATACGGCTGTTATGACCCCGTGTGGGCACGTCTTTTGTGTTGCCTGTCTATTTCAGATGGTCAACAGCTCAAGGACGCATAGACGATCTGGCCACTGTGCCCTTTGTAGAACTGAAGTCAAGTTACGCGATATAAGGATGGTTGTACTCCGGAAAAAGAGAGTAAAAAAGGCATTGTAGGTGAGTTGCATGGAAGGGACATGGTTCAAGTCAGGCCCTTTCCACACATAGATAAACGTATATTTATATAAAATAAACACTATAACCTGCCTCCAAGCGGCCATGGGAGTTTGTATAAACATCGTTCATTGAAATAGGTAGATTTCCCGGGAGAGCCTCTAATATAAGGAACTCAATAAAGGAGAGCTAATCCCTATTCTGCGCACATATGAGGAAAAAGGATACACTCTCTTCTGTCAAATTCACACGGTAGCATCTAAGCATTATGGGAATGAAGTCTGGAGCAACTGATTAGTAGTTTGCGTGGGGTCCCTAGGAGATAGCCGCCGAGACTCTGAGTGGTTTGTTGGCGCGAAATAATACAGCAACGATTGGTAGATCTGGAAAATTTTACATTATTGGTTAGCAGGTCTAGGAAGGACAACTTATTCGCTGCATGAAGACCATGCATTTGTTTCTCTGGGTGAGTGTTGAATTATGTAATCAACCATCCTTTTATTAATTGCAATACCGGAGTAACACGTAAATATCTGGCCAATTGACACCAAGATCATGATCTCTACATTGGCGATGCAAAAAATTCCGCAAAAAAATCTAGTTTTTCATCGGCTTATCCACTTATGATCATTGATACTCTGTTATTAACATTCTCAAGAGACCACAAATATTACTAAACCACCATATGTGGTTGTGATATTGCTATCGCGATATGTTACTGACTTGAGGGGGGAAAAGTAGCATTTCGTGGTTCAAGTTTTGGAGTTAGTTCTTCCTCTTATTGGCTCAAAAAATGACTCTCGGAACGAAAACTTACTTAGCTCAGAATTGATCAAACAAATTGATCATACTTGAAGTGTAATTAGAAACGCATCCGATTAAAAGTCTTTATAGTGCAGCTAATAGATTCAGCCAATGAAGCGCGCATCATTGTCAACAATATCAGTATGGCATATGCATGGGGAGAGCTATGGGTCTAAAAGTTTTCACCTCGAATTACTGCGCATTTCGAAGTCTCGTTTGATTCTTTCTGAGCTCCATCCTAATTGTGAGATGATCTGCATTCCAAAGGCGTGGTTATCTAAAGATTTTTTTGGAAAAATGTCTTGATGCCGGCCTTGGAATCCTTCCAGGCGAGTTTCCAGTGACGGAGAAACATTTACTGTCATCACAAAAAGACAGAAGGTAAAGTATTTAAAACGAATGTTGCTGCACTCCTCAAAAGTGTGCCCACATTATACTTATGGAAACAATCCGAAAAAATATCTACAATAATTTGAAGCTATCGCACCTAATATACCCTAGCAGTTAAAGGGACATTAATATAAAATACTCAATCATTTCTCCACACAATGCAATCAGCATGTCATTCCCCATCCTCGTATCTTTTTTACGATCCAGATCCATTGGATTTTCTGAATAACAAGAATGATTTGATAGTTTTCCAGGCGCAGCCAGAATTTGATGGACCCTGGAATGTTGGATTCAATGAACATGACATTGCACCAAGCAAACGGCATTCGGGAAAGAAAAAGAAGAAGAAAGGGAAAGGATTCAGATATGCCAATAATCGAATGTGGGCAGATTTGGCATGGAAAAAGAAGACACATATTCATAAATTCCACTTACGCCAAAAAAAACATAAAAGGCCAAGTTCTTTACCAGATTTTCTTCTATTGGGTCCTAGGTTTGTAAGATATGGACATTTTTGCGGCATAAGGGATAGCAGGCCCAATAGATGTCCATTCAAAGGTATCGCACATAAAAAGTTCATCGCTAGTTGTAAAACGTGTGCATGTCAGGCTCTTTCGATATACCCGAGCCCATTAGCATCAGTCATAAAGTCAGATATATCTGACAAGAATTTTGATTCCTTATTTGAGTGCTGTGGATCGACTTAATATTTTTTACAGTAGAAAGATTTAGCCACTGGATATATAAATGCGAGCCTTTCAACAATTAGCCATCTTTTTTACGCCATTATATTGTTCACTGACCAGCTTCTTGCGTCTCTTACTTTATCAACAGGAATTTCATCGATGGCGTCCGCGTCAAGTTTACTGTTATCACTACCAATAACCTCATGTGCATTCCTAAGTTTATCTCTTTGGGACTGAGAAAAGTGGCTCCAGTTTTGCCGTTTCTCCAAATATTCTTTTGTACCGATGCTATCGTAATTTCTTGTGCTTATAGGGATATCATTTTGCGTTTTTTCTTTGGAACCGATATCTTTTTCATAGTTATTGGTAGAGAAATCATTCTCCAGCTCATTCAGTCTGAGCGCTTGCAAATCTATTAAACAGATACCTTTTTCGTTCTTTGCCCAACCATTACCGCCTTGTAGAATATCCTCTACGCATTCCCTAGGAGTATATTCGCCGGGTCTCGGGTCCCACGGTAACTGAAAAGTCTTTTGATATAAACTGTCAATAAGAGGGCCCATAGAAGCTGAGATTGTGGTAATGGGCAGAGTAGGTGATGTCACAGTACTACCTAAATTAGAAAAGGGCTTCCCACCATTACCACTAGCGTGGCCGTTTTCATTACCGAATAAATGGCGACTTCCCTGGGGAGAACCCCCAGAACTTTGATATGCAGAAGAATGGGAAGATCCCATATCTGATGTATCATCTAAAATATCACCTATTCCGGATCTAAAAGGTCCAGGTAGTTGACCGGAGACTGAGCTCTTCGAGACATTGAAATCACTATAAGCACCCCTCGCTAGGGAGACCTGCGCTGTAACATTCAAAATTGAATTCACCTTTGATTTCTTCAAAAGGAATCTGTTTGAAACCGGCTGTTCATCCTCTTTCACGTACTCTGCTATGTTCAGACTCACCACACCCAGCAATAATTTGCCCGTTGTTCTTTGTGCATAAACGTTATTGCTTACTGACTCTGGGACGTGATAGTGGCTGTGAGAATGCGATTCACTCTTCCTTGGTTCCTTATGATCACCATTTTCACCTATGAACTCAAAGTATACTTCTAATACCATGATTTTCGGAATAAGGTCCCTATTTCTGTCAACTAAAAGTTTTATCTGAAGCGGTTTATCAAACTCGTAATTCCATCTTGCTCTGTGGTTTTCAACTTTAACTTTTGGGGTCAAACCATGACTCTGATTCATTACAGGCGTTATTTCACCGTTTGGGCCAACAATGGGGCTAGAAGTACCAGTTCCCTCCTTCAGATTCCATCTGATATAGCAGTAGCCGGAAGATTGAGGTATATTTATTAACTCGTTGATACGAAGATTCAGTAGGAATTTGGGTTTCCGACTTCTTTTCTTGGACCTTAGTAAAGGCATTTTAAACAATATCAGAGCTTTACCCCCTGTATCTTCTCTTGCCTTTGGACTTGTGTTCCGTCCGATATTGTTCCATGCATTTTCTACTTACTTTCTGAAAAGTACAATAAAAAATGGATGTAAATACCCTGCAAAATTGATGATCAACAAGGGAGAACTTTGAAAGAGCTTTACAGACGCTTACTGGTAGGCGCCGCGATACTCTTCAGAAGATGGACCCAATTATAGAACCAGAGATCTGGGAAGTTTCAAACCATGATAGAAAAGTTTTTTTAAGGTCTGTCAAACTACATCATTGTACTAATAATGATATGTTACGACAGCAGAAGAAAAAGAGTAAAGCGGCTCAGAAATGTATGAAAACACTGCATTCTGTTGTTGAAAGCTTGCAACACAATCATGTTATGATTACTGATAACATAGCATTCCACAAAGGCCTTTGGGATACCAAATTATACGATGATGATCCCACGGAGTTCCCCGTGTCTCACGTGCCCATCAAGTGCAATATCATATCTACAGTGATTGAATTGCTACGTAATTACACGAGTGGGAATCCATCTGTCGACTCGAAAGAAAAAATCGGGATTATATTCAGATATCTCGAAAAATTGTTAGATGCCACAAAATTTACTACACAGACGCAGATCGACACGTCGCTGTGCCCGCCGAAAACATCAAGCGATCCGGCTCCTACGAAAAGATGGAGCGCGCAATCCATCTTCTCTTCTGTTAAGAGATCCAATAGTCGTTCTAGGTCGAAACAAAATATCTCAGCGCCGAAAACTGCACAATTACCCACGGATACGCTTACTTCTTCACGAATGTCAATATCTACATCGGCCTCGTCGGCTGCGTCGATACGAAGTACACTGACTACTTCAACCACAAATTCACTTTCACAACGAATACCTCATGATACCCATCTGAAGCGCCCTCTCGTATCTCGGGAAAACCTAAATAAATTTCAAGAGTACAAACCTCTGATTATAGCATTGTACCATCGACTGAAGATATTAGATGAGGCTGAAATTAAGAAAGAATTCATATTTCAGTTCATAGACGACATCGTATGCAGCTTCATTATCGACGACTGTAAAACTATCCTTCTGGACTACATAGAGCACAAGATCATCCAGTTGCAAGAGCAGGAACAATTATGTATATAGTCGCTGTATCTACTAATATTCTTTCTAAGGGTCCGTTACAAGATGCGTGACTGGGAAACATGGTACGAAAATAACCTAGGACTTCGTGAGTAGCACATTTGAGAGTTCTTGAAAAGACAGACTTTCTTAATTGCTGTAATAGCCATAATAACTTTAAAATCGTATTGTGCAGCGATTACGCCGTTGGTAAATTTATCGTAGTCTATGTTGAGCCTCTCTCTCAAAAGAATTCTAGGATTTATTGACCATCAGCAGCAAACGGTGCGAAATCTGTCTTTTGACCGCTCCTGCTTAGTGATTTCACAAAGAGCTAAAAACATGGCCCGATAGTGTTCTATAGTGCAGCAAGATTTTGCTCACCCACTCTGAGATAAGCATTCCAACACAGAAGCTTGACAGCACTAATAATCACTACGGAGGAACAGCCTTCATTAAGCAGCCGAAAAGTACTCTCCACATTTTTGGCCAGTTGTTCGTGGCAGCTTTGAAACTTCAGTTTGTCACGTTCCGGCTGACGGTTGCCGCGAGTATGCAAGAAGAAACAAATTGACAAAATAACAAATATTTAGAGTCGGAAAGAGATGATCTGCGTTCGCGTTTGATATTTTTACCGCCACTGATTGAAGTTAGTCTATCCCTTCTTCAACTTTGTTTTTTCGTTATTGGATAACTAAAAGAACTGTGCATTCTTGTTGCAGGATCTAAGGAGGCTAAGCAGGCAGGTGACTTTGGTACAAATGAGCACAAGGAAATTTCCTGTTCTGTCTCAGCTGGATACTGGAAGCACCGGTATTTCAGGCGAGATAACGCCAAATAGTACTTATAGTAACTCTCAAAATGGTGGTAGCTTTAATGCAGTGTATATTGCTATCAACGAGTATTCAAAGAGGATGGAGGATGAACTGGAAATGAAGCCGGGTGATAAAATACAGGTCATTACAGATGATGAAGAATATCATGATGGTTGGTATTATGGGCGTAATCTGCGGACCAAAGAGGAAGGCCTTTATCCTGTCGTGTTCACGCAGGAGCTTCCCGATGCAAGGCCTTCTGTAATGAGGGCCAAATCTTCTAAAAGAATCGCCAGCTTGGGTAATGGTAGTAGTTCTAACCTCTCTAGTTTCTCACAGAGTGGATCAACTAGTGAGCTTCCGACACCAATGCCTTTGGAGACAGCTTCTAAAATAGCATTGAATTCAAGGAGAACAGCGGTCGATAGGAAGGCGTCTCTAAAGACCACGATGAGCGACATAGATAGAGCGTTAGAGGAGCTTAGGACTGATTCCATTGGGTCTAGGGAAAATATTACTCAAAATTTGACTCACGAAACAATACTTTCGTCAACAAGAGATTTGGATATATCTGATCCGCTGACGACTAGTTCAAAACATTCAAACGAAACAACTTCCATCGGTCTGAATCTGGTCTCTAATTCAACGAATGATATTGCTAGCAACGAAGTCGACCCATCAAGAGTTGAATTTTGGACACCGGAAGAAGTGACAGCCTTCTTCATCATGTCAGGATTTGATGTCCAATCGGCATCAAGATTTCAACAACATAAAGTCTCGGGTTCCATTTTATTACAATTGGAATTAGGCCATTTGAAAGAACTGGATATTGATTCTTTTGGAACCAGATTTGAAATTCATAAGGAAATTGAAATATTACGAGAAGCAAGTAATTCTGCAAAATTAGAACACAACAGCAAGCAAGAACAGTTGATGCCTGCTGCTTTTTTAAATGTTAATGTGAATCCAACATATAGAGGCCATCTTAGAAAAACTTCACAATCTCTTGATGATTTGTCTCAAAACGCTCCCGCGACACCTTCATTTAAAAAAGCTTCAAGTGACAAATTGACCCAACAGAAACCCTTTTCCATTATTGAGAAACTTGGGAATGTTAGCAATACTACTAATAATAATGAGAATAATAGTAACAGTACTGGCAATAATAATAGTAATAATTCGATGAAAGGATTGGGGACTCCAAAGTTACCTATTGCACCCCAAGAGATAGTCAATCCAAGTCTATTTACTTCACCAAGAAGAGCTCCGAAGCCGCCATCTTACCCAAGCCCAGTTCAGCCACCCAAATCTCCTACAATTATGAAAGATCAAAATACTTGGTCCGGAAGAACCCACTCTCCTCCGACTATCTACGAAAAGGCAATGCCAAATTCCATTGAAGCTCCAGACCCTTTCAAATTTCCACCTCCTCGAAGTCCTCATCTTCAGGGATTTAGAGTTGAAACGGGAACTCCCTTGCCAGAGCATCCAGCGATCTTTTCATCCGCTCCAACCTCAGATGGCGGTAATAGGTCTTCAGTAATATACTCGGGTCATAGGAAAAACAGATCAGGGGGATCCTTTGTCGACCTTTTCAATAGGGTTTCACTATTATCACCTAGCCAGCAGTCACAGGTTGATGAAATGTCGAGCGTGACTAATAATACAGAGTCTAATGGAAGACCATCATCTAGTGTGTACGGAGGACATTCCAGAACTGCCTCTGTGGCACGCGTCAGGCATCCTTCGCAAAATTCCGAGCTGAAAAAGCACAGAAGAACTTCTTCAATGTTATCATTCTTTTCTGCTAAAAATGACGAAAGACCTTCGTCACCAATTAAAACGGCCACACCGTTTATTAATACTAGCTCTAATAGCCGAAAAAACTCATACGTTGTCAGTCCGATTAAGCAACAGAGTCAGGAAATTTCAAAGCCATTTTCCCCCTCAAACAGGCCTCCAAAGATTTCTCCAGATGGCACTTTTTCCAGTAAAATAGTATCTTCCTCACCATTGAAGCAAAGAAGCCCCAAAAAAGATGATAATAAAAGAAGATCTGTGAGCGCGAAGGAATCCAGTAAAGATTCATTGGAAGCCTCTACTGATATGCCTACACAAGACGATAAGAAGAAAAGATCTGTGAGCGAGGCCATCAAAGGTAGAGGTGCACGAGCCAAGACAACCAGAAAACAGCAAACTTCAGCATTTATGGAGGGGATCAGAAACGTTACTGTCAAGGAGGCAATGATTAATGCAGACTGTTCCGGTTGGATGAGTAAAAAGGGGAGTGGTGCTATGGGAGTATGGAAAACGAGATTTTTTACTCTCCACGGAACGAGATTGTCATATTTTGCTAGCACAACAGATACAAGGGAGCGCGGATTGATAGATATAACAGCACATTGTGTCATTCCTGCCAAAGAGGATGATAAGCTGGTGTCTTTGTATGCAGCAAGTACTGGTAAAGGGCGATATTGTTTTAAACTTTTACCTCCAGGCCCAGGCTCGAGAAAGGGCTTAACATTTACTCAGCCGAGGGTACACTATTTTGCTGTTGATTCGAAGGATGATATGAGAGCATGGATGGCAGCTCTGATCAAAACTACTATAGATATTGATACGTCGATCCCAGTGATTAGTTCGTGCGCAACACCAACGGTCTCTTTAAGCCGAGCTCAAGAGATGCTCTCTGAAGCCCGTGAAGCTACAAGAGTGAGAGAACAGCAAAGATATTTGAATGAGGAAGATGAAGATGAGATGCTATGGGAAAGGCAACAACGTCAAGTTAGCGCAGGAGATGATTCTTTATCACATAGAAATGGCGATGATGACGTACTCGGATCTGCCATAAATATATCTTCGAATGGCAATACTACGATCAATTCAAATGGGTTCGCCAGTCCCTATCTGTTGGCATCCGGAACGTTGTCGCCAACTATTGGGATAAATGGTGAAAAATTTCAAGAGAGACTGGGAAGTGAGGATTATGTTGGCGTTAAGATGGCAAGTCCAGGTCAGCCTCTTTAATTGGCTATATTACGTGAGTTCTATTACTATTACTGTTCATTTGCTCTAAATAAATAAAACATGTGATTTTAATCAGATATGTAAAACTTGTATTATTATTAATTATTCCTCGGAGTGGCATTTTGTTAAAGCTTCTACTATGAGGGTGTTTCCTTTCGGATCTAAAGTCATTGCGATGGTAAATTGCTTATACGCATCTTTTTTTCTTCCCATTATTTGATACAGTTGTCCCAATAGGAAATGAACCGTGGCTTCATCAGGGGCCAATCTTTCGAGATCCTCAAAACTGTCCATTGCAAGACTATAACGGGCCATGGAGTAAAGCAAGTGCGCTTTCTTAAATTTAGCTAGCGTGGAACTTGGTTGAAGATCGCATGCTAGCTCATAATATTGTAAAGCTTTTTCTTGATATGATAATTTCTCCAAGGCGACTCCACAGCAACAAATGAGAATTACGTTAACAGGATTAATATTGCGAGCCTTTTCGAAAAATAAGAGAGCCTCTTGATATTGGCCCAGTTTCATGCAGCACATTCCCAGTCCATAGTATGCGTTGTAATGTTGGGGATCACAGGCAACTGCTTTTCGATAGCAGTTTTTAGCTGTGTCTATTGAGTCATTCGATGAATGCTCGTGACCCAGTAATGTATAAGCATAAGCAAAACTTGGATCCATTTCAGTAGCTTTTTCGAAATACTTGATGGCTTCCTCATGATCTCTCTGTAAAGAGAATAGGTTTCCTAAGCAGCACCAGGTTTGAGGTTTGTTGGGCAAAAGTTTTATCAATTCATTCGACAGACTAGAAAGATTAACTTTGTCATGCAAATGCCAAAGTAGGGTTGAGCAAATCTCCATATCTTTTACCCTCGTTGGCTGTAGCTGTCTTAATTTGTTAAAATGCACCAACGACATTTCATAATTGACAATTTCAAAATGCAATTTTCCCAGTTGGGCCTGACACCATGGCATTCTTTCCTTGATATGTGACGGTAATTGAGATTCCAATAAGCGGATTGCTCGGTAAGAATCAAATTGGGAAGATGTTTTAAGTATTCTAGCGAAATTGAACATAAGCTCCTGAAGAGATGTCGGTACACCTGGAGAAGAGGATGGCATCACACTCATGTTCGCCTTCGCATTGTTATAGTCGGGGTTTGAGCCGATTAAGATCTCACTCTTCTTTGAATTCAGGCTAGTACCTGCTGCATTATTATTTCTCGGAGTTTTGAAATTAGTGGTGTTAAGTAATTTTGAAGGGGGAGTAACAAGTAACTTATTTCGACTAGGTTTTCCCAGTGAATTTGAGCTTGCAGACACAGATTGCCTCGATGAAGAAGGAGAAAGCGCATTGGTAGATACTATGACGTTCGCCTTGTTTAGCAGCGAGCCACTTGGCTGCCCTTTAGCAGATGTATGGGAAGGACCTAAGGAGTATGCATGCTGTTGTTGTTGTTGAGGACCTGACGAAGATACTGTCGATGAGGAAGAAGTTGGATTATCACCGAATACTTTGAAATGACTAGCCGTTGCTTGAGGTTTTGACACGTTAAACCTTGTTTTAAACCTACTTGCGGCTGGTCCAATATTTCGTGATTTCTGATTTACAGTAGAATATAGCTTTTTCAAATCGATCTTTACTTTCATTTGGCAGAGCGCCGTGTATGATTCCCACAAATACGGATCTAGATTCAGCGCCTCTGAATGATGTAGAGCACTCTCTTGAATTTTATCCAATCTGCTGTAAAGTTTTCCCAGCAAACAGTTGAGAGTTGCTGTGTTCGGAATGGATATCAAACTGCTGTTCGAATTTGTAGTAGTTGTGACTGAAGGTTTTCTGTTGATAATCGTCAACAGACTTGCTATAGCATCATTCAAACTCGTAGAAAGCCGTAAACAGCAACGCGCAAAAATATAGCAAATCCCTGCATGGTTAGACGTCTTGAATTCCTTCACAACATCCAGGGCAGTATGATATTCTTCATTCATATATAGCGAAAGCGCATATAAATAAATCGAATCCAGCCTATACATTTGGTTTTTATCTAGTGGATAGCACTCGGCATAAAGTATCTCCGAAAGGAATACAGCTGTGTCGTAGTTCAATTGTGATATGGCCCTTTGAATGCAGTCTTGTAGCTTCCCAACCATCCCAAAGCAGTTTCCATCTAAACCAGTGAACTCCTCGACACCAACGCCCGCGTGTGTGCCACCACTGACGCCAAATAACATATCACACAAAGTATCTCGAACTCTCAGCGTTAACTGCATCGGATCATACGAAATGGTTGAATGTTCGTGTCTATCTCCACAAATATCATTTAGAAGGAGCCAGTTCTCGGACTCATGGAAGGGTAACCCCAAATTGATGATGCACCCTGTCATGTCAGGCAGACCCTGTCTAACTTTCGTTCAAGCAGCGTTTAGTTGCTATACTATAGTTTAGATTGTTCTCCATTGAGTCAAAATCATGTAGTCTTGAGTAGTGAAAACTTTTCTACTATAATGCGCTAAAAACGTAATGAACATGATTCCCATTCCATTCAATATGAGCCGCCATTGATCAATTAACACTACTGAGACCATTCAGCTCCCACTTTGGCATACAGCTTGGCATCATGAAAAATTCGACATTCATCAAATTTATGAGAATATCACTTAATATTGTTATAATTGTTAAACATTTTCTTAATAAATCGCCTAAAACGCCTAAAAACGCCTTTGACTTATTGCCGTTCTATACATTTTTGCAATATCCTTCTGTGAAAAAAAAAGTGGTTTTCAGGTCGAGCTAAATATAGATAGAAAGATCAGTGTAGCAACTCTCCCCTGTACTTCCTTATCAATTCTGTGTTTCGTTTCTTCAAACTTCCTGATATTAAGAGGGAATCATGAATCTAAAGAGCCGGATATGGTGTACTTTTGTAGGGGTTCTGCTGTTATTTGTGATATATCGTAATAGTAATTCGCGACATAGCAACAAACAGGATGAAGCAATATCAAGTGGGTGGGTTCAACCCAATTACTATAAATTTGGCGAATCTGTTGAGCTCATTGTCAATAAGATTGAATCAGACTTGACACAATTGCCATTTGGCTATTATGATTTACCATTTACATGTCCCCCAACAGTGCACAAGAAGCCACTGCATTTATCATTGAACGAGATCATTCGAGGCGACCGTAAGTGGCAGAGTGATTATCAGCTCACATTTGGCAATGACGATACGTGTCATACGTTATGTGTACGGAAAACTACGGCGACAGGGATGCGAAAGGCCAAAGAGTTAGTAGAGCAAGGCTACGTAGTGCAATGGTTAATAGATGACGAGTTGCCTGCTGCTACAACATTCATTTCAAATATTGATCAAAAAAAATATTATGCGTCAGGATTCCCGCTGGGTTATGTTGATGAACAAACGGGCAAGGTCTATTTGAATAATCATGTCATGTTAGTGATTAGATACAACTTGGCCGATGCTGATCACTGCACGATTGTCGGTTTTGAAGTTTACCCACGTTCAGTAAGTGACGACAAATGTCCCGGGGCCTCTAAGAACCATGAACATTATGAAATTGTAGTTCCGGAAGACAGAGATGAGCTCACTTTTATCCCCGTTACCTATTCGGTCTATTGGAGGGAAGAATACAACGTGAATTGGAAGAACAGATGGAACTTCTTTTTGAATAGTGGTGAGTTGTCCGAGAAATCGGCTAAAAAGTTTCACTGGATGAGTCTAGCCAATTCTGTTGGAATTCTATTTTTAATAACATTTATTGTCGTCATTAATCTGGTAATATTACTGAAGAAAGATAATAAAGAAGCCGAACTAATGGATGTATCCTTGGATGATAACGACAGCAATGATTCGATTCACATGGTAGCAAGAGATTGGCTTTTGAAAACAAACGGATCTTCTATTTGGCTGAAGATTTTGGCTGTTGTCTCTTCCATGGGTGTTCAAGTTTTATTTACTATATTCGGCTCCTTGACAATAAGTTGTTCATTGAACAAATTGCATAATATTCGGAATTCAGTATTAACGTTAGCCTTACTTTGTTTCGTATCAGGAGCATTTATGGCTTCATCTATTGGTACCTGGTTGAATTTAAACCTTCATGAGTACTCTTCAACGACTGATATGGGAAATAAGAACATATTGTATAATAACACCCTTTTCTCAGTGTTGTGTGGAGCAACATTGCCAGGGTTAGTCATGCTCAGTACTTTGATATTGAATTGTATTATCTGGGCGAAGGATTCAACTCATGCATTACCATTCGGTACAATTGTCCATTTTATTTCAATTTATTTCATCATTTGCATTCCGTTAAGTTACGTAGGAGGCGTGATCACTACGAAAATTTATCGATCGAACACCTTTCTCAGAATGAACACAATGAGGACAGAGAGTATACTAAAACAAAAAAGACTACTTCAATACAGAGCATCAGAAATCAATACAAAAACGGTAAAGGATTGCCTCAAATTCTGTATCTCAACTTTATTAGCTGGGGGCCTTTTCCCATTCATAATAATATATGTTGAATTGCAGTTCGTTTACAAGTCCGTGTGGCTAGAAAAGACAACCTTCTACTATTTTTATGGATTTCTGCTGGCAAATATTGTATTACTATGCATTGTTGTTTGTGAAATATCATTACTGGGATGTTTCGTTCTCATGAGGTTAAGCAAAAATCAAAAAAAAACTCAAGATGGTAATTGGAGATGGAAATGCTTTCTGATTGGTAGCAGTTGTGCGTGGTATATGGAAATTTATTCACTATATTACGTTTTTGGTATTCTAAGAATTCGTGGATTTTCATCGATTTTCATCTCTGTTTGTTACAGCGCGATGTTCAACATTATGTGTGGTTGCGCAATGGGCTCCTTGGGATATCTGACCTGCTACTGGTTCGTAAACAGAGTCTATTCTACCAAGTACGCAAAGACTTGAATACGAGTGGAATCATGAGGTGCAGGAAAAAGACCGCTAGTATTACAATTATATACATACTATTAATAATCAAATGCTTAACTGACAGCACATGCCTCATCTAAAAATCGACATTGACATTACTGTTTTGTGATTGATGCTGTTGTACATAACCACCCATTCCGTTATTCTGTGATCCCTGTTGTTGTGATCCCTGTTGTTGTTGGAATTGTCTTGGATGCTGATTAAAGCGACGTGGGTTACCTCCGTTTGCATTGTAGGGTCTTCTATTTTGAGTATTCCTTCTGAAATTCCCACTTTGGCTACCTCCACCACTTCCATTGTTGAATTTGTTATTCCTTCTATTTTGGCTGCCGGAGTTGCCATGATTGCTATTAATCTGTTGCTTCACCTGGTCAATCAGAGAATCATTCAGCTTGATGTATTTGATGTAGGTACCCCTGAGATAGACCTCAGCCGTTTTGACGCCACTACTTCCCGCGGCATCATATTGGATAACATTGGAAAGTGTCAAGTTCATCCAGTTATCCACGTTCGTCAGTTCACCCTCGACAATCTCCCCATTTTTCAGCTCTATACTCATCTGCTGCCCCTTGGCATTCGTCAACAGATATAATGGTAACATATGTGAACCTTCCTAAGCTTTGGTACCGATACTACTGCCTCATGAGGTGCCCATGTATTCCAAGACTGCTCTCCCTTCAATATTCGTTTTCTGCTGAACAGAATCCTCGAAATGAAGAGAAAAAATCGGAGCTCCCGTAAACTATGACTATGCTACTGTCGCTTTACACGTGTAGTACATGTGATACTATGTCGTTTTCCACGTTTGTTCATAATTTGTGACGCGACAATTTCGCGTCGCGTCGTGCAAATGATAAGCAGTCAAACAGAGAAATCAAATTGTGTTTAATTAAATGTTTGAGACGAAACGAATTGCTGACGCGTCAGCATCTGACGCGTCAAGAAGAAAATTTTTTTATCTTAATGCATTGTGACAATAATCTTTTAACCCTTTTGGGTAAAAAGGTCTTAGCCAAACAACGGATCGAATACTACGGCGAGGACGGGTAACCACTTGACGCATTGGTAATGGTCTGCAGTAGTAATGGGGTTTAATGGAAGATAATAAGGAACTAGAGGTCATGCCGCAGGAGCTATTAGCTAGGAATTAAGTCGTCGTCGCAGCCTAGATAGTTGCTGCTGTTGTCGTATTCATAATAGCGAAATTTTGCGTAATTATTCCTGATTCCGAGTGAGGTGGGAGATAAACAGTTTCAACGTTATAGGATACGCTAGGTGTAACATTGGGGTCACCTTGACAAGCCTGTGGTAGAACTTAGACAGCAGAAGTCGTAATTTTCGATTGTAGGGAGTTGCAGTGGGTGTGGATCTTTGCTAAAAAGGGCCAGATCTTGAGTTCTGGAGCAAGGTAACCGAAGAGCATTCTTTTCGTGTATTATGGGGTATGGTACGGTAATTATGGAAACTGGTGGTAGCAGAGCGGCATTGGTGGGTGGCACCATCGGCGGTGCTACCAGCAGCAATGGTAATGACCAGGCAGAGCTACAGAGCGCAGAAAACATGCCAGGTCCAATTATTGAAATGGCCACTTACGCGGAGACAGACGTGTTCGAGTGCTATGTCAAGGGATTCGAGTCCAGAATTGTGATGCGCAGAAAGCATGACGACTGGATTAATATTACGCAAGTTTTCAAGATTGCGAAATTTTCCAAGACCCAAAGGACAAAGGTCTTGGAGAAGGAGTCTAGCGACATGGAAAACGAAAAAGTTCAAGGAGGTTATGGCCGATTTCAAGGTACATGGATTCCTCTTGATAAGGCAAAGTATATGGTCAGCAAATACAATATTAAGGATCCCGTAGTGAGCAAAATTCTAGAGTTTGAACTTGATCCAAATAATCCGCCAGTGAAGAGAAGTAAAAACAGCGTTTTGAAAAGATCTTCACCAAATGGTAGAATAACCTCACCTTCAAGCTACAACAAAACTCCTAAGAAGAAGAATCAGGCTAACCCCCTGAATGCATCAAGGAAGATGAAAAAGAACTCAATTCATTTACAACCCCATCCGAGTCCCTTACAAAATATTGTCTTCCAAACACCCCAACAGGTTCATGCAGCGTCAGCAAATAATGCTACAACTATCTCTGCCGTAAGTAATAACAATGAGTCAAGCTGTGAGAAGCAACTAGATATGTCGCAAATAACTTCAAATGAGACTCCGCTAACGATGAATTATTCGGCAACGCAAAAACCATTACAGTTTTATCCTGTTCCTACTAATCTAAACCATCCCCAAAAATTATCAAGGGATAAGCCACATTTGGTTAACTTTATATCGGATGGTCCGAATCCTAATATGTTCCAATCTCAGCAATTACAAGATAACTCAAAGGATATTATACTAGAAAATGACTCAGCGAAACACATAGGGAAAAAAAGGAAAAAGGATAGCATTCCAATAGAGTTTGCAGATACCAATCGGCAGGAAAATCACGATAGTCGCGGATCCTTCATAAACGCTAATGAACAGATGGGAAATAATTCTAAAAGTAAGAAGTCTCAACAAAATGCAACGACGACACAAATTTCAGCACATAAACCAAATTACAAATTGAAAAAGCAACAGCAAACGATGTGGCAACACTTCCGTTCTAATAATCCAGCTCAAAACTCAGCGTCATATCAAGGCTATCTGCATCGTAATAACATCTCAAATACTTCGTCGTTAGAGATGTTCTCAACACAAGAGGATCCAACTCCGATGTCTTCAAGATCTGCTTCGCCGACGGATTATAATGGTATTCCAACAGCGCCTGCTACTGCAATTGACAATGGTAGCAGCCACGATGGTGATATCAACCATGAAAGCAATGGTGGATTGTCAAAGGAAGAATATAAAGAACTGATTCTACAAGTCCTATCATCGGAAGAGGGATCGAATAAAGACTACGCGTTACCTCCACAAATGTACCATCCGCCCGCAGATTTAGATATTAATTTTGAAGTTGATGATCAAGGCCATACTCCTTTGCATTGGGCTACTGCAATGGCAAATGTTCCACTCATAAAATTATTGATAGCTTTGAATGCGAATGCATTACAGTGTAACTCAAGAGGTTTTAATTGCATCACTAAATCAACATTTTACAATAATTGTTATAAAGCTGCCTCATTCTCTGAGATAGCTTCAGTTTTGAGGATATGTTTGATCACACCAGATTCTAATGGACGGCTTCCTTTGCACTACCTTGTTGAGCTAAGTGTCAATAAGTCAAAGGATCCGGTTGTAATAAACTCTTACATGGACATTGTAATACAAAATCTAGGACAGGAGGACTATACACTATTGAGGATGTGCCTAAATTTTCAAGATAATGCTGGTAATACTGCATTACATCTGGCTGCATTAAATTTGAATTTGGAGCTCTGTAATAAGCTGTGCTATTTAGGATCTTCAATGGACGTCACTAATTATGATAATGACACTCCTGCATCTATCTTAGCTAAATTCAATTTAGTACCGCCAAGTGCAATGAATTCTTTTCTAAGTCCACAGTTTACCAAGAACCGCAAATCAGTGACATCAACAATTCTGGAAGACCCGGTAGCTACAACTCCTGGCATTTCCTTACTACAGGCAAAAGCTTCTCAAGATGATGCACACTCTGAAAAAGCACATGTAGGAATAGATAGTTTTGTCAACGACGAAAACCAAAACGATCATCTACATCAGGGTACAAATCTCGGCAAGGATAATGGCCAAAGCCAAATAAGAAAGAATATTGAAATAACACAGAAGGATCAAACTCATTTGAAGTTGACTCCGTATGTCCCCTCAAAAAGAAGTGCGTCTAGAAATTTTCTGTCAGGAGCAGATTCCACTACTTTTACGACTTTGATGGACGATTTGTCGAATATTGATTCCTTTGTGACTTCATCTGTATTGAAAGATGTCAAGTCATCACCAAAGCCGTTGGAAAGTTCTCCAATTCTTTATAGAAAGAGAACTGTTGCAGATACCTCCACGGGAATAAAAAATGACATAAAAAAGAATACAAGTATGGATGAGGACTTCCATAATTCCGGTTTGAAAAAACCTTTAGATTTGCCGGACTCTTTGCATTCACCGCTGGCGGCCATTGTTACTTCGCCAGTCGCAGCAATTCAAAACAGTAAAGCGACTGTTGGGGTCATCTCGTTGGCCAATAGACTAAGAGAAATCTCCAACTCGTTGATCATTTCAATAAACTCTGAAATATCTGCATTGAAAACTGAAACTGGAACGACAGAACATGACCTAACTAGCACAAAGCAAACGCTGGAAACTCTACAAAATAGCGAGAAGGAACTGCTGAGCCAGTTTGGAGATGGAATTCACAATGGATCTGTCGAAGAGCTGCAAGAAAGGACTCGAGAGATACAACACCAAGTTAAAAACGGTAAAAACAACTTTATATCATGCATAGAAAAGTCTCAGGCACTAAATTTAGCAACATTCGTCCAAGAAGAAGAGTCTAAAGTCAATGCCGAGACTTCAAGTTCCCCTTCACCAATTTCTCCTAGTAAGTCGCAGACCATGAACTCTTTGAGACTTGCCACAGAATTGGCTCTTCTGCAATTTAAAAGACGCTCAAAACTGAGTAAAATCAGCGATGCCAGGTGTAATATCAATTTGTCCTCGAAGGTTGGCAAGTATAGGCGTTTAATTGGTATAACAGTGGAGAATATCGACTCAAAATTAGATGATATAGAGATCGATCTAAGAGCCAACGCATAGCCCCAGAATTGATTATAAAGGCCGAGACAAGCGCGGGATGTAACGAGCACTATATAATGCCATTTTAACATACTTTTAATGCATACTTTCTTGATACTATGTCGTATAATTTAAAGCACCCCATGTGTCATGTGACTGGCTGACTGACTACACCGTATCGCAGAAAATTTTTTTGAGTTTTTCATCAAATTAGCGCGATGCAATGCGATGAGATGAGATGAGATGAGATTGATGAAAAAAAATTTCTTCAGTTGACAGCAAGTTACATTGTGTACATAGAGGGCAGAGAAGGTTCTGTCAAGACGTTAAGTAAGGGTTTCCTTTATAGCTACCATGGACCAACAATTTTTGACTCAACTGGAACAAACCTTGGGTTCTATTGTTCAACCTAACTCTTCGGGATTGAAAGAAGCCACTAAAACTTTACAAACCCAATTTTATACACAGCCATCAAGTGTTCCAGCTTTGATCCATATTTTGCAAAACAGTTCTGATGTCGGATTAAAGCAGCTTGCTGGTGTTGAAGTCAGAAAACTAATTTCTAAGCATTGGAAGAATTTGGATGAAAGCTCCAAGAATCAGATCAAAGCCTCCTTATTACAAAGTGCTTTCAGTGAGACTAAGGAAATTATTCGTCATTCAAATGCACGTGTAATTGCTTCCATTGGTACTGAAGAGTTGGAAGAAAACAAGTGGCCAGATTTGGTCCCAAATTTGATTCGTGCTGCTTCCGGCGAAGATGCTGCGATGAGGTTAACATCATCCTTCATTCTTTTATGTTTATTGGAAGATTTTACACCATCTTTGACATCATACGTAGATGACTTTTTGAACTTGTTTGGCCAAACTATCAATGACACAACTTCGTTAGAGACAAGGTCGTTGGCTGCACAAGCTCTAAACCATGTATCTGCTCTTATCGAAGAGGAAGATGAACTTAATCCACATCATGCGGTAAAATTCGCTTCTTTGATCCCTTCGGTGGTTGGCGTTTTAGATGCAGTTATTAAAGCCGACGATATTGTTAACGCTAAGCTAATTTACAACTGTTTGAACGATTTCTTATTGCTGGATTCACAGTTAACCAGAAACACTATTCCAGACCTGGTGAAGTTGTCCATTCAAATTGCTGTCAATACAGAAATTGATGAAGATGTCAGAGTTTTTGCAGTTCAATTCATTATTTCAGCTTTAACTTACAGAAAGTCAAAGATATCACAGGCAAGATTGGGTCCAGAGATCACGATGGCAGCTCTTAAAGTTGCCTCTGAAGAAATTGATATTGATGAAGAATTGAATAACGAAGAAGAGGCTGCTGAAAATGAAGAAAACACGCCGTCTTCTGTTGCCATTAGATTGTTAGCCTTTGCTTCTGCAGATTTACCTCCATCGCAAGTTGCCTCAATCATCATCGAGCATCTACCAATTATGCTGCAATCTGCCAATGCTTTCGAAAGAAGAAGTATTCTATTGGCGATCTCCGTCGCTGTAGGCGGATCTCCGGACTATATTTTATCTCAATTTGATAAAATCATCCCAGCAACTATTTCAGGTTTGAAGGATGATGAACCAGTGGTGAAATTAGCCGCATTGAAGTGTATTCACCAATTAACAACTGATTTACAAGATGAGGTTGCCAAATTTCATTCAGAATACTTACCATTAATCATTGACATTATTGACACTGCTAAATTTGTTGTTATTTATAACTACGCGACTGTTGCACTAGATGGTCTTTTAGAATTCATTGCATACGATGCAATTTCTAAATATCTAGAGCCATTGATGAACAAACTGTTCTATATGTTGGAAAGTAACAAGTCATCTAAATTGAGATGTGCTGTCGTTTCAGCTATCGGTTCTGCCGCATTTGCTGCAGGGATATCATTCGTTCCATATTTCAAGACCAGTGTCCAGTATTTGGGTCAATTCATTGAAAACTGTTCGCAAATCGAAGGTATGAGTGAAGATGACATTGAATTAAGAGCTTTGACCTTTGAGAATATTTCTACTATGGCTAGAGCTGTCAGATCTGAGACGTTTGCTGAATATGCGGAAGCCTTGGTTAACTCTGCTTATGAAGCTATCAAAACTGATTCCGCAAGATTGAGAGAATCTGGCTATGCATTTATTGCCAATCTAGCTAAAGTTTACGGGGAGAATTTTGCTCCATTTTTGAAAACCATTCTCCCAGAAATCTTCAAAACTTTAGAGTTAGATGAATACCAGTTCAATTTTGATGGAGATGCTGAAGATTTGGCTGCATTTGCAGATGGTGCTACAGACGATGATTTACAAAACAAGTTTACTGTTAACACAGGGATCGCCTACGAAAAAGAGGTTGCCGCTGCAGCTTTGTCCGAATTGGCACTAGGCACTAAAAGCCATTTCTTGCCTTACGTTGAACAATCTGTTAAAGTTCTAACTGAACAGGTTGAAGAATCATACGGGCTGAAAGAAACAGCTATGGATACAATTTGGAATGTTGTTAAATCTGTCTTATTGGCATCAAAGGTCGAACCTGATTCCTATCCAAGAGGAACACAGGGATCATATGTAGATGCTAATGTGTTAGCTGTGATTCAAAAGGCAAGAGAAATAACCTTAAGTGATCTTGCCGATGAGTTCGAAAATTCAATGGTCATCACAATCTTCGAGAATATTGCAAAAATGATCAAACAATTCGGTAGTGTTATTATTACAGATGGTGGTGATACTTCCATTCTTGAGGCGCTATGTATTCAAGTCGTGAGCGTTTTGAAAGGTGAACACACCTGTCAAACAATTCATTTGGAAGAAGATGCTCCAAAAGATGAAGAGTTAGATGCTTCGGAAACTGAAGCAACGTTACAAGATGTTGCTCTAGATGTCCTCGTCAGTCTGGCCTATGCTATGCAAGGAGATTTCACTGGAATCTTGCAAGATATTAGGCCAGTGCTATTCGCCTTGTTCGAGTCTAAATCAAAGAACAAGAGGTCTAACGCTGTTGGTGCCACCTCTGAAATTGCCGCTGGTTTGAAGGATCAAAACCCATTTGTACAAGAAATGCTAGAGCATTTGATTACAATACTAACTAGTGATAAATCATTGGAAGTCAGAGGTAATGCTGCATATGGTGTTGGTTTATTATGCCAATATGCTACCTTCGATGTATCTGCCATATATGCCCCTGTATTGAAGGCAATGTACGAATTGTTGACCACAGCTGATCAGAAGGCTTTGACAGCTGAAGATGACGAGGCTACACGAGAAATTGTTGATAGAGCGTTCGCTAATGCAAGTGGTTGCGTTGCCAGAATGGCATTGAAACACGAAAGCTTCGTTCCATTAGAACAGACTTTGCCAGCATTGTTGGCACATCTGCCACTGAAGACCGGTTTTGAAGAATACGCGCCAATCTTTCAATTGATAATGAAAATGTATCAGGACAACAATCCGGTCATTTCTGAAGCCACCCCAAAAATTGTTGAAATTTTCAATTCCGTTTTTAGCAATGAGAATGAGAGACTGAAACTGGAGCAAGAATCAACATTAGGAAGGGAGGAAAACATGGAAAAGTTGAAACAATTCCAAAATGATGAAATGAGACAAAAAGTAATTGAACTGTTGAAGTATTTAAACAGCCGTTACGATGGTATTGTAGCACAAAAGCCAATCTTAGCGGCTATTATTGCCTAAGAAGTATGAAGCAAATTCAAGACTAGGGGCCAGTCCTTTTGAATTCATTTTCCTTTCTAGCCTTACACTTTTTTATATGTATTTTATATTTTTTATAAGGAAATTTTCGGTCATCGATAAGATTAAAAATGCCCATCGAATGAACAATGTAATGCATTGATATACTCATCCGAGACTGAAACCCTCATTTGAATCTCAGTATGGGTGATGATAATGTTGCTAACAAGAGCGAGACCAAGCGTACCGATACTGAATTTGTTAGACCACCTTTCAATCTATTGAGGGACTTGAAAGATGCTTTCAAGTTTCTTTTATTTGATCCCAGATGCTATGCTATTTTAATACCATTAGCCGTTATAGCAGAATCAATCCTGCTTAAAGTCATAGTCCGCAAAGTGCCATATACTGAGATTGATTATCAGGCGTACATGGAACAAATTGAAATGATTACAATAGATAAAGAGTTGGATTATTCTAAAATTAGAGGCTCAACGGGCCCACTGGTTTACCCAGCAGGCCATGTTTGGCTGTATCGTCTAATGTACCTAATCACAGATGGGATGAAAAGTTTGCACGAGGGGCAGGTAGTTTTCAGGTACTTGTATTTGATTACAATGGTTTTACAACTTATAGTGTATCAGCAAATTGCAGTACCACCATGTTTCGCTATTTTCGCGTGTTTCTCGAAGAGGCTTCATTCAATCTACGTCTTGCGGCTATTCAACGATGCTTTTACTACCTTTTTTGTTGTAATAACTGTGTTATTGCTGGTTATTGGTGCCAAACAAGCTACTTCAAGAAGGGCGAGGTACATATTAGCAGCTCTGGCATCACTCACATACAGTGTTTCCGTGAGCATAAAAATGAATGCTTTGCTATATATGCCAGCTATACTCGTATCCCTCTATCTCATCAACGATGTGAATCTCGTGGCCACTGTGGCAAACGGAATGATCATTCTAGGCTGGCAATTTTTGGTGGCAATCCCATTTTTGAAAGCTCATCCCAGGGAGTACCTCGAGTGTGCTTTCAATTTCAAGAGAGAGTTTATGTTCAAGTGGAGCATCAATTGGCAATTTTTGGAAGAAGAAGGCTTCCAAAATCATTGGTTTCACCGTTCACTGCTAATCAGCCAATTTGTCACAATTCTCACTATAATCCTATGCAAGTATCCATCACTTCCTCGGCAAGTGTGTCATTCGATCAGACACCCGTTAACTGCTGTCCACACCTCAAATAGATCTGCAATTCCATTCGTGCTCCTGACCACGAATTATGCTGGAATCATCTTCTCTCGCTCGCTACACTACCAATTTCTCTCCTGGTACCACTGGACTATCCCATGTCTCTTGCACTTCTCTCAAATCCCATGGCAGCTAGTCCCAGCGTGGTATTTTGCTCACGAGTGGTGCTGGAACTCCTACCCTCCCAATGCCGCTGCGAGCGCTCTCCTTCTCACGCTGAATGCCTCCCTGCTTCTCCTGCTGGTTTCTCACTGCAATTCCTCCAACCAGATACCGACTTCTACGCATGAAAAGAAGCATATCTAGCCAGTAATTCATCTGTATGTACTAGTAATAGACTATTCAAAGATTGTCATCTAGTTACCCGTCCCTCTCACATTGCCAGCCTTGTCACCACGCGGGCTTGTTTGTTCCACTGAGAAGTATGCGCATGGCTGGACTTCGCGCCCGCGCTGTGTATTTTCCATGCGCGATTGCTACTGCTAACAGCCAGGGTCGGTGCTTTGGAGAACTAAAACTCTGATGAATCTCTGAATCTGACGGTTGAAAGATTTAAGACGCTATTCCACTGCTCAACTAGCTTTTTAGACTTTGAGGTCATATTGACAAAACTATAGCAACGGTAGCGGTTGCAAGGATTGAGCCAACGCGTTAGAAGGGTTTCAAGGTTACCATAAGATCTTTAGAAGATTCCTCGCAGAAAGGACACTTGACCACAGACCATTGAGGAGGTTCTGAAGTGAGAGCATTCATTTGACTAGTGCAAGCATTCGCTGATTAAAATATCTATATTGGTGCTAGTCATATTGGGCGAAGACTGGGGCAAGATGTCGTCGAACCTTGATGAAGAAGTTCACCAAAACGAATTTTCAACCATACAGTCGCTTGATGCATGTGTATATGATTTCCTACAAAAGTCTAGTCTGAATAATACGGCGAACGCGTTTGTGCAGGAGACGGGGATTGACACATCCTCGGGATTTGGATTTGGAAATGACGTTCCACAAGGGTTTCTTTACGAATGGTGGCAGATATTTTGGGATCTGTTTAATGCAAGGGCGCACCATGAGGGGTCTGCGATTGCCAAGCAATACTACCAGATACTAGCCGAAGAACAGAAAAGAGAGTATGCCTACAGGTCTGTTGCATTGCAAGCTGCTAGGGTACAGTTCTTGGCGGAACAAAACGGGGAACCTAGAAATGACCAGGCGGATGCTGCAGCTTTCTCAATGAATATGAACATGAGTCTTCCGACAAACGGAGGACTTGGTGGAAATGCAAGTGGTTTCATCCCTATGTCTGCTGCTGGTGCACCTATTGTGCCACCACAAAATTTTGCTAACAGTTCTGGCTGGCCAGCCTACGCAAATCAGCTCTTTCCAGCTATGCCAAATGGGATAAAGAATTTTTATACATCTACATCTGCAGCTTCAACACCGGCGCTGGTGAAGCGGAAGACATCGGGGACTATAGCAGCGACTGCAGGTGGGAAACCTTCCGGACTGAAAAGACGCGCTTCAACAAATACAACTAATGGAAGTGCTGGTATGAATGATTTCAAATCCCCAAAAGTGCTAAATAGCACACATTCAACACCATATGATGCTTTTAGGGGAGGTGTAACTATGGGTAAGGCAAATACCGAGTTGATGTATAATTATCAAAGGCAATTTTCATTCTTAGATCCTGAAAATAGTGGCAAGAAGTCCACCCCATCGCCATTAAGCAATGATATTACGGTAACAAGCAATAATACTAATAATAACAGCAACAACAATAATAATAATAGTAATAGTAGTATCTCTAATGCTAATGCTAATGCTAATGCTAGTGCTAATGCTAGTGCTAGCGCTAGTGCTAGTGCCAGTGCGAGTGCCAGCAAGAAAAATATGTTACCTCCATATGCAGGTGTCTCTCCACATACTGTGCCTGTTCTAACACCAAATACTCAAAGCAGTTCTGGCAACGCCGTTCAAATAAAACCGAAGGCATCAAGGAGAAAGTCAAGCTCCAATGTTAACCAAGCATCTGGCAGGCCAATTCAAAGTTCCCTATCCGAGAGTGGATACTCTCAGTATAGTCCGGTAACACCCATGACAGTTAATAGCACAAATGATTTCAGCACATTTGCAAATGGCAAAAATTCAATACCGAGCTCTTTATCTACTGTTACTGAGGTTCATTTAACAAATTCCATCAGCAACTCACCCGAAAGAACAACTGCTCCCAGTAAAAAAGTTAAAAAAGTGCGAAGCTCTAAAAAATCAAAACAATCGCCAACAAACAACCAAAATGGGAATTTCAAATTTGTTTCTTCTAATTCTGTTCCAACACCACCGAATGAATTGTCTCAAAAATCTCAATGCAGAGTTCTGAGCAAAAATAGTTCAAAGAAAAATAGCAGCAATTCGGCCGTAACAGTAGCAGCTTCAAAATACGCAAAAGTTATTTCAAAATCATCAACGGAAGAAAGTCCCCAGCTACTAGATGATAACTCTAGTGCGACCCCAACTTTCATCAATTCAATGTGGAACTTCAATGGGAAAACTCAAAGTACACCTGCAAATTTCACTTTCATTGAAGATAATACCAGCTCAGCGGGCGCTACAAATACATTAGTGAATACAGAAACTACCTTAGGAAGCGGTAGCAGTAGTGCGGTTTCAAATCACTTTAGCGAGAACGAAGCTGACGATTTGCTAGCAATGAAATCAATACTAGCTATGCAAGATTCAAATGGTACAAAGAATGAAAGCATAATAAATGACGATTCGATTCCTCTATCTGGTCATCATCATCATGGAAGCAATAGCCACACAGAGTTTAATCTGGATCTGTTGGAGCCCAGCGAGTCGTCATTTCACTTTTTAAATTGGCAAAATTAGTAATACACGAGGAAAGGGAAATGTGCATATTTATTAAGTATTGCATTAATTTATGTACTGAATGTGGACTGTAATATGTCGGGAGTCTTTGAACATTAAAAGAGCAAATAAATGGGTTATATAGACAGATTTCATAAATTGGTTATTTTTTTAAAGTAGGAAAATTGGTATTATCATCGCTTCTCACGAAGTGTTTTTCAATGATTTCTTGTAAATGGAAAATATTGCAATGGACCGTTCTAAATGAAGTTAACGCGAACAATCGAGCCACCATTCGGGGTTGTCAGTTGCGTTGAGTTTATTAGTAGACTACTTACTTTACTTAAAAGTTGATACACGATGGCTTTTTTTAATTCCGGTTCATCTGCTACAGTATCATCAACTATAGCAACGGAAAAAGATTTAGCGAATGACATAGTAATAAACAATCCCGCTGATGATTCCATATCAGATATTGGGTTCTCTCCGCAACAAGACTTTCTGTTTAGTGTGAGTTCCTGGGATAGTAAAGTCCGCATATGGGATGTTCAAAATGGTGTACCACAAGGTAGAGCGCAATACGACCACGCAGCACCTGTGTTGTGTACAAGGTGGTCAAACGATGGTACCAAGGTTGTATCGGGTGGGTGTGATAATGTTGTCAAAATCTTTGATGTTACAAGTGGGCAAAGTCAACAAATGGGGTCCCATGATGCTCCGGTTAAAAGTTTAAGGTTTCTAAATTTTGGGCAAAGTAATACAGAGGTTCTTGTAACTGGTTCATGGGATAAGACATTAAAATACTGGGATATGAGACAACCACAACCTATTTCTACTGTGATACTTCCTGAAAGAGTTTACACTTTGGATAGTAAACAACAGCTTTTAGTTGTTGGTACCGCAGAAAGGCATATAGCTATAATTGACTTGAGCAATCCAACGACAATCTTCAAGACAACTCAATCACCATTAAAATGGCAAACAAGATCGATAGCGTGTTATAATGAGGGTGATGGATACGCAATCGGTTCAATCGAAGGAAGATGTGCGTTCAGGTACGTAGATGATGAACAACAAAGGAAATTAGGCTTCTCCTTCAAATGCCATCGCCAAACCAGCAGCAACAGAACAGCAGGTAGCCAAGCGCAGTCATTAGTCTACTCGGTGAATAGCATCGCAATCCACCCTATATATGGCACATTTGCCACTGCTGGTGGGGACGGATCGTTTCACTTTTGGGATAAGAATCAGCGACACAGATTAAGAGGTTTTCCAGCATTGCAGGCATCTATCCCCGTTTGTAATTTTAACAGACAAGGCACAGTACTGGCGTATGCATTAAGTTACGATTGGCATCAAGGACATATGGGTAATAGACCAGATTATCCGAATGTCATTAGACTTCACCCAACGACAGATGAAGAGACAAAAGAAAAGAAAAAAAGATAGGCACTTCTCATCATTGTCGAAGAGACTGGGTTTAATCATCAAATTTGAATTAAATAGCTTCATAGAATTTCGAATGACTTTAATAATATGAAATCATCATTATCTAGCATATCAAGGCTTTCTTGTCACGTGTTGGCTATATATACTACTTTTGAAAATTTTTCAGATTTTTCAGTCTTGGATGTGGAAAAAGTTGAAATTTCATTGAAAAGTTTCGATGACGACAAAGTTGATTAACTTAGTGATTGACGCTGTCGTGAACATAGTGAAGCTCAATTGAACCATTGGACTATTCGTTGAATATTAATACAACTACGTTTAGGAATCCAATATTTTTTCTGTTTTTTTCACGGGTCAAAGCTGCCTTCCTTCATTTACTTTTCGGGAGCCTATAAAACTCCTAAAATTCATTAATAAGAATCAGTTCAGATCTTATTCCCCAGCACTCGTTAAGTTTAATTTTGGTTTTTTTGGTTTTTCGGTTTTTATTATTTATCTGGTTGTTTGTCTTAACATATTTTTGAAGTTATGCCTGGTCATATTGAGAGTGTTCCATTTCTCTCACAATTGGAGGATGTTGACAAGTATTTGTCAGAGTATCGTAGTTTGAAAATCATGACTCAGACTGCAAGAAATTTTGCGCCGGTAAATGCGCATCAATTGCATCAAATGAGATCTTACAACGGTAATGAAAACGGCAACGGATTGGAAAACGAATCAATAGAATATGTTAAAGGGAGTAATGGGATGATTCAAATGGGCAATTATGGTAATATGATTAGTAAAAATAACAACGGCAATAGTAATAATAATACTAGTAACAATAACAATAATAATACTAGTAACGGTAGTAACAGTAATAAAAATATCAATGGTAACAATGGGGGAGTTAGCATGAATAGAAAAAGGTTTTCTTATATCAACAATGGTCAATTATACAGGTTTAACAACCCAGCGAACGCTAAATATGGCTCTCAAAAGCAACAAACACAACAGTCAACCGGGTTTGGTCACACACCAATAATCTCCAACCACTTCAAGCAAACTTACCCGCAGCTTTACTATAACTCTAGTAACAATGGTAGCAACGTATCTTTAGATCAATTGAATTCCCCTTTCTACGGGTCAACGCAGACTGTGTCCCAGCAGCAACAGATTCCCTCCGGTAGCTCTTCTCCATCACTTACCTTGCAGAAATTGGATACTTCTTTGAGCGGGAATTCTTCAATCTCATCCTACAATGGAGGGTTTGATCAGGTTGTTCCAGTATCCTCTGAATTTAGCGCTCAGTTTCCTTCCGCTCCCAGCCCATTCTCCAATTATTTGGGAAATGGACTTGTTAATACAAGTCCTGCCGCTGTGAAAACGGTCTCCATCGATGCACCACCTGCTATACCTGCCACTGGCGGTGATTTTTTAACAAATTTTCCCTCTGGTTCGCTCGTTAATGACAGGGGAACGACGCAATCACTGGGATTTGAACAAAAATTATCCAATCAAGCTGTTATCTCAGATGCGTCAGTTTCTAATTCTATAGCAACTGTGAGTCAAGATAATTCCTTGAATAATATTGAACCGGCGGCCACGGAGGATAGTGGTAACGCATCGTCAAGTCAACTATTCATGAATGACTTCTCGATCGGTTGGGGTTCAAATCATGTCAATGCTTCCTCCTCTAATAGTAGCACATTTGGTATTTGGAATAATGACATGAGCGTGTGGAGTTGATCTGCAAGGCTGGCTATAGAGATTTCATTGTCGTATAATTGGGAGGGTAGATGATACCAGGCGAAAGTATTTTTTGTTATCTTTTGTATATATTAATGATTGTTGGTCTTGCATCATATTGTGTTAGTACTTAAAGGCAAAAGTTCCAGTCTTCTTGATGTTGTTTTCTCCTCAATGTTATCAATAATGAAATACTTCATCCTATAGATATTATTGAACGGCGGCTTGTGGATGAGTTTTTGTTTTAAATGAAATATTTAAAATATGATCTATATATTTAAATATGCATCAATGATAATACAAGAAATTAGATGTCTTCGATTAAATTTTGGGACATTCCAATGTACACTTGATATATGGAAAGGATTGCCGTTTGTTAACGAGAGCAAAAAGTTACTGAATATTCAAAATTTCCTTGAACATTTTATCAAATTCTTGAGCTTTGATACGACCTTGCGAATATCTCATACCTTGTCCAACGAGGAACTTCAATGAACTTCTCTTTTTTCCAGATATAATATTTTTTATTAAATCGTCGTCGTTAATTTCAGTTATAATACTTTGACATATATTTCGCAACTCACTTTCATCAATATCTTTGATGGTCTGTAAATCATACTCTTCAATTAGCGCCCTTAAGTCTAGCTTTCTATTGAATGAAAAGTTTGCTGCTTTAAACTTTTCCAGGATATGGAACAATAAAAGCTTGGCACTAGCGCTCGATAAATCGCCATTATGGATCAATATCAAAAAGTCTTTGAATTTTTCCGGTGTTAAAATCTTGGTTGCTTTCGAAAATGGTATTTTAAGTTTATTCAAGTCTCCTAGAAGCTCGTGTATAATCCAATTGATGGGTAGTTTTGGGTTTGGTATTCCCATTTTTCTTTTCAACACTGCATCGCTATAGCTATGAAAAGATTCCAGATAAAAAGCACGCAGTTCCTCATGACTGTAAAATTCATCTTGACTATTACTACTGACTGTCAATATTTTTGCATCTTTCTGTAATAAATTGTAGGGCTCATGCATCAGTGTCTTCAAAATTTTATCTGGAGTAAGAGGTAGCCTTTTTGCAACGTTTTCCAAAACGTTCTGGGAAAGGGAAATTCTGGGTAACTCAGGATCAGGCATGTATCTATAATCGATAGTGGTTTCTTTACTTCTCAATTTTATAGTTGATGCTCCATTCCATCCTCTGGTTTCTGCAGAGGTTAATAATTCCTTTCCTTTGCCTGCATGTATTATGTCTACTTGTCTTAGGTACTCATATTTCACAGCGTTCGTAATAGCACTAGTATTTGGCAGATTTTTGAGCTCAACTCTCGCAAACTCGTTCACAGACATATTAACATCAATTCTCATTGCACCAGACTCTAGATCACCCGTGGATATGCCTAGATGTCTAATTAAGTTTTGGTATTTTTTAATAAATGCCCTTATCTGCTTAAGATCAGTAAAGTCCGGTTCAGTAACCATTTCGATTAAAGGCACATTGGATCTATTCAAATCGATAAGTGTCTGTTTATGAGTGTCTTTATATAATGATTTTCCAGTGTCCTGTTCAATCTGCAGTTGAATAAGCCTTATGGTTTTGTCATCCACATCGTCAGTATCTCGACGTAAAGATAGACAGCCACCAGAAGCAAAAGGAGAGAAATGTTGTGTTATTTGGTATCCTAATGGTTGGTCGCCGTAAAAGTAGTGCTTCCTATCAAAATGTGAATTTAGATTAACTTTGCAATTGAGGGTTATCGCCAATTTTAATGCTAAAAGTACAGCTTCATAATTCAACTTCGGTTGAGTTCCAGGTAGTGCGATATCAAAATGTGAGGTTAGACTGTTAGGAGAATTAGAGGAATGAAATGGATCATTCGATGAGAGCGAAAAGAGTTTATTATTTGTCTTTAATTGTGTATGAATTTCCAGCCCACATTTGAGTTTATATTGGGGAAGAAGTCTGAATTTAGACAGATCGTACAATTCCGTACCGTAGCACCGTCTACCTCGAAGCATCGGCAGAGATAACTGCTTCTTTTTTGCACATTTCTATTCATGCACAGGTACTTTTTCATCCGCTTGACATCTAAACTTCAAGGTCCGTCCGACATCCGTCCCTGTCTAGGCAAAATTCGATTTCTTACTAGTGCCCATCCATAAACAGACTGAAGAGATTAGTTAGCCGATAACGCAACGACGACGACATATGGTTTTAAAATTGTATATAAATGCTAAATTGCGTCTCCTCGGTTTATGATTTTGTGTTATAGAGATTACTCTAACTGTATGGCTTGAAAAACACAGCGTTCCAGGTTTTGGATCGAGGAAAAATCGCAAGGTTACGTAATCACCTGCTGTGATGCTGGTTACTCTAAAGCAGATTTTTGATAAATATCAACACTCAATATTTAATTTCAGATTTTGTTTATATTTTTTGTTGTTTTTTTTTTGTTTAGCATTGATTTGGGAAACTTTGAAAACTTTTGGATTTGTTTGGAAGAATGACAATGCTACCATTCTTACTGATTTTCAATTATTAAATTTATGATTCAAAATATAAAGGAAGCTATATAGCAGAAGATCTCAGACCCTCCAAACTTTGCCATCTGCAACCATCAAATTATTCCTTTCAGCCATGACTCTTAAACCAGCTAAATATTCAGGAGCTGAGAATTTTTCTTCCTCTTGAAGTTCTTCATTAATTCTGTCAAACAAGGAAGCAACAGGATAGGATTCTTCCTCAAAAAGTTCTGATTGCATTAATCTGGCTATGATTCCGGAAATCAGGGACAACCTTCCGGTTGAAATGGTACCAGTTTCCGAATTTTCAAATGAAGCCAAGATTCGTTCATCCTCGTTCTGACCAGCAGAAGAAACATTAGGCAGTCTAGGAGTTCCACCAACTTCGCTCAGCGGCCCCGTACTACCGGCATTTGATTGATTTCTCCGCCTTGGAGACACTCTTAAACCTAAATGTAATCTTCTTTGTAAGTCATCCTCTTCATCGGCTGGTAACGGCGACATTAATATTTTTGCTTGATCAAGCCCTTCTCCATTGCTCTCTGAATACTCCGGTTCAGGCTCGACTTCATCATCATCATCGATATAATCTTCATCAGCATCATCGTGAGGACCAAATTGCAATCTTCTGCGCGGGCTTGAATTAGTCCCTGCAGCCAATGGAATTGTTCTCCTGGAAGGAGTACGAGGTTTATTTGGGGAGGAATTTAAAGAATTGCTTGGTCTTACGCGCGGCTTCTTTTTTGGTGATTTGTGTGGTGATCGTTTACCAGACAAATCATCATTATCATCTTCGTAATAAATATCGTCACCGATATCCTCACCTAATAAAGCGAATCTTAAAAGGTTCGACGCCATCAGAGCATCGCGCTTATTGACGGTTTTTGACAACCGGACTTTAGCATGTGCAGTTGCCAGTCTGATTAAAGTTTCTAATGTTCTTGCAGTGATAGGTGATTTCTTTGTATTTTCGTCGTTTCTCAGATCTGCGTAGCCTTTTACAATGATGTCTACCGCTTCTTTTGTCAATTGAGGAATCACCCTTTCCTTCGCATATTGGACATATTTTCTCAAGAAGGGGATTGTGACGATGTTAGGAATTTCTGTGCCTTGATGATTACCCCTATTTTTAGCCAACTTTGCTCCTGCTTGTAATAGTGGATTGAACTTTTCGAAAATGTGTTCCTCATCATCTTCATCGTTGAGAGATTGACCTGAGTTCTCTAAATTTTCCTCTTGCTCTTCATCAATACCAACTGATAATGATAAATTGATGGATTCACGGATTGGTTCACCTTCAAGATAGCCCGGGGGCAGGTATCTATGAGTTCTTAAAACATGCTCGCTGATCGATCTATCTCTTATTTCATTTATGTCATCGGTTACAACGAATAATAAATCAAAACGAGAAAGTAAAGAATCTGGTAGTGCAATATTTTGATGCGGATCCCTATTGATATCATATTGTCCAAACACAGGGTTAGCTGCAGCGATAACACTACAACGAGCATTTAAAGTAGTATGAATACCAGCTTTAGCAATTGTAACGGTTTGCTGTTCCATAACTTCGTGAATTGCCACTCTATCGACATCTGTCATCTTATCAAATTCATCAATACATACTACACCACGATCAGCCAGGACCATTGCACCTGCTTCCAACCTTCTTTCACCTGTCTCTTTATCAGTTGTAACAGCAGCAGTTAAACCAACACCAGAAGAACCTCTACCCGTAGTTGCAATTGCTAAAGAGGCAGTGTTTAAAACAAATCTCAACATTTGTGATTTCGCAGTCGATGGATCACCAACCATGAGAATGTTTATATCACCTCTTAAATGAGAACCATTCTCTAAATTTTTTTCAATCCCGCCCATTAACATCAATAAAACAGCCCTTTTGATATGTTCATGACCATAAATGGATGGCGCCAGCGATTGCGCTAATATATCAAAAATATCTGTTGTTTTGGAGAGCTTATTGATGTTTCTAATATCATTGTCGGATAGGGTCTGTCTTGCTGAAACACCAGTTGATCTTGCATGTAGTGGATAAACAGTATTACCAATTATCAAGGTTCTAAACCCATTCAGTGTGTTCGATTCACCTTGATTAAGACCTCCAGCTCCCATAGATTTATAGACGCCGATAACGTTAATTCTATCGCCTGGTTTTGTTTTGTCAACAAGATCATCATCCAGTATAACGTCAATTGACCGCGGCAATTGCCCAGCCGGCGCCATTTCTGGCATTTCTTGCACAGTGATACGTTGATGATCCAAATAAGTGCAATATCCGTATTCTGTCGTCAGTTTATTACCATCGGCATCTTCAGTTGGATAAATTGCCGGTGTTGGTATACGTGTTGTTAAAGTCGTTGTTGAGTCTGTGTAGTCTCTGTAGTGAAATCTACCCGTCTTTTCAGCAAAATGAACGGATCTAACAAGCTTTGGTCTGACTAAAGAAGTTTTCGTAACTATACCTTCCACAGAAATCATTTTGTTAAGGAAGTTCGAATTAAGAACTCTTGGCGATAAGGCATGTGAACCGAATGAGCCTTTGAAGGATAATCGCCAAGGATGTTTCGCAGATAATGAATCACCGGTTGTGACTGTAGGAGAGTCATTAATTGATGAGGCCAATTCTGTCAGGGCCTTCTCTGCAGGTGGCACAAAATGTGCAGGGTCATTCAAAACACCATACCAAAAGGACCTATCAAATTCGCGTAAGTCATCGAGCGAAATTGTAATTCTCTGAACCAAACTCTCACCACTGCTTGCAGATTTTTTGTTTTTGTCGAAGTCAAAGTCGTCGACCTCATTCATCGCATTGTTGTATACCTGAATAGACCTGACGGCGTCTTTGTAAACAGTGAACGAGTCTAAAAATTCCTGAAACCTACGAACCCTGTCAGAGAAGACGGCATCTGGAGCGAAATTCAGATCATTTTCCATATCATTCACACCACCATCTGTGAAATCCATCGCGACTATCTTATAGAACCGCGTGGAAGTGTGATTGAACTATAGTACGGCTCAATCTTCAGTTCTGAATGTGTTTAAGTTTTAATTTTGAGTTCATCTATATTTCAAATCTTTTTCCAGACCCGGTCGCCAGATCTATTTGTTTTCCTAAAATGGAAAAGAAAGTGGCCGCATTCAGATGTGGCAGAAAATACAATGCGAGCCAAGGGACGGCGGGCAACAGACGATTCCAAGTTTGCACATGAAAGTTACAGTGAATTAGAAGGGAGAAGCCCACTTAATGTCGTTCTTTAGCGTGTCCATGCAGCCATCAGCTGAACTGCTCACTACTGCATGCTGGGGCTTCCAAACACAGTTGTTTTCGCCACGTTAGAGTCACTGCCGAATCTCGATCAGCACTTTCAGCATCGGTCGGTTCTATGCAAAGCCTAGATTGCATCTAAAATTTCCATGTGCAAGCCGAGCTTGGCCGTATACTTCTCTTGTGTCCCAATTGTTGGTGCGCCATAAATCTGTTCCCGCCAGGGCCTTGCAATCGCAGAACCTGCAGTGCAAAACTGCCAACGTAAGAAAGGCTACCTTGAAAAGAATGATGTTTCTACGTCGCCTAATCGTTTTGCCAACGAGGCTCTACCTACTCCGTCGGCGTGGGAATGACAACGCTAGGTAGCCAACTAGACGGTTCCGGCGCTGCACAAGATATCAGATCGCGCCAAAACACGCTTCCTGAGATATCACTCTTGCAATATCCTGACACAAGCTGTTTTAAAGCCTGGCAGGGGAACCAACGCGGCAGAATGCCACTGCTTGTGTTGGTTGTGTATTACATCTACGGCGTACACGTGATCCAACAGATGGAGAGATCCAGCTTACGCGGCATGCCTGCGTCCCTTTTCGGAGCGAGCACGTCACAAAAATAGGGGACCCGAGTAAAAAATTAAAAATAATTAACGACAACTGCAGGACTCGAACCTGCGCGGGCAGAGCCCAAAAGATTTCTAATCTTTCGCCTTAACCACTCGGCCAAGTTGCCATGTTAGCTCTATGGATGGGAAGGGCTGGACAAAGAGACTCACCGAGCCGCCATTCGCCAACTCTTATCAGCCTGCTGCTTCCGCGCTCCCGTGTCCTTCCGTCCTTCGGGATCGTCCCTCGCAATGCCCAACTCGCAACATACAAGTGATGGAATCTGTTAAAAGCTTTATTTATATATAAATATATATACGATATGGATAAGATAAGGTAAGAAGCACTAAGTTACACGCTGGGACACATCCCAATTAATCTCTCTATTATTCCAAACCAAACTAATCAGCTTTTGGAGCTTCCTTGAAAGAAATAGCGGCTTCTTCACCCATAGCGGTGATGATGGTGACGTTCAAGTCCTTGCCTTCGTCGAAAAAGGCCTGCATGGTGTCACCCAACTCGCCTTCTGGAGCTCTGACGTCGTCCTTGGTTTCACCGTCCATGGTCATCAAAGACAAGAAGCCGTCGTCGATGTCCAACAACTGGAACTCGGTTCTCTTGACGAATGGCACTTCCATGTTGTGGGTGGATGGGGACAGATCTTCCAATTTCTTGCCGGTGAAGATGTCGATAGCGACCAAATGCACCTTGGCGTGACCGTGCTTACCGGTCTTGGAGGTCGACATGTCGACGATCTTACATGGTCTGTTCTTGATGACAACGAACCCACTCTTTCTCAAGGCAGAACACTGAATTGGGTAGGTCAACGAGGAACCGGCATCAGCGGTTTCAAAGGTGTGTTCTTCTTCAGCCATTGTAGTAGTAGTCGACGTGTATGTAGATGGGTCTCAATGAGTGACTTAAACAAACAACCAGGACCGGAACCCAGAAATAGAGAAAGAAAATTTTCTGCACGACAGTGGTGAATTATATAAAAACTCGCCCCGGTGTCTCGTCGCGCTGGATCGTCGACCGCCGTGAAAAAATTTGTCATTTTGTCACTTTGTCATTTCGTTTCGTTTCGTTTCGCTTCGCTTTTTTCTTGTTTTTTTTTTTTTTTCTTTCTCTTTGAAGGGCGCTCAGCGCGCTGTGACGACGGCGAGAGACTGCTCTGGGCGCCTGGCGATCCCGATAAAAGCACGCCGCGGTGGCTGGGTGCTCTCAGGGGCGTGTCCGCCGATACGACGCGACGACGACGACGAGCAAACAGCAGCCGGAGGTTTTGGGACGCGTGGGAAACGGTTGGGCGCGCATTGGCGGTGGGAAACGTGTTGGAAACAGAGTGGAACTCGGACAGAACCGGACAGAACCGGACAATACCCGGACAGCGCCCGGACACTTTGGTGCACAAGCAAGACGTGCAGAGTGACTCGGTCGTGTATGTTTCCTCCATCTGACACGAACCGGCGCTGCTTGTTTGTTTGTTTGTAGGAACATTGTTGGTGGTGGAACTGATTTGGCAGAGAAAATGCAGAGGTATGTTCGCAAAATAGCTTATTTCATGCAAGAGGAACATACACGACAAGTGACGCTGAAGGCTGGTTCGCTGTGCTGCATGGGACAGGGTTGAGTGACAGTGTGTGTTGGCAGGATGAAATACAAAAATGGATTGAACTACTCGTCGCTGATTAGCATTGCCGGTTCGGTTTTGGCGGTTTTCCTGCTTCTGAAAATGGTGACCAGTTTCGACTTTGGGCTGGGACTGGGGCTTGGCGAGGGTCTGACGTCGACGGCGACAGCGGCGTTGCCTTTCCTCAAGCCGTACGTGCCCAATTTCAGGAATGTGCCGGAAGTCGAGTTCTACGATCTGCGCAACTACGAGGGCGACAAGGACGGGTGGCAGCGGCAGAACCGCATTCTGTTCTGCGTGCCGCTGAGGGACGCCTCGGAGCATCTACCGCGCTTCTTCAAGCATCTGTCGGAGATGTCGTATCCGCACAACTTCATCGACCTGTCGTTTCTGGTCAGTGACTCCTCTGACGACACTATGAACGTTCTGCTCGGACACCTGAAGAATCTGCAAAAGCAGAAGGACAAACTCAAGCGGTTCGGCAACATCGAGATCTACGAAAAGGACTTCGGCCAGGCCATCGGCCAGTCGTTTTCCGATAGACATGGCTTTGAAGCACAGGGCCCCAGAAGAAAACTGATGGCGAGAGCGCGGAATTGGCTGGGATCGGTTGCTCTGAAGCCGTACCACTCGTGGGTGTACTGGAGGGACGTCGACGTGGAGCTGGCGCCAGTCTCCATCATGGAGGACTTGATGCACCACGACAAAGACGTCATTGTGCCCAACGTGTGGAGACCGCTGCCAGACTGGCTCGGCAACATTCAGCCGTACGATCTGAACTCGTGGAAGGAAAGCGAGGCCGGCATTCAGTTGGCCACCTCTTTGAACGACGACGACGCCGTCATCGTCGAGGGCTACCCGGAATACGCGACTTGGAGAACCCATTTAGCCTACATGAGAGACCCAGGTGGTGATCCCGAGGACGAGATGGAGCTGGACGGCATTGGCGGTGTCTCCATCTTGGCAAAGGCAAAGGTGTTCAGGACAGGCTCGCATTTTCCCGCGTTTTCTTTTGAAAAACATGCCGAAACAGAAGCTTTCGGTAAGCTTTCGAGAAGAATGGACTACAACGTTGTCGGTTTACCACACTATGTCATCTGGCATATATACGAACCATCGACCGAGGATCTTAAACACATGGCTTGGATGGCCGAAGAAGAAAGACGTAAATTAGAGGAAAAAAGGTTGAGAGAATTCTACGATTTGATTTGGGAAACCGGCTTCCAAGATGTAAGAATGGATTGGTCAGAGGAAAGAGAGGCAATCTTGAAGAATCTTGATCATGCGGGGGCAAGCTCGAGACACATTGAAGTAGACTGGTCTGATCCGGATGCTGTAAATGACGTTGATGACGTTGCGAATGGTGACGCCAAAGACGACTCAACTCCAGAAGAGATACCGTTGGATTTTGACCCAAACAATTAATAAATTAATACAAGTTAATAAACTCATCCATTGCATTCCCATACATATCTATACCACTTAACATATATCTATCTACTAGTGTCACATGTATTATTATTATTAATTTACATTCTTCGCCCATCATCATGAACGTCTCTAGCACATCGCTGTTTTTGGGATGTCTATGGTGGCAAACTAGCGAAGCGCTCCAGCCAAAATATGATGAACAATAATTGAAATTTTTAAGAGATACTGTGCATTTTCACGGCCCAAGACTCCAACGAGTAAATTATTCTCCGTGAACTTGTGATAATGGTGGCAATCACATTCAAGGATTTCAAAAAGGAGAAAGTTTCCCTCAATTTAGAGCCTTCGAATACAATCCTCGATGCAAAGACACTGCTTGCACAGGAAAAGGGCTGCGAGGAAGGTCAAATTAAGTTGATTTACTCAGGAAAGGTATTGCAGGACACAAAATCACTACAGGACTCTGGCTTGAAGGAGGGTGACCAGGTTATCTTCATGATTTCGAAAAAGAAATCGCCAGCCACAAGAGTAGTTGAACCAGAGAAGACCGATGCAGCCACTTCAGAAGAACCTGCTGAACCGGCTAGCACCCCGCGGGCTGCAGATGCTCCTGCGGAGCCTACGCCGCAGTCTGGCGATGCAGCACCTGCACCTGCACCTGCACCTGCTGCTGCTGGGACCGAGAATACAATGGTATCTGATCCAGGATTCGTCGTCGGCGCTAAACGTAATGAGACCGTCGAGATGATTATGGAAATGGGGTACGAGAGAGACGAAGTTAACCGTGCATTAAGAGCCGCGTTTAACAATCCAGATAGAGCTGTAGAGTACCTGCTAATGGGTATTCCCGACAATTTACAGGCCCAGCCACAACCGTCCGAGAACACAGCGGAAGCCGCAGAACAAGGACAGGAACACGAGCAAGAACAAGAGCACGAACCGCAACAAGAGGCCGAGCACGATCAGGATGATCTCTTTGCCCAAGCGGCGAATGCTGGCGGTTCCGGTGGCTCCGCTGGCGCTGGCATGGGTGGCGGTGCAGCCGGACCCACCAGCGCTCCCGGATCGATCGGCCTGACGATGGAAGATCTGATGGCCTTGAGACAGGTCGTCTCCGGCAACCCTGAGGCGCTAGCGCCTCTATTGGAGAATCTCAGCGCGAGATATCCGCAGCTGCGCGAGCAGATCATGTCCAACCCCGAAGTGTTCGTATCGATGCTCTTGGAGGCCGTTGGCGACAATCTGCAGGACGCAATGACAGGGTTCGAGGGCTCAGGCGACGTAGAAAACCTGATGGGCGCCGAGCTAGGCGAAGGAGAAACTGCCGCCGAGGGCGCTTCAGCCGCATCATATCCTGTCGAAATTTCCGAGACCGACGAACAGGCCATCTCGCGTCTCTGCGAACTGGGCTTCGAAAGATCACTTGTAATACAGGTATATTTTGCATGCGGTAAAAACGAAGAGATTGCTGCAAACATGTTATTCAACGATTATGCCGAATGATTATAATCCTATACTAATATAAATAACATAAACATCACAATTTTGTAAAATCTTTAACCGCATGATATCTGGCAGTTTCCGGCACCGTGGCATTTCCGGGTCTCAATGCCAGACAAGTTTGCAGTCCCGCTTCGTCTGCTGCCTCGAGTTCCGCGACGTTGTCACTGATGAACAACACATCGCCAGCAGCCACGCCGATTGCCTCGACGATGTTGTCGTACGACTCGCGTTCTGTTTTCTTGCCGGACGTCGTGATATCGAAATATCCGCTTATGCAGGGCTGCAGATCAAGACCCGCGCCGGTGCGCGGGTCTTTCACGTGACCGAAGAGCAGCTTCTGCGCCTTGACGGACCCGCTGGAATAGATGAAGACGTCGCTACACCGCTCGATGAAAGCGATGGCGTCCTCGTAGACAGGCGCCTTGATCTCCCCGCTGTGGTATCCCTGCGCCCAGACGTGGCCCTGCAAGGTTTTCAGCGTCGGGTCCTTCACGTCGGCCGCCACAAGCCTGTGGATACATGCAACGACGTCGTCGCTGTGAAACTGCGCCAGCAGCTGCTGGATTTTCGAGTCATCCGAGTGCACAAGCTGCGGAACTTTGGCAGAGAAGTACGGAAACAACACGTCCTTGACGAACGCGATGGGGCACACGGTGCCCTCAATGTCCAGCAGCGCAGCTTTGAAGCCCATGGTCGGTCGATATGTGTGCGGATTCGCCAACGCAGCTGCACACACGTTCGTTCTTGCAAACCACATGTACAAATACCAGCCAGACCAGGGCGGGTTGGTGCCGACCCGCCCTGGCGTTACCCGAACATTACCCGAACATTACCCGAACGTCACCGAGCGTTACCCCGCGTCTAACGTGCAACGCGACACCGTCCACCCCACGTCCACCCACGCCCGCCCCACGCGAACTCTCATCCCGTCCCACGAAGAAAAAACGCGATGTCCCGTGGGATACGTCCGCTCCCGTGTCACCGCCAACGAACCAATCAGTGTCCAACTTTGCTTCTCCCGCAACCATCGTCGCTAGCGCGTGCTCGTGCGCAGTAACTCCCTGCGATGGTGCCGCGGTTGTTTTCACTGCCTACGGTTGCCGCCTCCAGACCGATGTTTCCGGGTACTCAGAGGCTCTGTTTACGCTGCGATAAAAATTTAGCTATGGACCCGACCGATACCAGACGTGCCAGAAGCAGAGAATACATTATCGATCTCGAGCTCGAGCGGTGCTTCGTTCTGATATAAATTAGAATACGTTGCAGCTTTCAGATACACTTTCAGATTTGATTTCTTTGTCTGCCTTGGCGCATAGTTAGTGTTTATAGCAGTTGTATTTCCCACAAAGTCACAGAATCAAACATAATGCCAGCTCCATACAAACCAGGTTCCACAAAGAAAGGTGCTACTCTTTTCAAAACCAGATGTCTGCAATGTCACACAACCGAGGCAGGCGGTCCTAACAAGGTGGGTCCAAACCTACACGGTGTTTTCGGCCGTCACTCTGGTAAGGCCGAAGGGTTCTCGTACACCGACGCAAACATCAAGAAAAACGTGTTGTGGGACGAGCAACACATGTCTGACTACTTGGAAAATCCAAAGAAGTACATCCCAGGCACAAAGATGGCGTTCGGTGGTCTGAAGAAGGAGAAGGACAGAAACGATCTTGTTGCTTACTTGGCTAAGGTTTGTAAATAGAGTCATTCCAAGCTTGGCAAACGGTCACATTATAGATATGATGGCAAATACTGTGTCGGTACGGACAGCAAGCGCGGCTTCTGCAGCTACCGATTACTATTATTCATATTATTACTATTTATTTTACATATTTGAAAAAAAATTCAGTCTTGTTCATATTTACATGAAAGAAGTGACCAGCAAGCCGATGAGCGCTGCGAAGGTAAAGCCGTCCTTGATTGAACTAGCAGCATTTGGCTGTTTGGATGCGGTAGCTGTTGAGCTGGAGGAGCCACTGCCACTGCCACTGCCGCTGCTGCTGCTGGATTTTATATTTTGGACGAATCCTGAGTTTGCTGCGGAAGATGATGCGGAGGATGATGCAGAGGACGATGCAGAGGTGGTTTGTCCCTTGCTGGTGGCGGAGCTTGAGCTTGAACTGGAGGTCGAGGAGCCCGAGCCCGAGCCCGAGCTGGAACTGTCACTGCTCGACGAGCTTTTTGAACTTGCGCTCGATGATGACGAACTCGACGTAGTTGTAGAATTGTCTTTACCTTCCAGGGGTGATAGACCAGTGGCGTCACTGGAATATAGCATGACTTGGTCGTCGGTGACGGCAATGCCAGCGGATTCGTAGCTGTCGCCACCGGTGTATACGTAAGCTTCACTGCCGTTCTTCTTGGTGTAAGATGGCAGGTCATAGCACGTGATGTTGATTTCGTTCAGCGTCATGTAGTAATAGCCTTGGTCGGTGATGTCGCTAGAGTTCCAGTCGATCAACCCACCAGCCCAGTCTCTGGTTCCGACAGGTTGCGTAGCGTTACCACCTGGCCAGATTGAAATTTGAATTTTTGCCGGTGTTTGTGGGTATTGGTACTCTTGACTGGTTGCGTTATAGGTTTCGTTCTTGTAAAGTGTTCTACCAACAACACCATCTAAAGACCAGGTGATGTAATCCTCCTTCCAATCAATTTCGTAGGTGTGGAAATCGTCATAGGTGTCACTGGTAGTGAAGTTCTTACTGTTGGTATAATTCTGGAGACCTTGGAAATAATAGTTACTTTGAACAGTTTCCAAATCAGCACCGACCCACTCAAAATCGACTTCATCTTGCACATTAGAGAAGAAAATAAAACCTGTTATAACACCCTTCAAATGAGAGCTCTTTAATCTAGTACTGACCTTACCATACCAAACGTACCTGGTGGACGACAATAGAGAACCACCACTATTCTTTGGCATAGTTAGCAGTAAACTGTCATCGTCGTCATAGTCCACTACATAACCAGAGTAGATCCAGTCTGCGGCGCTAGCATTACCCAAGTAGGTATTGACATTTGCGAGTTGCGATGAGTAATTGCTAAAGGTCGTGGAAATATTCTTGCAGACTGGCATCGCCATACATGCATTATTGGAAAACGAAAATAATGGGTTACAGCCACCTAAACAGTATAGACCAGTACCACATTCGCCGAATTGAGAGCAACATGGCAACTCTTCAGGACAAGCTTGAGTGGAGTTGCAGATTATCGCACTGGCACTCCTCAGCAAGACCGCTAAAGCACTAACAATATAATAAAACTGCATATCGGCCACAATGGTTTCTTGAGAGGCTTTCCAAGTAAAATTGCGTATTCATAAGTCTATATCACTACCTTTATATACCTTCTGTTTGAATATGCTGCATCAAACCCTGACGATCGTGCAAACATTCTATTGGTAACATCTCATTCGATTTTTCCTGTCTGAAACGCTATTATGATTTGAAATATTTTTCAAAAATAGTCATTTTTTGCCAAAAACGCCTAAAACATGTTTGAAACGCGCCAAAACACGTCAACTTAAAATCCGTTTTGGGTAATCTGTTTTCGAGAAAACGTCTAATTACGGTCATATGCCCCAAAAGGGTATTAAAATTGGTAATGGTTACTAAAAGAACAGAGTTAACGCTAAGACATCTCCTATATTTATTTTTATTTCAGAAGCACCGCCTCTCATACTAGATGGTGAAATTTGCTTGTACGGGCCTGTTATCGACAGATGGTCGTCTCGATATGGGCGGAGACACAGACACTAGGGGAGACTCCTCTTCAACTGCGTCTTCACTTTCTGTTTCGTCGTTTATGGTTGAGATGTCATTTTCGTCGTTCGTTGGGTCAAGCAGCACTTCTTCGTCGAAATCATCAGCACCAACGTCATTTGCATTACAGGCATCGCTAGCATATTTTTCTTGATTTTTCCGTGAAAGCATATGCGTGAAAGATCGTTGCTGCTCTCTGACATTCCAATTTAAAGTTCTACTGATGCTATCGATGAATTCAGTGGAATGTGCTTCCACGGTGGGGAATGAATAAGGACTTGCTTGGATCTTGATGAAATCTCCCTGTTTTAACTGAAGTCTGCTTTTGCCATCAAATGCTGCCCACGCTGTAGCCCTTGATTTAAGGGAAACCTTTACTCTCAGGTTCATACTATCAGGTAAAATTATTGGTCGGAAACTTAAGGTGTGAGGACATATTGGAGTCACAGCAATGGCACTAACTGTTGGATACACGAGTGGCCCACCAGCGCTTAACGAGTAGGCTGTAGAGCCAGTTGGTGAGGCGATGATTATACCATCGGCTTGGGCTACAGTTAGTAAAGAATCATCTCCATAAAGCTCTAACATGGAAATGAACGGGCTTGGTCCTCTATCAATAGTCAGCTCATTTAATACTTGATGCTTTGCAACTAGCTCAGTAACGCAAATTTTTTTGCCCGTGTTTCGATCTATAACTGTTGGACGCCTTTTGTATACGCTGCATTGTAATCTCATCCTTAAATTGGTTTTGATCTTCTTACTCAGAATGTTACGAAGATCTTCTTTGAAATATTCAAATTGAAAGTTTGTTAAGAATCCCAACGAACCAAGTGAAAATGATAGTACAGGAGGGACATGCTTTTGGAAAACAGATGAGACGTAAAGTACTGTACCATCGCCACCTAAAGTCAATATAAGATCAAAAAAGTTATCATGCTCTGCCACAAATTCTGCATCCCAATATTTAATCCTACTTGAAGAGCACTTGCTATCTTTGTAAATGTCCTCCGCGCCAAATTTCTTCGAATTGATGAATTCTTTGCCAACATAAACCGTGATCTTCGGGAAATGGATCAATAACCACTCAACCAATTCTCTTGTGAGATATATCAACGAAACATCATGCTTCTTTGTCACAATCAACAGATTCTCTACCTCAAGCTCAACTTTCGTATTGGAGATGTCTCTTGATAACATACGTACGCCATAGGCTGTCGAGGAAAGTTGGAAATGTGATTTTGTAGCAGTAACGTTTCCGCCTTTGTCATTGGATAGTCTCCTGATCATGTCTTTAGCATGGCTTAGGTTCTTGATTCCTTCCCCATCTGTGTTCGATTCTTTATGTGAGTTCAACACAACATCTGAGCGATAAGAAATTTCATCCTTTTCTTTTTTGGATAGAAGACTCAAACGATTCGCTTTTTCCAGGTCACTCTCACTTACTGAGACGCCCTTCCCTTTCTTCATTACACTGTCGACGTACTTCTTGGTTTTAGCCATCTCCTCTGTATCAGAGGGCATGCTTTTCCGCTGTCCAAAATGCGCCATTATAATGGATTTCCAGATGCCAAGATGAATTCAGTACTCACAAAGTTTAAGTCCGTCAGTAATATGTGTGTTATCTGTCTTTGTAGTTTGAAATCTTTTCGCAGATTTGTTACAAATCAGTTTTTTTTTTGTTAGTACTAATTATCCCCTTAAGTAAGAGCTCGAAAAGAAGCACACAATATTCGTTACCAGGACGCAGGCCCACAAGAGAGAAAGTTACGGTTTTTATAGTTTGTTATGAGATTTAGTATTGCACACTTTATATTTCCTATACACTTAGTTAATCTTGTTGACTTTACATGACCAGCTGTCACCATCAAGCAGAGGCAGTGATGCACCTAGACACCAGCCCAATTCACGACCAGCGATGGTTTTAGAGGTTTTCAATTCTCTGTTTAATGGAATGTCGTAACCCGTATGCAATAAGGCAACTTCGAAGGATAAATCGATGCACCACTGTGGGTCCTCTTTCAAGGCTGCAACCGATCCTTCGATACCACTAAAAACACTCTCCCAAACGTCTTCACCATTACAAACCATTTTTGTAAGATCCATCAACTCATCTAACTTAAAGGATAATGGCAAACCCAATGGCTGTGTCCTATCGTAGAAGTAGGAGAAAACATATAAATCGTTTGTCTCCTTGAAAGTTCTGACCAATGAAGGTTGATGAACACCATTGAACGAACATGGGGATTGAGTACACGATGCATCCTTCTTTAGGATTTTATCGGCCAGGAACCTACATTGCGGACCTGTTGGTTGCTTGGGCCCAACAAAATCAACGATGTAAGTATCTCCATTTGATAACTGGACCTTTTGTCCCGTAGCATTAATATTTGGAGGTAAGCATGGCGAGCTCAATTCATATTTAGTTTTTGTATCCCCCTTCTTGATGAGCCCTTCACTGATAGCGTTTTCTACCAACAGAGAGTTAATCTTGTTTCTTCCTTCGTTCAGACCGTAACCTAGATGAGAAAATTGGTACAACGTATATGTTTGACCGCCAAACGTTAAAACATATTTATGCTCACCTTCAAGCATTTTTTCATTTGGCGGGAATGTTGGCTCGAAAACAATTTGCGTTGATCCACCACCAAGATCAAAGACACCAGTTGTTGGCAACTTTGAGCCTGCACCAATATTTCCCAACAGGTAATTGGTGGTAATCCACGCATAAACACCTTCGTCATCGCCACCCATAACAGCAATACCATCCTTCTCGACTACTGGGAAGGGGTAGTCATTCTCTAGATGTTGGCGGATTGCGTCAAGGATTTTATCAGACTTGACTTGGCCAAGTTTTCTTAGCCCTGCAGTTGCCTTGACCGCAACAGGTGAACAACCCCTCTGGCTCTTTGGAATAACTTTCAAAGCAAGTTCCAACAACGGGTCTAACGATTCAGCTGCTCCTTTAGCATCTGTGTCGTATGACGACAAACCAGGCTCTAGCATCTCAAATTCCTCCTCGATTAAAGTTGGTGGTTGAGTACACACGTCAAATTCGTAAACGTGAATACGTGACCCAGATGATCCTGCATCAACCATCAAAACATATTGATGATCTTTATCACATTTAGCGTTAACAAGAGAGTCGGAACTGGAAACAGAGGAGCCTTCACCTGCACCCTTAGGTGAAGCATAACCTTGACTTTGATCTTTGACCGCGTCAGCTACTTCGGGATTTCCTTCTTCAGTTTTACCATTAGAAACATAGCCTGGCTTGTCATCGATTGGCATGGTGACCAAATCATCAGGGTTACTAGGAATTGGAGAGGATGGTCTGACGATACTGGACATCGACTTTACAGACGTAGAAGATCTAATAAGCACAAGCAGCATGATAGCTCCGAATGCGAGGATAAAAAAACGATAGCTTCTCACCATCTTTTTGTATTGTATACTCTTGAGCCAGGACTTCAGCAGTTCAAACAGTTGGCGCACTTCCACTAGCACCTTTTCGAAGTTCGTATTTCCAGGGCATCTATCGATAACTACAACTCTTTTCAAAAGCGCACGCGATGTTTTCGTTTTCCGGAATTGAAACGAGGATCGCCACTTAGACACGAAAGAAAATGTGAAGAAAAAGTTTTGGAGGATATACATACCGTTTAGCTGAGAGGAATAGAATAAGAATCAACTGGCCCATACATCCTAAGAGCTTGAGATTATCGCTAATGATAAATCCAGAGGAGTTAGAGCTCTATTGGGGCAGTTGTCGCTTATCCTCTTGACCTAGGAAAAACTGCAGACTACTTGCCCCATTTCCGGAGTCTGCAGCAGCAAGAACACATATTTTATACCGCAATTGCCAGCGTGGACGTGCTGGGATGCGCTGTACAGCATCAGCGACTCAACACATTACAAACAGTATTCAAAGAACCGAGTAGCTCCATTCTTGACTGTTCGTTTTTCTTTTCCTTATCTATCCAAACGTAAAAATAGCCGCCGAGGCGCATAAGCTATCGCATTAGAGAGGCACATAGCTGGCTCGAGTACGATGCTAGTATATAATCCGTAAAGTAATGATAGAAATCACTCTGGGTTTGCCAAGAACACTATTATTGAATTTTGAGCATGTTTTGTCGTTCATACTTACCCGTTCATCAATTGCCGAGGATAACTTATTAATGCTAAGAATCGAGAATTTTGAATTAATAAGAGAAAGTCCTGCTTACAGAGATCTTGTTTTCACGCGGATCCACGCTAGAAACGCTCTTTTGAGCAGTCAATCCAATTGCACCGATCTTGAATTATCGAAGACCAGATGAATTCACCGAAGAGAAAAGGAGCTCCATCACTTTTACTTGGGTCGGCGCTACGTCTTCTACTGATCTACTCATGAGACGAAGAAATCAGCCGAAGGGTTCTTCCTTAACAGGTGCCATTTCCCTACAATAACGTGTTGATCGATAGCAATTACTGTCTCTACACTTGCGACCACAATAGATATATTAATAAACCATTCCAAGTACCGCAATTAGCGGAACGTTGCATTTTTCTGTCGACAAAGTGGCAGCTCATCCATGATTATTCTCCTAAGTAGGAAAGTGGGTTCGCTGTCAACTTCGTTAATATTTTTCTATTTTAACAGGTTAGAGTAAGTTAAAAGAACAAGCGACATATCGTTGGGAGTGTGTACCCCGTAATATTTCTGGGTCATTGCTAGTTTGAGAGAAGTAAGCTTAAGCAACAAGGCACCTTGGCGGCTAAAGAGTTCGGTGAATGTGAGGTATTCTAAAAAATAAGCAAGTTAATTGACAGCCAGATATACCCAAATTAGGTTACAATTTGGATTCATTTCCACAGAAAATCGATAGTAGCTTGACTAGTGAAAGCCCAAAAAACCAGAAGGTGCCAAATACAGGATAACTCCATGAAAATCCTGACTAAGCAAGACCGAAAATCCCTGTCAGCACTAAAGGTACGCTGGAATAAGGTGATACGCCTGTGCTGCTATACTCAGTCAATCAAGCTAGCAACTGCAGTCCGTTTTTTGACTCCAAGAATCTAATATTCGTCTAGTCTTGCTTCTCCGCTTTGGTCAACAGATTAGTGCAAACCAATATGGCGGACCTCATCTTGATTGAATCACGACCTTGAGAATTTATCGCCCTTTGGCTGTTATTCTGCTCGATGCATCATTCTCAATTCAGAGATGGATGATCGTTTTCATACGCTAACGTGCAATTGACCATGAGTGTCACTACCTAAATTTATTCCGATCGAGCTTTCATACCTTTATAAGGGTCACAACATACGCAAGTCTCACGTTGTAATACTTGAGCACTGTGAATCTGATTGACTTAGAACAGGATCGCGAAAAGCTACTTGGATACGTATAGTCGAAACAAGAGTATTCATTCAAGCTTTGTTCCAATGTAGTTAATGGAGTGCGCGGCCCTGGTTCTGCCTAGATATGCCTTTGCTTAGATAGCTTCTAGAAGATCTGCACGAAATTCTATTCATCAGGCAGCACCATACTGAATAATGTTACGAGTATTCAATGAGCTGTGATTATTGTGAATACCTTCCCTTTAGATTACCTGTCTATATCTCACAGAGGGGGAACTTTAGCTCTTTCGCTGTATGCCATGCAGCGCGCATACTAAATTCTGGAAAGAGAGAAGAGATTATGTAGAACGAACATAACTGTTCAAGAGAGCCAAAAAACCACAGGTAGAGCTCTCTAAGGACGGCATAAACGATGAGCAGGAACGTTGACAAAGCTAACTCGGTGCTGGTACGGTACCAGGAATTGCAAGCGGAAAAAATCGGCGGTTATAAGGATTATGCCAGATTCAAGAGACCCACCAAGGTCACTACCGTAAAATCATTAAATGAAGCGCTAGAATGGAGAAAACAAGTAGTCAGAGAAATAAGAGACAAATCAACAAGGATATACGATCCATCTCTGAACGACTTTCAATTAACGGAGCTGAATGATGAGCTAAACAATTTGTTCAAGGAAAGGACTAGATGGGATTGGCACATATCACAGCTTCCTGGGGGCAAGAGTCAGAGGAAAAACAAAAGAGATGACGTTGTTGGTGGCAAGGTTATTGATGGCAAGCGCTATTTTGGCCGTGCATTAGAGCTTCCCGAAGTTAAAGAGCTATTGAAACAGCAACAACTCATTCGAGACTCGAACAGGGTTGGAAAAGGTATCATAGATGTGAAGAAAATTCCAAAGGACAAGCATAGCGTATATTATGGAACAAACTGGAGTAAAAATGATGAATTAGATGGATTTGAGTCAAACTGGACCGATTATCTTCGTAAGAAACATGAGAGAAATCTTGCGAAAAGCTCTGAGGAAAGAATGTATTTACTGAAGTCAGACATAACCGTACCGACAATCAAGGATATGGAGCATTGGTTAGTGGAAAGAAGGAAGAAAAAGCTTCTGGATGAATTAAAACTATGATCATTATATATGCTATCTATTCATTTACCGCTGGAGATGAATCCCCTTTTTTCTCCTCATGACTTGGAAGTTTAAATATGCTATTAACTCCACTTCTCGATAATAACCGCGACATCCTTCTACCACCAGAGCTTGTTGGAGAGGATGAACCCTTTTTATTTTGAGCTGAGACTGGAGGCTCAATAGACGACGTTTCATCTATAGCATCCTCAGGGGGATGCTGATTTTGCGGCGACCAGTTTTTCCAATTCAATTTACTCCATGTCGATGCGTTACTTCCACTGCTGGCATTACTGAGATGTCTGGTATGTTGTGCATTTTCATTGTGTGCTGTTTGAGAAGATGACGGGGTGGCATGAGACGCATGCCAAATGAAACTATGCTTTGGGGACGCTAATTTAGGTGAATTGAGTGACAAATTGTTACCATTATTCAAATTCGGAGTCTGGCTTTGTAAATTAAAAGTATTTTCTTTGTTTACTGGGGTAGAATTTGATTTCATATTTGGTGTAATTTTTTGTGACAAGGACCCGTTTGTCGATATATTATCTGTACTATTAGCAGCAAATTTTGCTCCATGATTATCTTTACCGTCACTCATAAACTCACCTTCGACATTGCCACTGTGGACATGAAAGGGCTGTGCATTAAGTTCTGGTAAACCCTCTCCAAAACTTTTAAATGAGGAGTCCGCAAGCGTTGCTGCTAACAAACTTTGACTTTGTCCCAGACGAGGTGGGGCACTCCCGAACTGGAATGTTGAAGAACCTTCATTGATGTACGGCGTTACTGGTGATGCAAACTTGGGAGGGCTGATTTGGTTGTTGTTCAGTAAATTTCTCTGAGTTGCCCAGTAATTATCTAACTGATCTGTAGTGAACCCTTTGGAATAATTGCTTATGCTCTCAGGATAATCCGTTTCATCATAAATCATATCTTGAAGACCAGATATTAAATGACTTGCATCATCGTACCCAAAAGGCTGCTCTAATTCCGATTGAGGATGAGTATCTTGTTGCTGTTGCTGTTGCTGTTGCTGTTGCTCCTGTCCGTGATTCCAACCAAACATCTGATTTGAAGCGGTTGCATTAGCAAGTATTGTTGCAGTTGTCGGAGTGCTATGTGTGAATGAATCTTCATTGGTTACCTGCGGTACCATATGCGACTCATTTACAGTAGGTATATGATTAACAGAGGCTGGAGAAGGCTTATTGGACGAATATGTTGATGGATTATGCAATATTAAATTAGGAGCTCCGCCACCTAAGCTCACGTTGCCTTGGTTAAGTTGGTTCGAAAAATTGCCGGCGAGTGTGATAGCAGGATTATTGATATTTTCAATCAAGCTTCTCGTACTAGCGGGTGGCGAATCAAGCCGCGGTGATGGAGAGTCATGTAAAGGTGCGAGAGCAATATTTTGCGAGTTTGTTTCTGAATTTCCAGTAGTTTGTGAGGAATATGGTTGTGCCATCAAATTTGCCCTCAAGTGTCTATTATTGATACTGTAATCCGTAAATGTTGCTTCTAGTGTTTCAATACGTTTTAACATTCTGTTTCTTTTAGTTTTCCATTTGAACTCCATTTCCTGGTCTAAATAGATCTGATCCCTAATAATTTTAACAGCTTGGTTATTAGAATCTAATTTTGTCAAAATATCTTCACCTTGACTACTCAACAAACCAGTTTTCTCATATGTATGATCGAAAATACTTTTCAAAAGCACTGACAGCGACATCGTTGTATCTGGAGAGTCGGCAGGTGATGAATTTGATATTTGGAGAGAAAGAGATGACATTGAAGCTGTGTTAACTTTACTCATATGATTGGCGGAGTCGTAGGTGGTTGGTGTATTGGAGGATTTTTTCAAAGTGCTCAATTTTTTGTTTTTCTCCTCTTGTAATGAAACCTCCTGTTGAACAGATTTAATCCTTTGTGAGAGCAAAACTATCTCTTCATTCATTTTTTCTAGAGTTTCAGTATATTTACCTTCCAGATTATTCGTATTGAATTGCTCAAGGTCTTGTTGCGACCACGTCTGCATGTCTTTTTCCATCTTTGAGATCTTACTCTTTGACTGATCAATGTTTTTATTCAACTTTTCTAATTTCAAGTCAGACAGAAGTTTTGAATTTTCTAAAGATTTAATATTCGATTTTAGTGATTTTCTAAGATCAATTTCGTGTGACCAGTAGCTTTTTAAATTATCTAACTCCAACTCTAGTTGCAGCTTCGATTCTTTGAAATCTTGAAACAGCGAAGCTTGTTGTGACAGGACATCATGCAAGTCTTCCTGAGCACACACCAGAATTTTTTTCAAATCGTCAATTGAATACGACTCCAAGTCTTGTAATGCTGTTAGACTAGCATATGCTGGTGACGAGAAATTAACACTATTGGATTGAACCATCGAGGTGTCTTGAAATGCTGCCGTTGCCGTCAACGTGTTTCTTCTCCATTTGCCGCTTTTCTTTAGCGCCGAATTGTTCTGTTTTTCCTCTCTTGAATTAGTCATGCAGTACAACGATGGTAGTTTGTTGATAAATCCCATACGGTTGACCGTGATGAAATCCAATTGATACTGCGTTTCTTGTTCCAAGCCAGTAATGGAGCAACATGTGTATAAGGAATTCGGAGAGTTTGGAAAAATAGCTACTTGTAAATTGTTCAAGTACAGCAGAAAGTGTGAAATGGATTCACTGCTTTTGTTGCTTTTGATGGGTTCATTCTCCCAGTGAATTGTTATAGAATCTTTCGAGATTTTGTCTATAGACACCTTGGTAGCCGGCGGTGTGCGAATCTTCAATGTGGAGACGATCTTTATCACCGGTATGGTGAGAAATTTGTAAAGACGGTAACATAACCACCAAATGGCAATGAGAGTACATATAGTATACACCGCCATGATTACAACCTGTGGAGGATCAATCCACTGCAAATGCGATGCCATTTCTTGCACTTTCGACTTGGCAATCGCTATTTTGAATTTTTCACTCCATTCTCCATCGAAAAGGGCCGAACGTTACCCGCTCTGCACACAAAAGTAATAACTATGTATCTGTATATGAAGCCTATTTCAGTATGAAATTGTCCCCCCTGAGTTTCAAATACTCTTGGTCCAAGCCCGGGGCCATTGGTTTCACAACCAGCTGGTATATCTCGGCATTGTGATACCGCAAACTGTTAACAGGCGACTTATAAGGACCGCGCAGCCCTGTGATATCGCAATATTTTTTCGTAGGTTTCAGCGATGGCGGCGCATTAACACTAAAGTAGGTCACTTTTACTATGGGTTTTGCCAGACTCGGGTCATCAGCGGTGCTCTGCAGCACGGCGTTTATTCTCTTGGACTCGTCGGTCACGAGCTGTCTGGTGGATTTGTGTTTTCTGTTGGACTTCCTGGAGGTGGCTGCCTTGAATTTCGATGGGTACGCAATGAGATTTTGTTCGTAGACTGATCTTAAGAAGTCGATGCGATCGCCGCCATTGGCGCCATTAGCTCCATTAGCCCCATTAGCCCCATTGACTCCATTGGTACCGTTGCTCATCCTGCCTTGCCCCCGCTGCAGCCCTCTAGATTCGACATGTCCAGGGCATGATGACCTACCTACCTGCCAGATCCTTTATGGGACTTCACGGACGTTACCCGACACAAGCAATCCGGACAGACCGGACAGACCCGGGCACCTCCGGACACCTCCGGACACTGCCGGACAGACCCGGGCACCTCCGGACACCTCCGGACACTGCCGGACATCTTCCAAACTGTCTCTGGCCGTACGCGGTGACTATATGGCGGCGTTGCTGTCGCAGGCTCGTTCTGCGAGTCGGAAGACGGCACCTCAGCAGGCTTTTGGGTCAAACGGAATGGGACTGTGGACCATGAAAAATTCCGCGACGTCCTGCGTTGCGTCAAAATTGTCGTCAGGAAGATTCCGTTTTGGGTAATTGCCGGTTCGTATACCGCGGCGAGATGAGTAATACACCACCAATATCTGCGATTCACGGCATAGCTTCAAGTTATTTCAAAAGTATTTAAAGTTGCTAGTCCAGTTTAGTCAAAGGGAACGCTTTGAAGACTTGAAGGTAGGTAAATTCGCCACGGTGCACTGCTTTGACAATATCCATTTGAATGACGATGTCTGACTTTGACTTACCTGCTGAATATACAACAGCATCGAATGATTTACGTTCTGACACTTTCACGACGCCGACCGCTGAGATGGTTGCAGCCGCCGTACAGGCCTCTATTGGTGATTCTGTGTACAAGGAGGACGTTGACACGATTCGCCTTGAAAAAACAGTCGCCCAGCTCGCTGGGAAGGAGTCCGGGCTCTTCTGTGTCTCCGGAACGCTGTCCAACCAAATAGCGCTCCGTACACATCTGCTGCAGCCACCGTACTCGATTTTGTGCGACCACAGAGCGCATGTCTTCTCCTGCGAGTCCGCAGGTCTGGCTATGTTGTCACAGGCGATGGTAACTCCCGTGATACCATCGAATGGCGAGTATCTTACTGTGGAGGACATCGCCAGACGCTTCATTCCTGATGATGGCAATATCCACTGTGCGCCAACAAGAATCGTGTCCTTGGAGCAGACGCTAAATGGGATCGTCACCCCGTATGAGGAGTTGGTCCGCATTAGCCGCTGGTGCCACGCAAACAACCTGCTCTTACATTGCGATGGTGCGCGTATCTGGAACGCATGCGTGGCAACTGGCGTGTCTTTGGACAGGTACTGCGAACTCTTCGACTCTATGTCGATCTGCCTGTCGAAATCGATTGGTGCGCCAATGGGTTCAATACTTGTTGGCAATGAAAAATTTATTGCAAAAGCCAGCCATTTCAGGAAGCAACAAGGTGGTGGTATCAGACAGGCTGGTATCATGACGAGAATGGCTCTTGTGGCACTCGATGGCGACTGGAGAGCAAGAATTCAATACTCACACGACTTGGCAAAGAGTTTTGCTCAATTTTGCGTCGAAAACGGTATCCCTCTTGAATCTTCCCCAGATTCAAGTTTCATTTTCTTGGATTTACAGAAAGCTCAAATGGATCCAAGCGTCCTGGTCAAATATGGTAAGCAATACGGTATAAAACTCATGGGCGGTAGAATCGCATTCCATTATCAAATTAGTAGGGAAACCCTGGAGAATGTTAAACAGGCCGTGCTTGATACTTTCAACTATGCGAAGAAAAATCCATTCCGCGCTACAGGTTCATATTCTATCTACACGGATCATTCAAAGGACAAGACTGATGTGAAATCAAATGACAATTTAGGCCAAACCTAAATATAGTCATGATTAAACAAAAACTTATAAATATTATTATTTCTGGCATTGTCTCTGATTTTATTGATTTTATTATTATTTCAAATGGGTGGGTTTTGGTTTTCCATTTGAGGGTCAATAGCTTTTACAAGGTAAGAGCTACCCTATTAAGGAGGGACGAAAAGTGATGAACTGTGTTCATCGACTTTGAAAGGTTGATTCTTTTGGTCATTATGTTAAAGGTGGGTTTTCTGTTTTCAATTCTGAGTTGCTAGGTTCAACGTTAACCTCCTCAGGAGTGAAGGAAATCGTGGACAGCTTGCCTTTTTTTTTTTTTTTTTTTCCCTGTTTATTTAGAGTTTAACTACGTAGTTATTGTGATTTCTTGATCACAGAGTATCTAGTCAGTCATAAACTTTTAAGGCAGTCAAATTTCGTTTATTCTGATCATCATTGCACCTCATTGGTCTCGTTTATGGTGAACCTTGCAGTAATTGCACCACGCGATAAGTCAAAAAGCGGATCATGGGTTTTCCATCAATTTGAATTCGAAGACGTATAAGATAACTGCTTATTGAATCGTCTTGTAAGATGGCAGATTCATATTCCAATGATTGACTAGAGGTTATGCTGAAAAGTAGAAAATTGTTACTCTACCTTTCCATTTTTTTGATCGTTATCTTGATCAAGAATTTCTTTGGTACCTCAAATAATAGCGAAATGGCAACAAGAACACCTGTTGTTATAGTTGGTACTGGCTTAGCCGGTCTGGCTACAGGCGCTCAGTTAGTGAACAAGTATAAAATCCCCATTATACTGCTGGACAAAGCATCCTCAATCGGTGGTAATTCCATCAAGGCGTCAAGCGGTATAAATGGAGCCTTTACTTCGACGCAGCAGTCTCTGAATGTCAAGGATTCACCCGAAGCATTCTACCAGGATACCGTTAAATCTTCTCAGGGGAAAGGGGTTAAACCGCTAATGGAAAAGTTATCTGCTAACTCAGAATCTGCAATTAGTTGGTTACAAAAGGAGTTTGATTTGAAACTTGACCTACTAGCTCAATTAGGTGGTCATTCTGCACCTAGAACACACAGATCATCAGGAAAGCTACCACCAGGTTTTGAAATTGTACAAAGTCTAAGAAATAATTTGGAAGCCATTGAAAAAAACGGTTCTGACATGGTAAAAATCTCATTAAACTCAACTGTGGTTGATGTTAATTTGGATTCAAATAATAGAGTGACAAGTGTCGAATATAATGATACAGAAGGTATAAAGCACAAAATTAATACTGAAAACATTGTCTTTTGCTCTGGAGGATTCTCGTTTTCCAGTGAGATGCTGCAAGAATATGCTCCTGGTTTGGTTAATTTACCAACGACAAATGGCCAGCAAGCAACCGGTGATGGTCAAAGAATTCTACAGAAATTAGGTGCATACTTGATCGATATGGACCAAGTTCAAGTTCATCCAACGGGCTTCATTGATCCTACTAATCGAGAAAGCCATCACAAATTTTTAGCTGCGGAGGCTTTGAGAGGCCTAGGAGGTATCCTGCTTAACCCAAGTTCTGGTAAAAGGTTTGTGAATGAGTTGGATAGGAGAGATGTAGTAACAGAGGCCATTCAAACTAAATGTCCAAAGGATGCTAACAGTGCCTATTTAGTCATGAGCGAGAAAGTCTACGAAAATTACAAGAACAATATGGATTTTTACATGTTCAAGAAACTGATTAAAAAAGTCTCAATTGCGGATTTTGCCATCGAGTACAAATTACCAATCTCATCTGGAGACTTAGCTGCGGATTTACAGACTTATTCGACATCATCTACTGATGCCTTTGGTCGTTCTCTAGTTATCAATTCATTTGGTAGTGAGGTTACTCCCGCAACAAATATTTACGTTGGTGAAATCACACCGGTTGTGCATTTTACAATGGGTGGTGCGAAGATCAACGAAAAAGCACAAGTTTTAGGTAAAGATGGGAAACCGTTAGCATCTGGATTATATGCTGCCGGTGAAGTTTCTGGAGGTGTGCATGGTGCAAATAGATTAGGTGGGTCCAGTTTGTTAGAATGTGTTGTTTTCGGTAGGACTGCTGCCGATAGCATCGCGAGTAAATACTAGTGCTTCAGATATATAGTTTTTGTCTATCTTTTTTACGCTTAAATATTTATTTCCATTGTGATAAAAATGACGAGCTAAAAAACAGAAAATTTTGTTCAGAGGTTTAGTGTTTTACCAGGCTGCAAAGCATGACAAGAGTGCCAAGCTTCATTTCTTTAATAGATGAGTTTAACAGCCCGTTGCTCGTACATGTAAATGCAGAGGATAGTGAAGATGTCAACAGAGTTTTAAAATATAACGTCTTTTCTAACATATCGTTAGACTATTTTGAAAGCCAACTATTTCAGTGGAGTTCCCTAGAATCGCATCCAGAGGTTAAGCTACTTTTCCAAGTTGAAGGTGTGGCAGTATTTGGGTCTCTGATAAAACCAACCGGACTAAAAATCATTATAGGGTTTGAACAAGAGGAACATGCGAAAGAACTTAAGGATGATGATGTTGAGCGAGTCTTTCTTAAAGTAAAGAAAATCTATTTACGAGTAAAGTTGAACCCCTTTCTTTTGGCATTGAAGGATGATAAACGACGGGAGGAACTCGTTCATAAGTTGAAAATGAAGTTTAGTGAGGAATTTTGCTGAAATGTAAGAAGTGAATCAAATTAAGCCTTCCGGAAAACTTGATCGACCCAATGCTTAATTACAATTTCCCCCTCATGAAAGTTTGGATCATTTTGACGTACAATTGCGCAGGCGTGCGTGCTTGGAGTATCTCTAATATAAATTGGGTATTTTTCCCAATTAATTTGATTCAACGATTTGATGATATCAACCTGCCTCTGCGGTAAATCTAAGAACAAATTTCTGATAATATCGTGAAAACCACTCCCATTTCTGGAGATCAATTGGTCAATACTAGTGTTCTCTAATTCACGAATGGTCAACGCAAGCGACTCGCTATCAATATTACTATAAATCGAGGGTGCCTTCTCGAGGAAACCAGCATGTGTATTTTTCCTTTCAATAGCATCGTAAATACTCTCGATTAAAGTATCTGTTTGATCATTCAAAGGTCTTTCAAATCCCAAGTAGTTATTTAGCTCTTGCAGATTGTTACTACCAGAGCGAACGGATGAAGTACGGCTTACAGTCGGGTTTAAAGAATAGAAATCTTCATCACATTCATCGTCATCATTCTCTGTTATTGTTTCATTCTCTATTTCAATTATGGAAAGTGGATAAATATCAAAGAAATCATGCAATAACTGATGTGAATATCTATTGACGAATCTAGTCACCCTAATAGTTGATATGGCCATCTCAGTACTTGATTGAACAATTTTCCAAATAAGAAATAAAGGCGCAATGATTAAAAGATTCATCATCACCATTAGCCATTTGAAAATTTTGATAAACCAGTAGTTCAGAAAATAATAATCTTCACCAGCTAGTTCTTTTCTATCATCTGTTTCCTGACTAGATGTTGTTCTGTTTCCATTTCCATTTCGATTTCTGTCATCATTATCACAATCGCTCTCTTCTTTTGAAAGTTTTGAAAAGATAATTGGATTGTTACGATTAACAACAACAGTTTGATACCCTTCGATATATTGGAAAACCTTGGCACCATTATACGAATTTATGTTAAAAAAAGGGTCATTTAATGAAATCCCTGAAGTCCACCAGGCTGTCCTCTTATCGTTAATAATATTTGCGTATAAACTTTTATACTTAAAGCTTTCCAGAGCTTTATAGAATATCGAACTTTGTAGGCTCATCAAGTAAATCAGGGGCAGAGATTCACTCCCACCATTTCCTGAAATCGCATCTTTCAAAAACATTTGCTTCCCGCTATTGCCCAGCAACCAAGGAACTGTAGAGTTGAATAACCTAACTGCAAAATTATGGCCTGGTGCTAATACACCAACATGTGGAGTGCAAAACGTCGTAAAATTCAAAAGTTCTATATCGCGTTTTTTGAAGAATTGCGTCTTATACATTAGACCGATCGCATAACGTGCAATAAGGCCACCAAGTGAATACCCTACGATTGAAAATTTTGTAATTCTGTCATTTACGTTGGTCGGTGTATTCTCAAACTCTTCAATCTGCTCAGAAATCTCTTTTGCTACCCTAAAACCACAAATGTCAATACCATCATATGTTTTGAACCCTTCATTCAAGCTCGCTCTATATATCACCAGTTGTACTTCACTATTGCCTGCGACATCTTTCGCAGACGTGTGCAGAGCGTTACATATATAATCGAAATGGGAGACGTTTCCCCATAGACCGTGCACCAGTACTACAAAGTGATAATTTGTCATGACTGTTTATGACGAACAAGCCAGGATGTTTACAGTCAAGCTATCTCTAAATTCCGTTTGAGAAACCACTTGATCGTCTGCGAAATTTTTACGTTCGTTCATAGTATGTGCCCATGCCATCTTTATGTTTCTTATCTTTCAGGGTCTGTTAAATCTGTTTCGATTGCGAGAAAACGTGACCTAGAAGTCAAAACAATGCGGTCCATACTATTGTTAGATATCGGTACATAATGGGAAACAAGATTTGATCCCGTCTATAAACGACGTGCGGTCCACTGGATGACTTAACGTGTCACTGTTGTGTGCCACAGAAAGGTAGTCATCAGGGATCGGATTTCTATAGTATTGCTGGTAAATCTCCTGCTCGTTCTGGAAAATAATTTCTCGATCTTCTTTTGAAGTCTCTGAAAACATGACGGGTTCTGGAAATCCGTACGGAGTCCTTGCAGTTGTTGTGTCAACATGTTGGCTATCATCGTTATTGTTATTTTCCTCTCCAAAATCGAAAGAATAACAGTCGTCCTCGTGATCGTTACGGCTTGTACCGCTGTCACCGCACTTGGGCCTCCCAGCTACCCGCTGTCTCCACCAACGGTTTAAGGACCTGTAAGCAATCGAGCCATCTGGACCTTGAATCAACACATCCCGTCGTCCGGGTCCACTAGGCATCTTGCCAGTGGGCAACTGGAATGGATGTGTTCCATCGACCGCCATCGTGGTTCCCTGATGCGAAGAGATGGGCGGCTTCCACCTCATTAAAGAATCTTCCATACGCTGTACAAATGCATCGCTTACGGGTTTTTTGCGCTCTTCCTGCCTGGCTTTGACGAGCTCTCGTACTGTAACAATGTTGCTCGGTGTAGACATCATTTTTTTTTTCGACAACTCAAGAGTTGGCAGGTAAATGGGAGCAACAATGTTGTCCAACGAGGCTTCTGATTCAACGTTCATTACTCTACTACCTGGCTTCGAATAACTCCCCTAACCCGTGCTCTCTTAATAGTATTCATTCGTCAGATTCCTACTGTTTTGTGGCGCCGCTCACCAAAACGACTGTGACGTTTGGATGCGTATCAAGCGATAAATAATGGCAAAGTTACCCAGCCCAATGGTTTTAGGAGTTGACGAAAAATTATCATCAAACGTCTACTGCTGAAAAAGGGTATCTGGGGGAGCTTCTTTAGGTGAGATATTGATCTGGAAGGTTGTGGACTAGAATAATTAGTAACCGACCTGGTGTGTTTTGGAACATTGTGAATTGTGCAGTGGTCTAGGAATTGGTGTCGAAGATCTACTACAGTTTTGCTTGATTGAAGTGCTTTGTTTTCACATATATCTTTTAGGTTTTAGGTGCGTGAAAAGATAGTTGAAGGATACTGTTTTGTTAGTTCGTCGTTTCTTTGTAAAGTAGTCAGGATTGATTAGGTTACTTTTTCTTTTTGTTTGTGGGTTTTTTTTGATATTTGACATATACATATCGGTGTTTGAATATAGACAAACGCAAATTAGTTACAAGGATATTTGCGAGAGGATAATTAGTAATGGATATGGATCTTGACGTTCCTATGCATGATGTTACTGAAGAACAGTTGTCGCCTGCAATAGATGAGGACAAGGATAATGGTCAGGGCAATGATTCTGGTGAGAACCAATTGACTACTATAAACACCACTAACTCTAATGGTGACGGTAACGAAGATGAGGATGACGTTCAATTGAATACTGGCGCTGGTTCTGGGATTGCAGACCATAAATCTGCTAAGCCTTTGGAATTAAACTCTTCAAACATTAATCAGTTGGATGAATGGATTGAATATCTATCAAAATGTCAAATTCTTTCCGAGGATGATGTTGCTAAGTTGTGCAAGATGGCAGTGGATGTTTTACAATTTGAAGAAAATGTTAAACCAATTAATGTTCCAGTAACAATATGTGGTGACGTTCATGGGCAATTTCACGATTTAATAGAGTTATTCAAGATCGGTGGACCATGCCCTGACACGAACTATTTGTTTATGGGCGATTATGTAGATAGGGGTTATTATTCTGTGGAAACAGTCTCGTACCTGGTCGCGATGAAGGTAAGATATCCACATAGAATCACTATACTAAGAGGTAATCACGAATCAAGACAAATAACTCAAGTCTATGGATTTTATGATGAGTGTTTGAGAAAATATGGAAGTGCAACAGTCTGGAAAATGTTCACAGATCTGTTTGACTATTTCCCAATAACGGCGTTGGTAGATAATAAAATTTTCTGTTTACATGGTGGTTTATCGCCAATGATTGAAACTATTGATCAAGTAAGAGAGTTAAATAGAATACAGGAAGTTCCCCATGAAGGTCCAATGTGTGATCTGTTATGGTCTGATCCAGATGATAGAGGTGGTTGGGGTATTAGTCCCAGAGGTGCAGGTTTCACTTTTGGTCAAGATATCAGTGAACAATTCAATCATACAAATGACTTATCATTGATTGCAAGAGCGCATCAATTAGTCATGGAAGGTTATGCATGGTCTCATCAACAAAATGTTGTGACGATTTTTAGCGCACCTAACTATTGTTATAGATGTGGTAACCAAGCTGCTATAATGGAAGTGGATGAAAATCATAATAGACAGTTCTTACAATACGATCCTTCTGTAAGACCCGGTGAACCGACAGTAAGCAGGAAAACTCCAGATTATTTCTTGTGATTCTTTTTCTCCACTATAAAGTTGTATCTTACCGCATATCTAATTATATTACAATCATCTAAAAACAGAATAAAAGCCTCCGAAACTATTCAGCTATATACAAGTATAAGAATAGCCAATTACTGCTCGAAGTTTTCAATCTTTGGATTGAGATTATTCCGAGGATTCATTCTTCCATTTTTTAACGCGATCCCGCGCAATATCACAAAGTTCATTTATTGCAACCTTTGATTCATCAAACCATGAATTTCCAGAATTAATTCTGTCCTCCATAAGATTGATAATCTCTTGCCTTTTCCTACCATTGACGAAAACGATGAATTTCAATCCAGGGTAGGTTTTTTCATACATATCGTTCAGTTCTTTCAATCTTGCTTGAATTTCTGGTGGATCCTGGTTTTTCTGTAAATTTTTCTGCTCATTCTGTGATTCAACTGATAAGTTTTTGGTTTCACCTAGCCTTGGATGTGATGATATAATATCAGCTAAGTGGTACGACTTTCTTGAAGTGGGGCCCAGGAGTTCCGTGTCCGCTGCAAATTGCAATAGGCTGGAGCGGATTAACTCAATGAATCCTTCATAATCAGAAGCTGCACACCGAGCTTTCTCCATAAGCTTCCTGTCACCTATTGTATACATTAGAATTGAGTCGCTTGGTTCATACAAGTTACTAATTAATTCCTCTTGACCGCTAAGGTTCTCCTGCTTTATAAACTCATCATAGGGCAACAATTTCATATCACAACTGTCCCTTTTTTTCTACGAACCAATTACTTAGCTCATGTCCATACACTGATCAAATCAGACACATCATTGGATCCACTGAGCTATATATACCATCTTCTCCGATTCGTTATCATGCTGAGTTTCTGACGCTTTTCACCGAAGTTAACCGTCAAAAGAGACAAGTAAGGCTCTTAAAGTCAACGGAGTTTCGGAAGCTTTCCATCCAACAAGAATGAAGCAAAACAGATCAATTTCAGATTACTTGAGAATAAATAACAGTGACAGTGGGCGATTGATCCATTAGAGCTGGCAGTGCATTGTTGGTTACTAAGTGTGGATTCAGTTGAGGAATGACAGAAGAAACCGGTGATTTTAACCAATTGGAGGAGGAACAACGCAGCGACAACTACAAGGTTGCAGCTAAGAAGACTCTGGACGAGTACAAGAAGTTAGATGCTGAGGATGAGTCTTTAGCAAAATGGAAGGAGTCTTTGGGCCTAAGCTCTGATGTATTGCCGCTTGAGTTCGCGGGGGACAAGAGACGTGTCGTTATTCAAAAAATCCAGCTTTTGGTGGATACTGAGCCGGAACCAATAAGTTTTGACCTGACCAATGAAGAGACAATCAAAGATCTGGCTTCTAAGCGTCATAAGGTTAAAGAAAAGTCTATTTACAAGCTGAGGATCACCTTTAAAGTGCAACATGAAATCATTACCGGGTTGCGATATGTCCAATATATCAAGAAAGCTGGTATCGCAGTTGATAAGATCGATGATCATTTGGGTTCTTACGCTCCAAATACCAAGTCCAAACCATATTACGAAGTGGAGTTGCCGGAAAGCGAAGCTCCCAGCGGATTCATTGCTAGGGGTAATTATAGCGCAGTCTCCAAGTTTATTGATGACGATAAGACGACTCATCTTACTTTGAACTGGGGAGTAGAAATTACCAAGAGATGATGATTGCCCATTGATTGTTCACTCCGTTTTCGCCAAGTTTTTTTATTTTATATTTTAAAATTCAAATTCCATCCTAAATATTAAATATGCATGAACAAAAATCTATACAGAAAGCTCTTTTATATCATTAGATATTTGTTCAACATCTGTGTTCGACCTGTTCGTCTCAGAACTTTTGTCGAGTAAAGAAGATGTTGTTCGTCTGAACGATTCACTACTTTGCGTGCTTGAGATACTTGATGCTGACTTCATATTATTCAGCGGCGGATGTGATTGTCTTCTAAAGTCTATATCACTTGGTGGATAATTCGGCATATAAACACCATAATATAATGGGTTAGGCGGGAATCCAGCGGCTTGGTTGTATTGGAACGGCAACTGAATCGGGTTTATATACGACATGTAAGGCTCTGAAAAATTCTGCTTCGCATTTGCTTCACTATCGATATCCGGCGCGTAAATGGGTGCATGTGTTGGATATATACCGAGTGTACCATTCGCCACTGAAGGCGGTGGATATACCATGTAAGGCGCCATCGTCATATATGGAGCCGGGACACCCTTATTAGTCAGTGTTGCATTATAATTGAAAAATACATTTTTGTCGCCATCGTGGTTGTAATGTTGAGGAGCAGTGGTTGCATATGTATGACTATTGTATCCTTTTCTTCGTCTATTATATCGCAATGCTGGAGGCGGCTGATTTTCGGTGTGCATAAGCCTAAACCTTGAGGTCTCGAATTGACGTGGCTGTGGTGAGTGCCCCTCGGGGTCATCATCAGTCAAATCTTCCTGTTCACCTATTTTTGACATATCGAATATCTCTTGCTTCCTTTGTTCATATTTTCTTTCTCTTTCTATCCGCTTTTCTTCCAGAGTTGCTTCCGAAAGTGACGAGTCCTGTCGACTTTCCTCCTCCTCTTGTGCTGATGCAGCATCTATTGATGGTGTTGCTGTGCCGCCATTCCCTTCAGTCCTCTTCAGGATTTTATATTTCTTATTATTTTTACTCTTGATCGCTTCTTTCAAAGAGTCTTCATGTGCGGTAAACTCGTGCGCCATACGTGGTTCTGTCGATACTGGGGATCTTAAACTTTGTAATAGTGGCCTATTGTCCATTTTTACAAAGTCGTTTCCCTTAAATATAATGACACAATTGTCATGAGTCCTTGCCAAAGCGTGCTTCAAGTTATGATACTCAGCAATCTGGTGAGATAGAAGTCTAAAATAAGAATTCATAGGTGCCAGCTCACAAGATTCCGCACTAGAATTTATGAAGGATACAACAGACGTTTCTAATGCGATAACGAATTGACGATCATTAGGTTTATAAAACAACGCTGTAATCATGGCTGGTGTCAGACCATAATGATCTGAATACGAAACTTCTTCATTAAGGTTCTAAACAGTAAAAGAATGTTGACTGTGTTACACAGACAACTACTTTGGTTAGTAAACCGAGTATCTTGCGAGGATCAAGCAAAATTGTGTGGAATCGACCAGTATCGAGAAGATTAGTACTATCGATATGCGCACACAATGCGCCAATAAAAAGGCATTTACCATACTAGCTGTCGAGACATTATAATGAGCTCGTTCTTGAAAGTGCAATGGAAAGGAAACCGAAGCTGTTCTCTGAATATTAACGTTTCTCTCTGATCAATTCACGTGCTCTCGTAATTCTCCAACAGTAACGAACGTCTCCCTTCACAATTCACACCGGTGCTGATGCTGCACGCTATCTACCAGTAGATATGCGGATTAGGAATGCTATTAATCCTCCTCCTTAAGATCTGATAAACTGTTTATTTATATCTACTATGTCAAGTCCCACCATTGCCGCACTTCGGACGGACCTGTCTCTTGTCCTTGCGATATCAATTTTGGGGGTGGCAACAAGATATCAGAAATTAGACAATTGAAGAGCACAGCGTCTAAGGACTAAGCTGCCGGAACTGTCTAGGTATATTCAAGGCTTACACAATTGGCCGCTTTACTATTTAATTTCTGATCATTTTTTCCCTAAATTTCGCCTGTGACTCTTTTAAAATTAGACACCGTTCATAGAATGTCACTGATTGAACAAATATTCTGCGTGACCACTGACCCTTCCGGGAATAATGCTTACGATGTAATCCAATCGGAAGATTTGAAGAAAAAAGCTTTAAGTTTGGAGGATGTTGATGCTTTGTTATTATACCAATTGACTGAAAACGAAGCCCTAAAAGAACCATTTGCCTACTTAAATGGATGTTTCAAGAGATGCCAGCAACAGAAAAGAATTATGAAAGCACAAATTTCGGATACTCTCCAGGCAACTTTCGAAGAAATCGACCGATTAGTCATCGGCTATGGACTTGTAGCATTTCAAATTGAAAACTTTTGCATCAATGGCAACTTGGTGACGTACATTAAGCAGATAATAATGAGTGTGGATAATTACTCGGATTTTATTTCACAGCTGATTCAAAGGGCTACTGTTGAAGGAACATTGTCAGACTTACTGGAAAGCTTTTTTCCAACCCTGCTAAAGTATATCACCAAAGAATTACAGTACTTTGATTTAAATGATTCTCAGGTATATAATGCGGTATTGACCATATTTGAAATGTTTTTATCTTACAAATCTGTGGCATCAACTCTTACCAAGGTTTCCAGTTTTTTTGCAAATTTTGATTGTAAGTCAAATGAGTTTGAGAAAGTAACGATTCTGGGTCCAATACTCACCTTGTCGCCCTTAAATCCAAACGTTGCTCTTAGAAATTATGGTGAGACTTTAGATCGTACTCAACAACAGAAAAGAATTGTCCATGAGTCTTTACAAGCTGAACATAAAGTGATCATCGATAGATTATTCTTCATCGTGGATAGAATTCTTCGCGGATCATCTGAGTCTCGAACTGATTTACTGAGCTATTTTGCGCAAATTGTAAACAAAAATCATCTTAGAAGGGGTGACCACTCTAATCAGAGTAAATTGGCCTCAAATGCATTCATGACAAACATTTCCATCATTTTAATCAAATTCTCTCAACCATTTTTGGACGTGTCTTATAAAAAGATCGACAAGATTGATGTAAACTATTTCAATAATCTAAGCTTTTTCATTGATCTGTCTGAAGAAACAAGAATTAATTCCGATTTCAAAGAAGCTGATGAATTTTATGATAAAAACAAAAAAGATGATGATTGTAAACCAAATTTCATTTCAGATTGTTTTTTCTTGTCCTTAACATATTTACATTACGGCATTGGTGGTACTTTATTATATGATGAGAAGATTACTCCACAAATTAAAAGAATTAAACAAGAAATTGATAGAATCAAAAGCATATCACAGTCACAAGAAATGTTCGCATCATTTGCCTCAATGCAAATAAAACAGATGGAAAAATCTCTGAAGATAAGCCAAGGCATTAAGGATGCCATGCAAGGATTTTTTTCGAATAAGAGTTTACAATTGGAGGTATTTGATTTTATTTGTGGTGCTTCAACCTTCCTTATCAGAGTAGTTGATGCTAAGCATCAGTTTCCATTTCAACCAATTAAACTCCCATTGATACCGGATCAAGTTGGTGTCGAAAATGTCGACAATGCGGACTATTTACGAGCAAATGCTCCAGTTCCCTTCAAATACTATCCCGAATTTATTGTGGAGGGTCCAATAAATTATTCGCTCTATATCTCTCAATACAACTCATCGCCAATATTCCGGAATCCTCGTCTGCATTCCTTTGTTGAATTTTCAACAATGATTTTACGTTGTCCTGAGCTTGTCTCTAATCCACATTTAAAGGGGAAATTAGTTCAATTATTAAGCATTGGTTCCATGCCTCTGGCAGATGATTCATCAGGATTTATGATGCATATTTTTGAAAATAACGAGTTGGTGAGAGATAATCTCTTATATGCATTTTTGGATTTTTACGTCATTGTGGAAAAGACTGGTTCCTCATCACAATTTTATGATAAGTTCAATAGCAGATACAGCATATCCATTATTCTAGAGCAACTATATCACAGGATACCAATATACAGGGAGCAACTGGTCTGGCAGTCTAAAAACAATTCAGATTTCTTCGTCCGATTCGTTGCTCGTATGCTGAACGACTTAACCTTCCTTTTGGATGAGGGTCTAAGCAATTTAGCCGAGGTTCATAACCTCCAAATTGAATTGGATAATAGAAGTCGAGGATTACCTCATTCAAGAGAGGAGGACGAAAAGGAACTACAGTCAAAATTGGCGTCCGCAGAAAGACAAGCAAAATCATCGATTGGATTAGCTGAAAAATCAATAACTTTATTTGAGATATACACGAAAGATATTCCTGGGGCCTTTGTAACACCAGAAATTGTTGATAGATTAGCTAGTATGCTTGATCACAATTTAGAATCACTGGTGGGAAAAAAGTGCGGCGAGTTGAAGGTCAAGGATCCTCAACAGTATTCCTTCAATCCTAAAGAACTACTACGATCTTTGACAACTGTTTACATTCACTTATCAGATGAGCATGAATTCATATCGGCGGTCGCAAGAGATGGCAGATCTTTTAAAAGAGAATTATTTGAAAGAGCAGTTCATATATTGGCCAGAAAAATTGGTTTGGTATCTGATGTCTTTTGTCAAAAATTACTGAACTTTGCCGATAATGCGGAACAAGAAAGACTCTTAGAAGAGGAGGAAGATTCGGGGTACGGTGATGTTCCGGATGAATTTTTGGATCCATTGATGTACACGATAATGAAAGATCCCGTTACGTTACCAACATCCAAAGTCAACATTGATAGAAGTACCATTAAGGCACATTTATTAAGTGATTCAACAGATCCTTTTAATAGAATGCCACTGAAACTAGAACACGTAATCCCCAATGAAGAGCTAAAGCAGAGAATTATAAGTTACAAGAAGGAAAAAAACGCAGCCCGGTAATTATATATATTTTTTTTAATTTTTCAACCGTTTTACAGTATAATAGTTTTGACGGAAAGATGGTTATGAATTATTAGCTGTTAAACTAAAAATATAAAAGATTATACACTATTTTTCTATTTTTCCGAGATCAAATTAAGCCTTGATAGCATATTTTCTTTGTGGGAAAGCGATTTGCTTCTTTCTTTGCTTTTCAGTGATTCTGGAAGCTTCAAATTTAGTCAATGCTCTTCTCAAAGCTCTGGTCTTCTTGGCTCTCAAGTCCTTTGGTTGGTACTTCTTGCCTTGGTATAATTGTCTGACGGCTTCTCTTTGTTGTTGGGTCAAAACGGTCAAGACACGGGCAATATCTTTTCTGACGGTCTTGATCTTTGGCAAAGATGGCTTCGACAATTTTTGAACCTTTAGTTCAGCCAACTCCTTCTTCAAGTCGACCAATTGGTTCTCCAATTGGTCCTTAGATTTCGTTCTTAGTTCGTAAGCTTTGACACCGGCCTGTTGTAAAAGTTTCATGTCTTGTTAGTAAAAGATGTCCTGCCGTGTCGCTTCACTTGTCCATTCGCACAGATTGCATCTCCGGGTGCACTCAAAACGCACTAACGTGCCACTTCAGGGTTCTGTTACTGGTCGAAGTTTCGCTGGCTTTGGAGGCCACTTCGTGTTGTGTTTGTTCACCACGCCGATTCAGCTCTCTTTTCGTTGCTTTCTCCACTGTTGCATTCCCTGTCTCTGTACGCTGTGTTCCTGGACTTCGATGTGTGCTCTCTACATACCATTTCGATTACTCTGTCTTACTGTCCCTTGTCTTAAAGCTTGTTGATGCAATACCAGTATCACAAAATATCACTCAATAATACATACGGTATCGCTATCCATTCACCTGGGGTGGGGCCTTCGATGCTGTTGGAAAATTGGCACTTCGCTGCTGCTGCTCTCCTGGCTGTTGCCAGCCAGAGCTGTGTTTCGTTCCGACAGTCGCAGCGTGCTCGCGTGTTCGCGCGGTGGAGAGAATCGTGGTGCGTCCTGCTGGGCCTCCGTAAGGGCCAAAGGCATTTGTCGGCGAGTCTGCAAAAAAAAGGCGACCAAAACTAGCATATGTCTGGGTGTTTACACTTTTTACAGGACGTGTTTCCAAGGGCTGAGGTGTGCGGGTGCACTGCGTGTTTGTCGAAAAACAGTCACAAGAGTTGTTGATCTGAGTTGATCTGATCTTACTGAGACGAGCTACGTGTTTACCGTGCAAGCAAACGCGTGCTGCTTCCAGCAACTGGCTCTAACGGTGCTCTACTGTACTGTTACGCACACACATACACACACGCACACGCACACGCATACTGACAATGACACTGAACGATACTATAAGACAATATAATATAATAAAGACGATATTTGAATCATTGTATATTTAAAAATCAACAAATCACTGATTCATCAAGTTTCTTTTTCATTTTCTCCAGAGCTCGGCAGAAAAGGATGCACCAGGGGATGGTAAGGCACACCGCACTGCGGGGAGGTTTGCCAGCCTAAGATTGATTTTTCAGATTGTTACTTAGCCACTCCAAACCCTCGTACAAACCTTCACCAGAAGTGGCACAGGTAGCCTGGATAAACCATGGACGGTTTCTGATGGAATGTAAGCCTAGTTTTTCAGTGATCTCAGCGGCGGACATAGCTTCCGGTAAATCCAACTTGTTGGCGAAAACTAGCCAGACGGCGTTTCTCAATTCGTCTTCGTTCAACATTCTCTGCATAACCTCTCTTGCCTCGGTGATACGCGATCTATCGTTGGAGTCGACGACGAAGATAACACCTTCGGTATTTCTATAATAGTGTCTCCACAATGATCTGATTCTGGTTTGTCCACCCACATCCCAGACTGTGAACGAAATGTTTTTGTACTGGACGGTCTCCACGTTGAACCCGATTGTAGGAATGGTGGTGATCACCTCTCCCAGCTTCAATTTGTACAAAACGGTTGTCTTACCGGCACCGTCAAGACCAACCATAAGGATACGCATTTCCTTGTTACCGAAAAGGTTGCTGAACAACTTCGATGCAAATAGACCCATTTTTCCTTCCTTTTACACTGATTATAAACAAACAAAAAAAGATCTAGCCAGCTAATGTTCTTTCTCTACGAAACGATGCTCGTCTGTTAGTAACTGAGTCAAATAACCGGTACTGCTTCAAAATAGATACTGATATCAACGGCGTCCGCGCAAGTTGCTTGCTTACTTCCACTCCTATTCCGAGGCGTCCGCTGTCATTTTTGGAAAAAAATCGTGTGCTGTTTTCGTTGACAATGACACGGAAGGGGTGTAGACAGGCGCATAACCAGAAGTGGCAAAACAGACAGCAAGCTGAGCATGAATACGGAACGCTAGGCTACATTGGCTGCCAAGCCAGCGGCTCTTGCCATCTGCTGCTTTTTTCCCGATCAGCGTGGTTGAAACGGCTTGTGTCGTCCACGTCAGGTTCCCTCTACTTAGCGGAGTACGCAAAACTTGACAATTTCAGTCTTGAAGAGCCCCACCATTAAACGTGATATGGATCCTATTACTTACTATTAGAAATGTTAATAACTGCCGACAATCGCGTCCTAGGTTTATCGATTTATCTGCACTGTTTCAGCAGCTTCCCTTTGTCCTGATAAACAATTGTTATCCCTGTTGTGTGGAAAAGAGAGGCAAAGATTCAACGACGAGACTGATTCGATTGGCAAAACAATTTTTTAGGATCGAAAAACGCGTCGTTGTAAATGATCGGCATACTGATCTGCGCTAGGTGCATTAAATATTACGGGAATAGCTAGTGATATATAGGACGCATTGGCGTAGGAGTGTGATTGGATGGCTAGCGGGTTCATTAGCTACTGCGCCGTCAAGTGTGCGGGTATCTCATTTGCCCACATTGATCTTACATGTAGCGTACTTCTGTAGACCTCTAATAAAGACGGAGTAGACCACATCGTGGTTGTCCTCTTCCCAGTGGAATTCGGTGAGTCGTATGTGCCACGGTGGGAATCCTTGTAGATCCAAACAAGGTCCGAAATAGAGCAAGAGGTCAGGTTCGGGACCCACCAGGTGAATAAGCTCTTTGTCGACTAGATTCATTGTTATGTCGTTCAGTTTCAAATCTTCAGAGGCACAGAGATCCGCCATCGTGCGCGTGAGGTCGGCGATGGTCTCTCTTCCATCCCGATTGGAGAGCAGTGATATCTCAATGGCGACTTTATGGTTATCTTCGGAACTAATATCCTTGTCATTGAAATAGACTTTGTTCAGATGTGGAATTCGAATAGCATATTTCGGCATGTGGGATGGTCCAAAATACTTGCCCAGTTTGTTATGAATTTCTTTACGGAAGTCTTGGACGTTCTTCTTGAGTACACCATCATAATCGTACAGCATTAAATGTTTTATTCCAGCGCTCACTGTCCAACAAACTAGTTCACTTCCGTCATTCATTAGCCCCTGAGAACCACCACCTACCTGGCTCTCTGACTTCATTTCGAGTATCGCTGCTAATCGCTTCGGTATCTTTTCCAGCTTCGTAACATCTTGTCTGATCAGCTGTGGGGTATTGGAAGGGTTGTAGATGATATTGAATATTCTCAGCTTCATCTTATTCCACTCGTACTGGCAGTATCGATAAGACCCATAGATAAGGTACAATATGACCAATAGTATCTTGTAAAAGGAATATTGAAGCTTGCCTGCGTTCCTCTTCCCAAATGTATCGTTCTGCAGATCGGCAACGGAATTACCCTCATCCTTGTTAACAAAAAACGAGCCTATGAGAGCTTTCACCGCCCTCAATTTGGGATATCTTTTGTTCCCACTCTTCATGACACTGACTTCCGGCGGCGCAACTCTTCGCATCGCACCCTTCGATTCATATGTCTCCTCCATCTCTGCTTGCAAACGTACTTTCTCGTCAATCAGCCCCATCACAAGAAAGAAACCCGGTCTTCAGCTCTCTGGGAGGATATATGTGGATGATACGAAGACTCTTCTCAATGGCTTCATCCTTTATAACCTTTGAATGTTTCATAGCTACTTACTTGTCTGATACCCGCCAATAGTGAAACAACGCAAGGAAAATCGTTGGTGATGATTAATTTTTGCTTCTCTTATTTAGTGCTATGTACAAAAAATAGGATATATCTGAGCAATCGATAGGACGATTGTGTCCATATGGATCAATAAAGTATGACACTACAGAATCTGTAACACTGACTCCAGGCATGCAGATGAACATGATGCCGTCTTTACTATGCTTTTTCATTAATATGATTTTAAACATCATTATGTACGTATATGCCTGTAACGTGACCCATCCAACATACCAATCGGCTACTTGACTGCCGGCCACTAGTTATAACCAGAGCTGGCATTATCGTCGCTATAGATGGTTTTATTGCGAACTATTCTCGTGAGTAGCTCCATGGGCAATGAATCCCCTTTGTTCAGGGATGGTGAGTATCTGAATGGCCGGAAGACTTGAGATTACTAGAGTTAGTACGGCTATCCATCAATTGAGCCATGTACTCATTTATACTAGTCATATGCGTGCCATCTTCAGTTCCTTTATGCGGAAAGGGCCTGCCCTCTCCGTCCTCTTTAAGAATTTCTTCGTCGCTTGAATCACTTGGTATCGATGGAGGTCCTCTTGTATATGTGTTTAGCTCCAATCCGTTGCCAAGATCAACACAATTATTTTGACCAATTTCATCATAATCGGTTTCGGAGGAGTCTGCCTGTTGGTGACTAGTGAACTGCTGTAAGCGCTTATCAAACATGCCATGTTTTTTAGTATTGTTATCGTTTTTGTTATCATTATAATTATCGTTATCATTATCATCACTGTTTTCATTATTAGTATTCATGCTATGAATAATATTGTCATTGTCCTGCTTTTCGAAAGAGTAATTTTTTTGGTGCGGATCAAAATGGGCTGTTTTTATTGTACTATTTCCCACACTTTGATTATTCGTTGCTCCTAACTGAATTTCGTTACTCTGTCGACTTTCAACTCTATGTGTCGCGTTCAATAATCCGTTCATTGATTGTTCTCTGATTATTTTATTCCATTTAACAGATTGCATACTAGTCGGCGACCTGCTATATAACTCATCAATTTCCTCAAGCGTCAGGCCTCTAGTTTCGTAGATTGTAAAATACACAACAACAACACCTACGGCATTCAAACTGCCCCAAATGAAGAATATCTTGGGTCCCATCGTTGATGTATGCGAACCCGTGTCAACAATATATGGGGTGATTAAAGCACAGATAAAATTTACCAACCAATTTGAGGCGGCGCATATTGCAGTACATTTCGATCTTATACCCAAAGGGTATAACTCAGCAGATATAACCCATACGACACCACCCCAAGTGGCCGAAAAGGAAGCAATGAACAAACATATAAATGCAATCATAACTTTGTTAGCTACAACAGAGTTTGCCGAACAACCAACGATAGCGATAATGAAATTTGATGCCGTCATCAATATACCCCCAATCAGGAGGACTTTACGTCTTCCAATAGTCTCCACAAGAAATAGTCCCGGAATATTAAAAGCAACATTTACTGCGTAAGTAATGAAAGAAACCAAATAACTGTTTGTTAAACCCGTTCTGCTAAAAAAATTAACCCCGTAGTAAAAAATGAAATTGATACCTGAAAACTGTTGACATGCCTGAATGGCAATGCCAGAGAGCATTCTTAGAGTTTGTTTGGTCCGACTTGGACTTGATCTGAAGCAATCTAATAAACTTGAGGCTCCAAATGAAGCCTCATAATCGTATGTAGCTTTGATCTCTACCAATTCCTCAAGTAAGCCAGCATCAGTGATAGGCACACCTCTCAAAAATGATAAAGATTCCGCTGCTTTATCTAATTGGTCTTTTAGGACATAAAATCGCGGGCTTTCAGGTAAAAAAAACATTCCTATAGCTAGAATAGCCGCCCAAACATATTGTAAGCCGATGGGTATTCTGTATGAGGATGCCGAGTTTCTATTATGCGTACCTTGTGAAACTGCACTGGAAACTAGTAAACCCCAGGTTATTGCCCATTGATATGTAGAGATAATAGCACCTCTAAGTAGTTTGTGAGCTGCTTCACCCTGATATAATGGGACTACGGCAGAAATGAGGCCTATCCCAATACCTGAAATCACCCTGCCGGCTATCAAGAGACTCATGCCACTTGCCGCCACTTGTAAAGAATTTCCAATGAAAAATACAATTATGGTACTGAACATTATGGTTATTTTTCTGCCATAAGAATCGGAAAGTAAAGGCGCTGACAAAGCACCTAAGAAAGTTCCAAGAGACAGGAATGACACTAAGATTGACATTTCCTTAGCGGTAAATTCATTTTTATTTGGAGCCAAGTGTGTTTTAACATAATTCATATCGGTAATACTATTAATTAGTCCAGTATCATAACCAAATAAAAAACCTCCAACTGCAACAAAAACCCCAACGAATATAGTCATTGAATTGGATTGAGGTAACGGTGGTTTTGAAAATAATAAAGACTCGTTATCCACATCTGACATTTCATATCTATCCGCATTTCCAATATTAGGCACTGTCGCGCTGCCTTCCTCAGTTACGGTACCTTCAACATCAAAATGTGTGCCATTTTCTTCCACTGCAGTTGAACTACCCAGAGAAGGAGGTCGCAGAGATACACTTTTTCCAACCTTATTAACTGCTCTTCTCAAAAACCCTGTTCTTGATGAGTCCAACTCTTCCTCAACGCCACTTATTGAGTTCGTCATTGCCTGAATGTTTGTAGAGTTTAAAAATCTTTTAAAGTCTCATGCCACATATACAAGAGAGAGTAGAATGGAATAATTACAACAAAAGCAGTGTTACCGATACTATTGAGCACAACCAAGTATATGATTCTTGATCTGTAGCGACTATGAAATCTATATCGCACCGGCTTGCTACTCTATTTTTTGTCACGTCTTTTCGCATCCCGCTTAGAGAGCGAAATATAATATAAGATCCTAACTGCTACCCCTCAAAAATGACAACCATGCCAGCACTAGACGAAAACTTCAGTCTGTAACACATCAGCTATCAGCAGAGAGGACGTTAACTAGCACTTCTTCAATGAATGAGTCAAAGAGGACACAATTGAATGGTCATGATTTCAATGAATGCTGAGATCAGATTTCTAAGAGGACTGGTAGCAACATGTTTGTAATCTGTTGAAAGACGCAAATGGATACAGATCACATAAGTCATTGATCGTGCTATTCACATCCAAGTTGTCTTGAAGCTTACATATTGAATATCGAAGATTCTGCAGGAACTAAAGATTTCTAACAGCAGGGCAGCTGGAAGAGCACGAATTCAGTTATATTGTTTGTTACCTCTGAAGTAATTCAAACAAAGATAATGCAGCTGAAAAGGTACAAGATGTCTTTACAGTGTCACATGAGATAAGACATTGTTGAACCACCAATCGAAACGATACTGTGGAGGAATAGTTGGTTAAATGCTGCCCGCCCTTGACAATAAATGGATTCTCACTGCGACGTAAAAAAAATAAATACAAGATTTATTCATTTTGATCAAAATGTTATACGATAAATACAACTATTTAAGGAATTCACTCACTGAGATGTTGCCTCGGCTATACCTATTAATCTCTTAACACCGGTTAGCCAATTGCCACCTTCTTGGGCGTTGTTCGTGGCAATATCGACATGAACTTGCATGGCCTCCGTATAATTCTTTTGTTTTAGTAGCTCAACTATCTGTTTTAGTTTATCAATTGTTGGTTGCGTTAACAAATCCTGTTTTTCTAGGTGACGGAATAGAATATCAAGTCTTTTGTTACAGTCTTTTAATTGTTTCGTGTACTCTTTTGGGATCAATGGCGCTACGCGAGTTAGCTCTTGTTTAAAAAAGTCCACAATAGGTTGCTGGTCATCCGTAATACCTGGAATTGGTTCAACAGGTTTAGATGTCTGTGGCGTTGCTTCCGTAGCAGTTGTTGCAGCGTACATCACTGGTGTGGTCAATTCTTGCGGAGTCGCGGTCACACCATTGCCATTTGAGTGCGCTGGTCCTGAAGAACCATCAGGAAGCTTTTGGACAGCCTCTAACATGTTGCTTGCATTTTGGACTCTTGTAGTATTGTGATTCCTCTTTTTTAAATTCGTGGGTGGGGGCACTACAGCTGGCTTTGAGTTAGCCACGGGTGGTGCAGAGGCATATCCATCGGTGAAGGGGCTCATTGGGGGTGGTACTTGGCCAGCTACAATCGGGGGTTGTTGCAATTGTGAAGGTGCATACGGGTTACTTTGAGACAGTTGGGGAGATGTTGCGGCAGGTAGAGAATAAGCATTTGCAGAAGGTGCAGTTTTCATGCTACTTGGCGGTGGAGCGTACGGATTCTTAGTTGGAATGGCACTACCCATTTGTGATGTTGGTGCATAGCTCACAGATGGTGCCAAAGTTGATACTTGTGGAGTTTGGGGAGCATATGCATTGAGAACACTTGTTTTAGGAGAATTAGATACCAAAGAAGCGTTAGAAGATACTGAAGTCTTCCTGCTACCTTTCAAAGGAGGTGGTGGTAGCTGAGATGCTAATGATGGTAATCTTGATGAGGACTTAGAGGTAAGTGGTGGCGGTGCTGCTGGAAAGCCATTTGTTGTAGTGCCACTTATTCCAGGGAGGGTAGTGTTCCTACTGATACTAGCAGGGGCGATATTCCCAGCTTTGGCACGCTGTGGCCTTTCCTTGACATTCAATGGTAAATCATTCCAGCCATCGTTAGCTTTTTTATTTAAAGAAGGTGTTTGACCGGATGCCATTGAATTGAGTGGTGGTGCGGTCGTTTTTGCAAAGTTTTCACCGTAGTTTGAAGACGCAGGTATAAAATTTGGTACCGGTTTTGTACTCAAGGGAGAATAGGCATTTGCTCCAGCGGAGGCATATGGGTTTGGTTGCGTATTCACTGGATTGCTAGATGTGTTTGAGGACGAAGAAACTGCAGGTGGTGCATATTTAGCCCCACCACCGGTTGCTGTATGAGCACCTTGCATCGAATGTGAATTTTGCTGTGACATAAAGTTAGATGGAGCAGGGGCGGGAGAAACGCGGCTCGGCTGTGAAGTAAAGGGAGCTGTAGCCATCTGGTTAGGATTTATGAAAGAATTGGACGGAGTAGCCCGATTATACGTTCCCTGAGAAGTTGTCAAAGGTATTGAACCACCAGTGGCCGCGCCGTAGGGAGCTCTCCTGGTATTCACATTTGTAGTGGCTCGTTCAGACTTGCCCGAGGCAAGAAGAACACGTTCCTTTTCCATTTTTACTTCTTCATTATCTCCTGGAAGAGTTTCTAGAATAGCGCTAGCAAGGTCAAAACTACCACTTGCTGACGCTAAATTGACATATTCCAAAAATTTCCCAATAAGGTCCTCATTAGTAATAGTTGAATTGTCTCCAACAAAATTGCTAAAGACAGTGAATCTTTCGACGAACTCGGATAAACATTCTGAATGTGCTTCATACAGCGAGGATTTCTCCTTTTGCAACTTTTGTTCCAATGAATTGAACTCTTTTAACCACAGAGAAGCGACCTTATCTAGGGAGTTAGCAGCCAAATAAACAACTAGTGCGTCTTGTCTCCTGTCTGCATCTAGTAACCTATCAGCCAAAGAAATTAACTGTCTATTTTTCTCAGTACTATCAGCAGTGTAAAAGCTATTGATTGATCTTGCAGTATACTTCCATTGGCTAACCTCCAAATTCTCAACTAGATCTGCTGAGCTTTTGTAGGATATAGAATGCAAAAATCTGGACAAACTGGACTCCTTGCCGTATTTGGAGAAATATGCGTTTTTGACCGTGTCCTTCAAAGTTTTATCATCAGAATCCAATGCAATAATTAAAGCTTCCAAAAGTAAGTTTTTATCCAGGGAGGCTGCTATAGCAGATTTACTATTTCCAACAACAAGATCTTTTGCTATTTGTGTTTCCAGTTCATCCGATAAACTAAACTTTCCAGTAGGCTCATATTTCCCTTCGATGTTTGCAAAAAAGTTTTCACCATCATCCTGGCCTGTTTCTTCATCTAAATCCTCGTCATCGAAAGCGAATGATTCCTTCAAAAATTCTTCCTTGCCATCCATGGAAAGCTTTTCGAGTAGATTCCAATCTTCCTCATTTTTCTCATCTATCGTTTTGGCCAACCTTCTATTGATTAGTGGATCATAATTATGAGACTTTAAGGATTCATCTAGTAGGGTATTTTCTTCGAGACCTGGAAGTTTGGGTTTCGTAATTGAAATTCCCTTGCCATCTGGAGTAATGCAAACAAGTTTCCCTCCGAATGCCCAGTGAGCAGCGGGTGATCTTTGTTCATACCAAGAAGGTGCCTGCAAATGTAATAGCGTCGGTTTTTCATTAGATTCTTCTTGGGAAACATTGTTCCAAAAGTCCGTTTCTGACTCCTGTTGCTTTGTAGCTGACTGTTCCTGGTCTAAAGTGGTAACCAAATTCTGTAACGTTTGAACCTGTATCTTGTTGTCAAAAGAAGCAGATGCAAATAGATCGGGAGCATCTGGAGCAAATTTGGTTTTGAAACACCAATTTCCGCGAGTTGGATATTGGGTCAGCTCTTTTCCGGATTCAGGATTCCAAAGCACGATTGTATTGTCGCGACCGCTTGACAATAATAGGTTTTCATCCTCGTTACACCAATCCAGAGATAAAATACCCTTAGAGTGCCCTTTTGAGAGTGTTTGAAGAGGAGTGTTTGCATTCCTTAGATCCCAAACCAAAATTAAAGGTTCGTTATCGCTACCGGTAGCAGTGGCAACTCTGGTAGAGTTCTTCGGGTGCCATTCGACAACTGACAATTGAGATTTTAAACCAGTTTCTGGTGAAGAATAGCTCAAGTGAATGACCTCTTTTTTGGATTTTAAATCCCAAATAGAAGCGTTTGCGGAAGATCCTGCAGATGCAAACACGTGTGCTAAACATTGGTTCCATGCTATTGACGTGACTTCTTCAATAGTGTTCATGGAAGCTCCGGGTGTCAATGGTTTGTAATCCTCCGGTGTCTTTAAACAGGTATTTAAATCCCAAATGAAAACTTCACCATTCGTACCACCAGACGCCAAAATATTTTTTTGCTTTGCGTTGAAACGAACAGTTTTAGCAGACTTTGAATGAGACTTAAATGAGGCTTCAGATTTAAGAGAGTCCTTAGAGCTCGAGAAAAACTCGACTACACCATTATCCAATGCACCGGCAATTATGCTGTTCTCCTGAGACCAATCTAGATCATTAAATTTTGCGTTGACGGGTAGCGATGCGTCGGGCTCCGATGGATTGGTAGAAAGTAGTGACCATAGTTCTAGTATAGACTCGCTAGAGAAATTTGCATCCACTGTACCTGATGCAGTACCTGTCACTAAAGATGGTATCCTCCCGTGGGACCAGGCAAACGTTGCGGTGCGAGAAAATTCAGCAAGTTTCACCATAGCTTGAATTGACTTTACCTTGGCCTTTTAATCTCTTTGTAGTCCAATGTACTTATCAGGCTCGTAACCGGTGTTAATTACTTAGAGTCCCTTAACGATCTCTATCTGTTCGAATCGATACGTTGTTTTTTTCGATGTTGAATTGCGCTGTTCGAATTCGGTGTCAAGAATCCCATTGAGCCGGGTAATATTAATTAATATCATGATACACGTTGAGTCAGCTGCCAGGATGGCAGTTTACATCGTACATGCAAGGTCCTTTGAAGGATTTGAATATATGTAACTGTTGTAAGTTGGTATGTTTACGCACATGGGGAGTCCGATGCTGCAACGTTTTGCTCCACTTTCAGAAATATCACAAAATATTTATATTTTGTTAAATTATTGTAATTTTGAACAAAAGGTAATTTTATGACAGGAAGAATGAAAATAATAAAAAACACTAACTGTTATACGCGGCCAATTATTATATATTATTAACGTAGACAACCTAAAACCGTCATCAAACCCTTGTTTCATTTCTAATAATCATAAAGCAAGTTCAGCAGAGGATCATCACCCAATACGTCTTATGAGCAGTAATATATAGACTTTCTACGCAAAGGAAACCCAAACTTTATCTACTGACCTTGATACGTAGGTAGCGTCCATAGGCTATCGTTCAGCAACTCCTTCTGTGAAATGTCGACTGATGAAGGTTTGAAGTCAAAATACTATGAGCAGGCCCTGGAAGAATACAAAGAAATGTCACAAGAAGAAAATCCCGATATCTGGGATCAGAGGATCACGGAGACAGGCTGCTATGTAGAAAATATGGCATTGCAGTTGTGTCACGCAGAAACTGGCGACTGGAGACAATGTTTTCAAGAGATGGCCCTTTTCAGAAAGTGCTGGAATTCAAATGGTAATAGAGAAAGGGTTGATACTACTGACAGGGACTTGCCGCAGTCCTAAAGTTCACACGATGACGTAGAATACTGACATACGGCAGCTGTTAATTTCTAGTGTTATTTTACATAAAAGAAGCCAATATAATACTCAAGCATTGCACGTGAAGAATTCGCGTTTTTTGTTAAACGGAAGTGAGTGACAGAACGATTCTTCAGGTTACGACAAGTCGAACAGCTGATGAGCACCACCCTTTCTTTCTTAGTCTGGCTTAGTTAGCAGCCTAACAGATGAAAGTGGGTAAGAAGAGTCCTAGGAGTCCTTCTTTGAGAAAGCTTCATTCAGCTCTAAAAGGCATACTCAATGAGAAAAAAGGTACAATTGCCGAGTCAGGGAGCAGAAACATTTCTGAAATTGCACCCACAGCAGATCCAGATGACGAACTGTTGCACTTGAGAAAGAAGGAGCCTAAGTCAAGGGGAAATCAGGGGCAAAGCAGAGAAAAGAACGGAATCGTGTATGTTATGTCCAGGGAACAACATCCGATACCTAAGCTGACGGATGATGAGATTTTGGCACGACATAAGCAGGCAGATGAAAATATGAAAAAAGTTTGGTCAAACATCATCTCAAAATACGAGTCAACAGATGACCAAGGTGATATTATTGACCTACAGACAGGGGAAATTCTAGAAGATAATGGTCACTTACGGGGCCTAGCACAAGATGGAGATAATGACCGTGGTATATCAGAACATAAGAGCATTCTACAAGATATGATTGTGAACAAAGAAGATTCAGTGGGTAGCATTTGGCTAGACGAAGGATCTAATGAGGAGGAAGAGATAGTAGAAGAAGAAAGCAGCGAAAGCGAAAACGAGGCACCTGACTACATTAAGTCTGTCACTTAAACAGTTAAGATCTTTTACACCAATACTTTTCGGCTTCTATTCTCATTTACTTGTTGACAATTCATATAACTATAGTTATGAAAGTTCTTGGTTGTTCTGCTGAATTCTCCACGTTGCCAATCAGCCCTTCATAGCCGATTAGGGAAAGTGTTCCTCCCGATGCGCGCAGCTACTTAACGTGAGCTAGCCGAGTGTGAAAAACTTTACATGAACAACACCAATATACTATCACTGCAGAGTGATTCAACTATAGGATCATTTAGAAAGAATTCGAAAATGTCAAACCCTAAAGCGTTTTTTGACGTCTCCATCGGCGGAGTAGCCAAAGGTCGTATTGTCTTTGAGGTGTTCAAAGATGTTGTGCCCAAGACAGCAGAAAATTTCCTAAAATTATGTGAAGGTAGTTGTGGCACTGCTAAGTCTAAGCCAGATATTGCCTTATCCTACAAAGGCTCAATCTTTCATAGGGTTATTAAGGACTTTATGCTACAATTTGGTGATTTCACTAATTTTGATGGTACCGGTGGCGAAAGTATCTACGGTGAAAAATTCGAAGATGAAAATTTCACTTTGAAACACGATAGGCCTTTTCTCTTGTCTATGGCTAATGCTGGGGCAAATACGAATGGGTCACAAGCTTTCATTACATGTGCTCCAACGCCTCATTTGGATGGTAAGCACGTCGTATTTGGAGAGGTAATTCAGGGTAAGAGAATTGTTCGCCTTATTGAAAACCAGCAGACCGATCAAGAAAATGACAGTCCTATGAGAGAAGTCAGGATCGATGACTGTGGTTTATTACCCGATGACTATAAGCCACCGGAAAATGCAGAAGAAACCCCAACTGATGAGTATGGTGACAACTTCGAGGCCTCTTTGAAGGATGATCCGAAAGTTGACCAAAGTAATGTGGAGAGTGTACTTGAGACTGTTAACAAAGTGAAAGCAATCGGAACGGAACAGTTCAAGAAAGGAAATTACTCTGTTGCTCTACTTAAATACGAAAAGTGTGATAAATTTTTGAAAGAATATACTCCAAACGATTTGGCTGAAGAGAAATTGAAACAAGTCAATGAACTGAAGGTTTCAATCCCACTAAATATCGCTCTTTGTGCTCTCAAAAGTGCGAATTATCAAAAAGTTCTTGTTGCAGGTTCAGAGGTCTTGTATGCCGAAGCGGCTGATGAGAAAGCCAAAGCCAAAGCTCTCTACCGTAGAGGTTTAGCTTATAATGGTTTAAATGACACAGACATGGCATTAAGTGACCTAGAGATGGCCACAACCTACCAACAGAACGATCGAGGAATATTGAAAGCCATCCAAGAGGTAAAGGCCAAGAAGAAACAACTTAGCGAGAAACAAAAGAAATCCCTTTCTAAAATGTTTTCTTAGGCTTGATGCTAAGTCGCATCGTTCACGCGGTCGTATATCAGTTCTATACTTCGCTAGTCATACCAGAATATATATATTCTCTTGTTAATCTCGTTTTCAGACAGTTACCCTGTTGGAAACTGGAAATCGTTAAGTACGAGGCGAAAAATTTTCTAATTCGGTGGCAAAAAACTCAAACAACGAGCGAGAAAAAGTCATGAAGCATGATTGTATGTTGATTTCATTGAGTATAGGAGTGCTTCCCAGATCATCGTCTGCATTGATCGAGATCTACTGGGGACGTTCAATTTTTCCATCCTTATTTGAGGCTTTGCAGTGGAATATCACAGATACAATTGGTGCCCTCTTATACGAAACTTAAGCTTGGCAGTACATCCCCCCCACAAGCAAAGTTAGAGAAAGAAAGCATCTTTGGACTTTGTTTGATAAACGCATCCCAATTTAACGACATTATTAGTGGTAAGGATAAGCCCTATCAAGTTTGGATCGTTTTTCATTGCATTACGTGTAGGCCTTTTCCTGTTTGATATCCCTGTTGGAACAACGAGTGTTCAATTTTTTGAAGATTGATACATTGAGGGAGATTCCAAGTCACCGGGCTCTAAGAAGATAGTACAGCAGTTCAATTTCAGTTATTTAAGCTAAGACTTAAAAGCTTGGCAGGTCCTGGTCTCATTCTATTTTGATTGTTCTGACTGCATTCTATAAAAGAAAAAAAAAATAAAAAGCACAGTGGTTCAAAAATACAATTTCGTGATCGTATACCAGCTAAACTGCTTATAAATCCTGTTAATACACCTCATTACATTAAGAGAATAACCATATAAAAATAGTGGTATCGATTATTACAAAATATTTTACAAAATCCTAATAATAACGTGAATAAAGAATGGTTGGACAACAATATTCCAGTGCACCACTCCGCACGGTCAAAGAGGTCCAGTTTGGTCTGTTTTCCCCTGAGGAGGTTAGGGCTATCAGTGTAGCCAAGATTCGATTTCCAGAAACAATGGATGAAACTCAGACGAGGGCTAAAATTGGTGGTTTAAATGATCCAAGATTAGGCTCCATCGACCGTAACCTGAAGTGTCAAACATGTCAGGAGGGTATGAATGAGTGTCCTGGGCATTTTGGCCATATAGATTTGGCCAAGCCTGTTTTTCACATTGGTTTTCTGTCAAAGATAAAGAAAGTTTGCGAATGTGTTTGTATGCATTGTGGTAAATTATTACTGGATGAACATAATGAACAAATGCGTCAAGCCATGAAAATTAAAGACTCAAAAAAAAGATTTAACGCCATATGGAGTCTTTGTAAGACGAAAATGATCTGTGAAACCGAAGTACCTTCCGAGGATGACCCAACGAAACTAGTATCAAGAGGTGGTTGTGGCAATGCCCAACCAACTGTTCGTAGGGATGGGCTTAAGTTGGTGGGAAGTTGGAAAAAAGAAAAAAACACAGGCGATGCCGATGAGCCGGAACAAAGGGTATTGACTATGGAAGAAATACTTAATATCTTCAAGCACATATCAATCGAAGACTCTGTTAGAATGGGATTCAATGAACAGTATTCTCGCCCAGAATGGATGATTTTGACCGTCTTACCCGTTCCACCACCACCCGTCAGACCTTCCATTTCTTTCAACGAATCGCAAAGAGGTGAGGATGATCTTACATTTAAATTAGCAGATATTTTGAAAGCCAATATAAGTTTGGAAACGCTAGAGCATAATGGTGCACCTCATCATGCCATTGAAGAGGCTGAAAGTTTACTTCAATTTCATGTCGCGACTTACATGGATAATGATATTGCCGGACAGCCGCAAGCTCTACAAAAATCTGGCCGTCCTGTCAAATCTATTCGTGCTCGTTTGAAAGGTAAAGAGGGACGTATAAGAGGTAACTTAATGGGTAAGCGTGTTGATTTCTCCGCACGTACAGTGATTTCGGGTGATCCTAATTTAGAGTTAGATCAAGTCGGTGTTCCAAAGTCCATTGCGAAGACGCTTACATATCCAGAAGTTGTCACTCCGTACAATATTGATCGTTTGACTCAACTGGTTCGCAACGGTCCCAATGAGCACCCTGGTGCCAAATATGTCATTCGTGATAATGGTGATCGTATAGATCTTAGATACAGTAAAAGAGCAGGTGACATTCAATTACAATATGGCTGGAAAGTCGAGCGCCACATAATGGACAATGACCCCGTTTTGTTTAATCGTCAACCATCTTTACATAAAATGTCGATGATGGCTCACAGAGTAATAGTCATGCCTTACTCCACTTTCAGGTTGAACTTATCTGTTACTTCTCCATATAATGCAGATTTTGATGGTGATGAAATGAACTTGCATGTCCCACAGTCAGAAGAAACGAGAGCTGAACTTTCACAGCTATGTGCCGTACCTCTCCAGATTGTTTCGCCGCAATCCAATAAGCCATGTATGGGTATTGTTCAGGACACTCTCTGTGGTATACGTAAATTGACTTTGAGAGACAATTTCATAGAGCTCGATCAAGTACTAAACATGTTATATTGGGTCCCTGATTGGGATGGTGTCATCCCCACTCCTGCAATTATTAAGCCAAAACCTCTATGGTCTGGTAAACAAATTTTGTCTATCGCAATTCCTAGAGGTATACATCTACAAAGATTTGATGAAGGTACAACATTATTGTCACCGAAGGACAATGGTATGCTTATTATTGACGGCCAAATTATCTTCGGTGTTGTAGATAAGAAGACTGTTGGATCTTCCAGTGGTGGTTTAATTCATGTCGTTACAAGAGAAAAAGGTCCCCAAGTATGTGCACGGCTGTTTAGTAACATTCAAAAAGTCGTTAACTACTGGTTTTTGCATAATGGATTTTCTACGGGGATTGGCGATACTATTGCAGACGGTCAAACAATGAGAGAAATCACGGAGACGATTGCGGATGCAAAGAAGAAAGTCGAGGAGGTCACCAAGGAAGCTCAGGCAAATTTATTGACTGCTAAGCATGGTATGACACTGCGGGAATCTTTTGAAGACAACGTCGTCAGATTTTTAAATGAAGCGAGAGATAAGGCTGGTCGTCTAGCCGAAGTCAATCTAAAGGATTTAAACAATGTTAAACAAATGGTCAGCGCTGGTTCAAAGGGGTCATTCATCAACATCGCCCAAATGTCTGCCTGTGTTGGACAGCAATCCGTGGAAGGTAAACGTATTCCATTCGGTTTCGTTGATCGTACCTTACCGCACTTCTCTAAAGATGATTATTCACCAGAATCGAAAGGTTTTGTCGAGAACTCATATTTGAGGGGACTCACTCCTCAAGAGTTCTTCTTTCACGCAATGGGTGGTCGTGAAGGTCTAATTGACACTGCAGTCAAAACGGCAGAGACAGGATATATTCAGCGTCGTCTAGTGAAAGCTCTAGAAGATATCATGGTTCATTATGATAGTACGACTAGAAATTCATTAGGTAATGTTATTCAGTTCGTTTATGGTGAAGATGGTGTTGATGCATCACATATTGAGAAGCAATCGATAGACACGATAGGTGGTTCCGATCTTGCCTTTGAGCGTAGGTACAGAATCGACTTACTAAGTACCGATTACCTTTTAGATCCTTCACTATTAGAAGCTGGATCTGAAATGATTGGGGACATAAAATTGCAAAATCTTCTTGATGAAGAATACGCACAGTTAGTGAAAGATCGCCAATTTTTGAGGAAAGTCTTTACTGACGGTGAACCAAATTGGCCGCTGCCTGTCAACATTAGACGTATTGTTCAAAATGCCCAACAAACTTTTAGAATTGATCACACAAAACCGTCAGATTTGAGTATCCGCGATATCGTATTCGGTGTCAAGGCCTTACAGGACAAACTTCTTGTTTTGCGAGGCGAAAGCAGCATCATAAAGCAGGCTCAGAAGGATGCTGTAGCATTATTTGGTTGCTTAATGAGGTCCAGATTAGCCACTCGGAGAATTGTGCAAGAATACAGGCTGACTAAGCAAGCTTTTGATTGGGTTCTAAATAATATTGAGGTTCAATTCTCGCGCTCGCTTGTTCATCCGGGTGAAATGGTTGGTGTTTTAGCCGCGCAATCAATTGGTGAGCCTGCAACGCAGATGACGCTGAACACCTTTCATTTTGCGGGTGTCGCATCGAAAAAGGTGACTTCGGGTGTTCCTCGTTTAAAGGAAATTTTAAATGTGGCGAAGAACATGAAAACTCCTTCTTTAACCGCTTACTTGGAGCCTGCCTATGCAACTGATCAAGAGAAGGCCAAATTTATCAGGTCCGCCATTGAGCACACGACGTTAAAGAGTGTGACAGTTGCATCTGAGATTTACTATGATCCTGATCCACGTTCTACTGTGATCCCAGATGATGAGGAAATTATTCAGTTGCACTTTTCTTTACTCGATGATGAAACAGAGAAATCCCTGGATCAGCAGTCTCCATGGTTATTACGTCTGGAACTAGACCGTGCAGCTATGAACGATAAAGATCTAACAATGGGTCAAGTCGGTGAAAAAATAAAAGAAACTTTCAAAAATGATTTATTCGTCATATGGTCCGAAGATAATGCAGAAAAGTTGATTATACGTTGTCGTGTTGTTCGTCCTAAATCAATGGACATAGAAACAGAAGCAGAAGAGGATCACATGTTGAAAAAAATTGAAAATACGATGCTTGAAAACATTACGTTACGTGGTGTCGAAAATATAGAGAGAGTTGTGATGATGAAGTACGATCGTAAGGTTCCAAGTGAAACAGGGGAGTATCAGAAAGTTCCAGAATGGGTATTAGAAACAGATGGTGTCAATCTTTCTGAGGTCATGACGGTTCCCGGAGTTGACTCGACCAGAATATACACAAATTCCTTCATTGACATTATGGAAGTACTTGGTATCGAAGCCGGGCGTGCGGCATTATACAGAGAAGTTTATAATGTCATTGCCTCGGACGGTTCTTATGTTAATTACCGTCACATGGCCCTGCTGGTTGATGTTATGACCACACAAGGTGGATTAACTTCTGTCACTCGTCATGGTTTCAATAGGTCCTCAACCGGTGCTCTAATGAGGTGTTCGTTTGAAGAAACTGTCGAAATTTTGTTTGAAGCTGGTGCATGTGCAGAACTTGATGACTGTCGCGGTGTTTCAGAGAATGTTATTCTTGGACAAATGGCTCCTATAGGTACCGGTGCATTTGACGTCATGATTGATGAAGAATCGTTAGTCAAGTACATGCCCGAGCAAAAGGTCACGGAACTGGAAGATGGACAAGAAGGGGGCAGCACCCCATACTCAAACGAAAGCGGTCTGGTCAATGCTGAAATTGACGTTAAGGGTGAATTGATGTTCTCTCCACTTGTAGATTCTGGTTCATCTGACGCGATGGCTGGCGGGTTTACTGCTTATGGTGGTGCCGACTATGGCGGCAGCTCTTCTCCATTTGGCTCGTATGGTGACTCACCTACATCACCTGGTTTTGGTGGAGTTTCCTCACCGGGATTCTCTCCAACATCTCCTGCGTACTCGCCAACCTCACCAAGTTACAGTCCGACATCTCCTTCATATTCACCAACATCACCTAGCTATAGCCCAACATCACCAAGCTACAGTCCAACATCTCCAAGTTACAGCCCAACGTCACCAAGCTATAGTCCAACATCTCCAAGTTACAGCCCAACGTCACCAAGCTATAGCCCAACATCACCAAGCTATAGCCCAACGTCCCCAAGTTACAGCCCAACGTCCCCAAGCTATAGCCCAACATCACCAAGCTATAGCCCAACATCACCTAGCTATAGCCCAACATCACCAAGCTATAGCCCTACATCTCCAAGTTACAGCCCAACATCTCCAAGCTATAGCCCAACATCACCTAGCTATAGCCCAACATCACCAAGCTATAGCCCTACATCTCCAAGCTATAGCCCAACATCACCTAGCTATAGCCCAACGTCTCCAAGCTATAGCCCAACGTCTCCAAGCTACAGTCCTACTTCACCCCAATATAGTCCTGGCTCTCCATCTTATTCTCCACATTCTCCAAAAAAGGAGGGAGAAGACGAAAAAGACAATGATGCAAATAGAACCAAATAACTGCAATGATACACTTATGAGTACTACTGTGAATTCTTTCCTTTTAGATAATAGTTGTAATATAAACAAGTTTCAATTTTTTAGATTTATGCCATGGAGTACCAATCCTGGATGTCAACACATCTTGTTTAATTTTTTATTTTGATGACTCTCTAATCTCGGTTATTGGCTGGAAAAAACCTACTGATATCAATTCTTGCTCATGAGTATTTGGCATTACATAAGTTAAATAATGTTCATAGGTTTTTAGGTGTCCGAATGTTCTATAAAGCTTTTTTAGAAATGAGCCCTCTGAAAATGTCAAATGTATTACCGTCTGGCTGCAGATGGTATACAGAACCTGTAAAATGAGAAGTACTGCCGGGCATAAGCTCTCTTGCAATCAATAAACCATAATCATCCGTGATTCCAGTAATCATGGCTTGAACACCGTTATGATCGGTCAGAGTTACTATTTGGCTACTGTGCAGCCATAGCTTGTAATATTCAGGCAAAATCGAAGTTGGACCAAAATCGATAAATTTCTTCAACAATATCTCCAGATGATTCATGTAGCAGGCATGCAATCTTTCAACCTCAAAAGGTTCCAATAAGTCCAAACGTGCGGCTTGCCTTTCTTTATTAAGGATTTCAATCCAACTATTCAGGGAGGTGGTTGGTCCATCATGACTTACATTAAGTCCACATCCCAGAAGAAGCAAATATTTCTCGTTTACAAAATGTGTATTGACTAGCAGACCAGCTATCTTCATATAGGCTGGCTCAATATCTGTTAAAGGAACAACAGTGTGGTCTAAGTTTCGAGCCACCAATGATATTTTCTTCCTGTGATAATATTGAGGACTTAAGGCATATAAATCGTTTGGCCACTTGATTCTGACGGGCAAGTCACTGTATCCTGGTCCATAATTTGTGATTGCTTTGCAGTATGCGAGCATAGATACATACTGCATAAAAACGACAGAAGTGCGTTGCTTTGTCCTCGGGGAGAATGTAGGCAATGAAATAACTGCTGTAGATGCAGATACCCCCTTTGGATTGACCCATGTATTCCCTCCCCTTCCATGTCCTGACACTTGGATTGTTCCTACGTGTAACATGGAACTTTCAGGTATGCTTGACAGCAAATAACTGTTATCGTTCAGCAAGGAACTAGTTGACGTAAGAACTTCTCCATAAAACATCAAGCTTCCAACAGTATTTCCCGGGTTCAAGTAACGAAAATATTTTGAAACATCGTAGTTTGCAGTAATAGTCAAGGGGGGTAGTGTCTCTGTTTTCCCCGGAAAAATTATAGATTTAGTGACTTCATCTGGTTCTTGGTCACGCAAAGAGTTTTCAGCTTCAGAGTACGAATGAGAGAACCCTTGATAAACGCGAAACTTATCCTTACCCCCATTAATTTCCGCGTATGTCTCTGAGCCACCTAGCGTAAGCTGAATGTTCGAACAGTTCTTTTCGAACTCAGCCAGTACATTTTGTTTAGTTGGCGAAGCACACACTATCAAAGGTGTTAGACTTGGGGATCTAACGCGAGCAAAGTCGTTATTACAGTTCAAACCAGCCTTTGTGAAAATCGTCCTCAGGAAATTCAGTCTTTTCTTATCGTCAGCTTTCAGGATGCTAACGATATTTTCAAGGAAGGACTTATTATCAGTTCTTTCCAGTATACGAGGAAGAAATTCTGGGTGTGGGCCAGTCAGTAAAGCTTTGCCCTTACCAATTGAACATAGAAGAACCGCAGCAGGACCCAATTCCTTCGTCTTCGATGAACCATCCCAATATCCAACGTCTGTTGGCTCTGAGTATCTTGCAAGGACCTCTACGCCATCAAACTCATCAGCATCGACGAACACAGATCCACCATTATAATAACTGGCAAATGCAGAACCATCTGGCAAGCTCAAGGTAGCCGCTTTTGCGCCAACTTCACTGTTGTATTGAAACCCGTCGAAGGCAGGTCCTCTTGCTATTCCGGGAAAAAACTTTAGATCCCTGTTACCAGAAACCTCCAAATCTGGATTGCCTTTAGCAAATTCGACTCTCCCGCTACCGAAATATCCCCCAGCACAGAACCCGATATAAATACCACCTTGTTTCCGAACGAAATCTTTCAATTTTGTAATGATGGGTTTGCATTCTTTTACATAAGGTAGATCGGCCCCTCCAGGGAAAACGACAGCAGCGGCCTTCGACGTCCATGGTTCAATTTGCAGGGCTCTCGCAGATACTGTACTAACTACATAAAACGGTTCCAAAAAGTCTCTTAAGGTTTCTGTAGTATGCTTCACCGATCCTGGTGTCGTCCCCGGCCCATTGTACACCAAAACGTTCATCTTTCTTTCAATGACGGAGTAATATTCACAATTGAGTCTGAATTTTTGAAAGCTGATACAGCGAAATCTTGAGGGCTTCACTTTAAATAGCAACAGCCTCGAAACTAAAAAAATTCAGGTGAGGGTTCGCTATCTCGGCTTTAAGGCCCTTCTATGACCACAATTTAGTTGATTCAATAGTCATGTAAACGAGACTAACCGAAAAATGCAAAGGATTCGGTTATCTCTACTTGCTAAATTGGTCGATTATGTCAAAACGTGAGCACTCTCGGATGCTTCCAGTTATACACAGGAAATAGTTCAACGATGCAATTCTGTCAGTTGTTCGTAAATTGTTTTCAAGCGAAGTTTGTCACTGCGAGAGGGTATTGAAAACTACCGAGCGAAATCTGGAAATATTGAAAATCTGGAGTCCACGATAGTTAGGGTCGCAAGCCAAATCTTTAAAGAGACAACTATCCGCTCTTTAATTATGATATTGCTAACAAAGAGGCTTTTATCGACATCACGGCCGATTCGGCTTTCAAGACTCCAGTCAAGCTCTGGCCTGCTAGATGTGAGCAGCTCCATGGCAAGGAGCCGAAGACTGTTTGTTACGGGAAGTAAGGATCAATCACAAGCTCAACTACAAACATCTGTATTCACCATACCGAATATCTTGACAATGTCAAGAATAGCTTGTGTCCCGTTTATAGGGCATTATGTTTTGACTCACAACTTGACGCCGGCGATAGCTTTGTTCGGCTATTCCTGTTTGACAGATTTCTTGGACGGCTATATCGCTAGAAAGTTCAAGATGCAAAGCGTTGCAGGCACCATTTTGGATCCTATTGCGGACAAGCTACTTATGATTGTTACGACAATATCCCTGAGTTTTACGCCGGGACCACAAGTGATACCGATGTCAATCGCATTATTAATACTTGGTAGAGATATATCCCTGGGAGTAAGCGCTCTATTTTTTCGTTACTCATCTATGAAACAGAAATACAGACAGATAACTTGGAGTTCTTACTGGAATTTCTTCCGTTATCCCAGTGCCGAGGTTAAACCGACGCAAATATCAAAATATAACACATTTTTTCAAATGATTTATCTCGGATTTGGTGTAGTTATATTGATTATAAATGACACCGAGGAAGCCGATGACGAGCACTCTCAAAACAAAACTAAAGAACATTTGGAAAACATCTTTAAGTGGATGGGCTATGTCGTTGCTGCAACCACAGTAGTAAGTGGCGGATCCTATGTCTTCAGTAAAGATGCCGTAAAATTCCTTAAAAGATAAATGTGACGTAACGAAATATCTTTTAGAGATTCTGCATATATTCACAACTAATAGCATTTCTTGTTCAAAAATGAAATCACGTTATCATCTATACTTATATTTATACAATGATGCTTTATTATTCAGTATTCTCGTTTTATTCCCTGACAAACAGTTAACGACTCAAGGTAATATCGTCAATACGCAAGATCGACTTGACGCATTCAGAGGCTAATGTGACGGCACTTGTACTGACTAATACTGGTTGTAGGATATGTTCGTTGTATGTGTTAGCTGTTCCTGAACGTCTGACGGATATACCGTCATTGATCTCACCATTTGCATGCTTTGAGCGCAATTCTGTCACAACCTTGATACTATTCAAACCTGCATTTTCGGCCAAAGTAGTTGGAATAACTTCTAAAGCTTCAGCAAATTCCTCCCATATGAAAGCTTCGACACCTTCCATGGAACGAGATTCCTTCGTCAACCTACGTGATATTTCAATTTCTGGCGCGCCTCCACCGGCAATTAAGCCATTTTCTTTAACAAGACAACGAATAACACATAATGCATCATGTAGAGAGCGTTCTGTCTCATCTAGAATCATTTGATTAGCACCACGGATGACAACAGAAACGGTAGGCTTGGCGTTACTACTTTTGACACCGGTAAATTGAACGATTTTTGAACCGTCACTGTCAATCTCCTCCACCAAATCTGCATGGCCCAACCTATCTTCCGTGAAAAGCTCAAGGTTAGCAATAGGCTTACAACCCAAACTCTTGGATAAAAATTCAATTTCCTCTCTTTCGATATCCTTAATGACCATTATATTCAGCTTGGACAGAAAATGTAGAGCCAATTCATTGACTGCGTCTCTCAGTATTGATTTTTGAATCAATATGACATTACATTTGGCTTTTTTGATCTTCTTACAGATGTTTAAAAGATATGCTCTTTCCTCTTTCAAAATTTTGTCCATCTGTCTATAGTCACTTACGACAATATTATTTTCAGTATCAGGTTTTGGAGGAGATATTTGAAACTGAATTAACCCGATTCTGGCTTTTTCCATTCTGGTAGGACCACCCGCCATCTTAACGACATTTTGAGTCAATACGACACCATCCACCATCTCTGTATCGTCGATTGTACCTCCAACTTTCTTGATTAAACGAATATCGTTCAAATCGACACTTTTGTTTTCTTCATTAGCAACTTTTAGCACGGAGTCGACAGCCAACGGAGCCAAAAAAGAGGAAAATTGGGAAACAATTTTTGAGCTTAGTGATGTGCTAGCTGCTCTAACCAAATTTTCTTTATCCGAAAGTGAAATTCTGTGCGACATTTCCAATAGAATTTCGACGGATCTCTTAGCCGCCTTCTGGAATGACTCTGCAATAATTGTAGGGTGGATACCCTTGTTCAGCAGTCTTTCGGAGGCTCCCAGCAATGCACCAGTCAATATGACAACGGAAGTTGTACCATCACCAGCTTCCGAATCCTGCGCCGCTGACACTTCAACCAGCATCTTTGCAACTGGATGCAAAATTGCCATCTGTTTCAAAATAGTGTGTCCATCATTGGATATTATAACCTCGCCACGAGAGGTTTTGATCATCTTGTCCATCCCTTTCGGTCCCAGCGAAGTACGAATCGCATCTGCCACTGCACGAGCCGCAATTATGTTTGCCTTACGTACCTCCTGAGGTTTTTCCCTGTTCTTAAATGTAGCATTTGAAGATACCTGCGCAGCCATCCTGATCTAAAATATATATTTCTTGAAACAGTAAACGTTTAATTCACCTAGCAAATACCTAAAGCTTTAAAACTATCAAAACTTTAAGAGCTCTGATGCGTTTTTCAACTTTCTACTTTCTCCATTGGTGGCAAAATGGCCTAGCTGAAAAAAACAGAGGCTCGATGAGGCTCGTTAGAAGCGACGATGCAACGAGTATGATCAGTTAAACCTGACTTAGAAGCACACAAGTACTGAGAGCTGGGGTAAGATATTTAAGGAGCAGAGCGGATCCAACTGTGCTATTGATTTTTTTCTCATGGTTGAAAGCTATACGCCTTTGGTTGAGGTACCCATCACGAAGGATCACATAAAAAAATGTTCGTATTCAAACTGGTATCCACTGTTCAAAGATAGAATACCAATCTCTCGCATCATCAGGCCGCTGCCTAATGAGTTTGTTGAGTACCTGGAGCAGGATGGGATCAAACTGGCTAGATCTAATGAATTATCCGCATACACACAGGATATTGTAAGAGATGACGATAATGAGTATAGCGATTGGGAGGAGGGGGAGAAGGAGGAGGAGCATTCGAATGAGGAGCTAGATGGTGAGGGGCAAGATAGAAATTGTTCCAAAGCACGCAATCCTCTGGTAGACTTTCCTGAAATTCACAAGCAGATACAGGAAATAATAGCCGAACTGGGCCCAGTAACGCCAAAACTGAACTGGTCAGCCCCAAGAGATGCAACGTGGATACTACCGAACAACAATATGAAATGCAGTGAAGCTAATGAAATTTATTTGCTTCTCAATGCTTCAAATTATATTATGCATGATTTGCAATATGCGTTTGCGGAGTGTGATGATGTAGCGGATGGTGAGAAACCGCAATATGAACTTGTTCTGCGGCAATGGTTTAACATCAACCCTGCATTGGAGTTTCGTGTGTTTGTAAGAGACAGGAAGATAATTTGTGTTTCCCAGCGTGATCTAACGTATTACCCTTTCATAAAGGACGACCTTCATGAATTCAGACATCTTATCGAAGAGTTTTTTGAACATGTGTTCTTAGCTAAATTCTCTGAGAAAAATTGTGTGGTTGATGTATATATACCGAAACCTTATGAGAAGATATTCCTAATCGACATCAATCCTTTTACAAGAATTACAGATCCTCTGTTGTTCTCGTGGAACGAGATTCTCAGCATTAAACTTGACAACCCTGCTGATTTTGAATTCAGGTACGTTACAAAAAGTAACATGGGTAGATTTGCGTCTAAGGAACATTCTGAGAATCAGGTGCCTAAAGATATAGTGGATGCCACGCTGGACCCTAATGCGATAAAAAATCTGGCTAGAAAATGGCAGGAACTTCTTAACAAGCAACAAGCAAACGAGAGTGATTCCAGCAGCGATACTGATAGCGATATATAGTGGCCAACCAGTTAGTTGTGAGTTGTTTGTTTCTGTAGTTTTCATTTATATCTAATCATCATGCCTCCACCACAATTAGCGGATCACGCTTTTAATGTAAGAACTATTTACCATCAAATAACTTTTGTTTAGAACTACGAAATTCGCGAATCTTCAAAGAATCTAATAAAATGAACACAGTTGATAACTCTGACTCACCAAACGTTATTATTATTGGTGCTGGTGGTGTTGGTGTAATAACGGCCCTCTCATTATGTTATCGTGGCAAAAGTAATGTATCACTAGCTATAAGATCCGATTATGAACATGTAAAGGAGTTCGGATATCAGATTGACTCATGCGATTATGGAAATCTGACCAATTGGAGACCACACAATCTCTATAGGACGGTAGACGATGCTGCCATTAGCGGTGTATTCTTTGATTACGTCGTTGTAACAACCAAAAATATACCAGATGGTCCGAAAAGTTCCCGTGTCCCTCAAGTGATCAAGCCAGTAGTGGAGAGCAACCATTTCTTAGATGCAAAACGGAGAACAAATGTTTTACTGGTACAAAATGGGATTGACATCGAAAAAGATATTCTTGACACCTTCAGCAAAGACGTATTCAACCTATCTTTGTTGTCTGGGATCCAGCTGATTGGATCCACCAAAACAGGCCAAGGCATTATAAGTCAAGTAGGCCAGGATCATTTGTCCGTAGGTGCCTTTGACCCCGAAGATTCATATGCTATTGCTGCCGCTGAAGAGTTTGTTGATATTTACAACAACAGCGGGTATAACATTGTCAACTATGATGCGAATGCAAGATATTCGAGGTGGAAGAAACTACTGTATAATGCTGCAATTAATACAACAACAGCTCTAGTTGGACTGGATGTTCCTCGTTGTCTTGAATTCGGAAAGGACAAAAAAAGCACAGTTGACAAGATTTTCTTTCCTGCGATGAAGGAAATAATTGCAATTGCTGCGAGTGAAAATATTGAATTGAGTGAAGCATATGCGCACAATTTTATTGATTTTTCAAGAGACATCATGTTCAAACCTTCGATGTGTGTGGATTTTGAGAAGGGTCAGCTGATGGAACTAGAAATTATTCTAGGAAATCCACTGAAAATTGCCGAGAGAAATGGAGTCGAAACGCCTGTATTGACACTGCTCTATAGCCTATTGTACTTAACCCAAAGTAGTTTGAAGGAGAAGAATGGACTATTGAGGTTCGATGAATCAAAAGCTAGGCTAGTCAAACACTAATTGCACCTTCAACCCCTCGTTTTATGTCTTCTGTAGCTCTAATATTTTTGTACGTCGCATGGCTGCCATAAAATCAATTAGTAGTTGGATCAAACGAATTTGCACCAGTGGGGGGTGCTCTCAGTTTTAACAGAAATTTGCCAGTGAGTGATGTTAAATAAGGAAAAGAAACTCGCGAAGTATTTTGAACAGTCTATGAGAGCCACTTTGTATTAATTTAGTACCATCAATGCTATAAATGGCTGACAAGGACAATTTGGAATTTGGCTGCAAGATTTCGAGGGAAACTAAGAGTGTCAACAATGTACGCTTTAAAAAAAAAAAGGACTCCGCTTCCCGTTAAGTTTCATGACTTGAGGCACTCACTTTTGCTCAGAGAAATCAGAGAAACAGCAAACCTTTCACTATTTGAAACAAATTATTTCAATTTTATAAGAAACCTGTTATTATTCGCGGCCGTCATTTAAGAGCGACACAAAATAAAATGAAAATGTAAAAACGGGATTCTAATTGATTGTCAAAAAAAAAAAAAAATAATGCGGATATTATCGAATATGACCCATCAAAAATATCTTATGGGGCCACTTTGGGGGTTTGTATTTTTAGTATCACTGTTAACACATAATGCTTTGTTTTTTGTAAGAGGGGAACTATACAGACCAGAGAAACCTATTGCTTGTTCACAACTACAAAATTGTCCACAAGAGTGGCCATGCTGCTCACCTTACGGGCAATGTGGAGCTGGTCCAATTTGTGTTGGAAGCTGTAATCCTCGTTTCTCATTTGAAAAATCTAGCTGTGCGCCTCTGCCAGCGTTGGTTCCGAATTCCATCGTTGAATATGTACCTAGGCCGATCAATGATCCTGAAATTAGTTTATTGGACACAGAATTACAAGAAAGGGGGTTTCTTGACTTTACCAAATATCTTGTCACCTCAAATGTAGTGGATGCACGGCAAATGTTAAACAACGTGGAATTTACTTTTAGTGGCCCTCTGAAATTAGACAATGCAACAGGTAATCTTATTTTGACAATGCCAAAACACTCTAGTGGAACTCTTATCGCTTCGACTCGATCATTTCTATATGGAACAAGTTTTGTACGTTTGAAAAGTGGTCGATCAAGAGGAGTTATTACATCAATTGTTTTGATATCATCCGTTGGAGATGAATTTGATTTTGAATTCTTGGGCAGCGAGCTCAATGCTGTTCAATCGAACTACTTCTTCCGCGGAGCATTGGTATATACCCATATGGAGTACGTGAATATTTCCTCATCCTCTTACAGTGATTTTCATGATTACGGATTTGATTGGGATGAAGAAAGGATTCATTGGCTCGTCGATGGCGTCATTGTGAGAACATTGTTCAAAGAGGATACTTGGGATGAAACAACACACTCATACAAGTTTCCCGAGACCCCAATGAGATTAGAAGTTGCTTTGTGGCCAGGCGGAGCAGAGACAAATCACCCTGGTACAATCGAATGGGCGGGTGGCACCATCAATTGGGAAAACTCAACGGATATCATCGAAAATGGTCAGTTTACTGCTCAGATAAGCTACATGATCGCAGAACCGTATCCTAATGAGTACACTTCGACGATGTCGAACTGCTTATCGCAGGGAAAAAGTATCACGTATGATTATGTTAGCGCTAACAATGCGTCGCTGGAATGGTACTGTGATCTGATACCAAACGTTCCGGGGTGGAAAGGCTCAGGCTCAGGCATTTTGAGACTCCCAAGAACAATGGAGAAGAGAGTCAGTTTACGTCACGCGGAAATGGTGCCAGTAGAACCAGCAACGGATTTCATTCAAGACACTCGTCGTTTAGACTTTTCGCAGAATAACACTGTACTATACAATACAACAAAAAATACAACTTTCATCCAGGCAGAAAAATCTTCCGCCGTAATCGCCTGCACGCACATCAATCCTTTCTACAGATTGAGAAGATTAGTGCAGCATGCATTAACCAAACTCGTGATCGCAAACACTGGGATCTAAGTGAGGAGTGCCCTACTAGGCTATGTTCTGCCGACTATCGCAACCAATGGTCACCACTTGAGCAAGAAAGCTAAACAAGACCATTCTATCTACGCTACATATTGTATTGCAACATCAATATTATAACGGTAAAAATCAGAGCCGGGTAAAATACACGTGAAAAATGATCTGAATCAATTAGGAATCGAAACAGCGAATGAATCCTTTTTAATGTCGACGAGGTTTGTTGTTAATATCTAAGGTCAAAGGTCTAGAGCAGCAAAAGGCATTTGGTACTCCGTGAAGCATCAATTGGGAAGCGCAAGGTATTTTGATTGATCTTCGTATTTCACATTGCTCTTTAAGACCAAGAGTTTGGCGTCTTCAATCAAGGGAAAGCGTGAGGGAACGAGACGAGATTGAACACGCTACCATATATAAAGTGCACATTTGCAAGGACAAACTTTTAGATCACAATCAAGATGAAGATGCTAACTAAGTTTGAATCCAAGTCTACTAGGGCTAAGGGGATCGCGTTTCATCCTTCCAGACCGTGGGTTTTGGTTGCGTTGTTCTCCTCCACGATTCAATTATGGGATTACAGAATGGGGACTTTGTTACATAGATATGAGGACCACGAAGGTCCAGTTCGTGGTATCGATTTCCATCCAACGCAACCTATATTTGTCTCTGCTGGTGACGATTACACTATCAAAGTTTGGTCCCTTGATACAAATAAGTGTCTTTACACGTTGAACGGGCATCTAGATTATGTTCGTACAGTTTTTTTCCATAACGAACTACCATGGATTATCTCTGCATCAGATGATCAGACCATTAGAATCTGGAATTGGCAAAATCGTAAGGAAATCGCTTGTTTAACTGGGCATAATCACTTCGTGATGTGCGCACAATTTCATCCCAGCGAGGACATGATTGTTTCTGCATCTCTTGACGAGACCATAAGAGTTTGGGATATCAGCGGTTTGAGGAAAAGACATTCTGCTCCAGGCGCGTCAAGGCTAGAAGATCAAATTGCCGCTCAACAAAATCTTTTAGATGGTGGATTTGGTGACTGTGTCGTAAAATTTATACTTGAAGGTCATTCAAGAGGTGTTAACTGGGCATCTTTTCATCCAACTTTGCCATTAATTGTATCCGGTGGCGACGATCGCCAAGTTAAGTTGTGGAGAATGAGTTCGACTAAAGCCTGGGAAGTTGACACCTGTCGAGGTCACACAAATAATGTTGATTGTGTGATCTTTCATCCACATCAAAACTTAATCATATCTGTCGGTGAAGATAAAACTCTGAGAATCTGGGATTTAGATAAAAGAACTCCTGTCAAGCAGTTTAAGAGAGAAAATGATAGGTTTTGGTTAATATCTGCGCACCCACATATTAACTTATTTGGTGCAGCCCATGATTCGGGTATCATGGTTTTCAAATTGGATCGTGAACGACCATGTAGTGTAATCCATCAAAACGAGTTAGTATTCATCAACAAAGAAAAGCAGGTTCAATCTTTCGATTATAACAATAAAGTTGCTTCTTTGCCATATGTCTCATTGAAAGGTCTTGGACAACCATGGAACTCCTTCAAAAATATTTCGTACAATCCTTCCCAGCATTCAATTTTGGTAAATGAAGGCAATGAGAGATTTGCTCTTGTTTTATTACCAAAGAAGCCAACTGGTGCTGTAGAGCCATCGAGTGTCTTGGAAGATTCTGGAAAGTTTGCAACATTTGTTGCCCGTAATAGATTTGTTGTTTACAATAAAACTAATGAATCACTGGAAGTTAGGACCCTAGAAAATAAAATTACTAAAACTGTGAAAATTGAAGGTACTGTGAATGATATTGTCAACAGTAGTTCCGGCTGTGTCTTAATTTTACAACCTAAAGAAGTTGTTCTCTTTGATGTCCAACAAGGCAAGAAGTTAGCTGATATCGCATTAAAGAACGTCAAGTATGTTACTTGGTCATTAGACGGCCAATATGCAGCGTTGATGAGCAAGCATACGATCACTACAGTTACTAAAAGGTTAGAGTTGGTTAACTCAATGCATGAAACAATTAGAATCAAGAGTGCTTGCTGGGATGAAACGGGAGTATTAATCTACTCAACGTTGAATCATATTAGATATTGTCTATTAAATGGCGATAAAGGAATTATTAAGACTTTGGAAAATACTCTATACATTAACAAAGTTCATGGTAAATTAATATATGCTTTAGATCGTGATGGTGAGATGAAAATTTTGTCAATCGATCCCACCGAGTATCGTTTCAAAAAAGCTTTAGCAAATAAAAATTTCCCTGAAGTTCTTCGGATAATCAGAAACTCTAACTTGGTTGGTCAAAACATCATCTTTTATCTTCAAAAATCTGGTTATCCTGAAATTGCGCTCCAATTTGTTCAAGACCCACAAACACGTTTTGATTTGGCTCTGGAATATGGGAACTTAGAAGTTGCTTTAGAAGAAGCCCAAAAGCTGAATAATAATTTGATATGGGAAAGATTAGGAAAGGAAGCTATGTTACAAGGAAACACTTCCATGGTTGAAATGATCTATCAGGTTCAAAAGTCCTTCGATAAGCTATCCTTTTTGTATTTAATTTCAGGGGATCGTACAAAACTGTCGAAAATGGAAACAATTGCACAGAACCGAGGTGATATCTCGAGTTTAGTTTCCAATACCTTTTTCAATGATTCAACAGCTTCAAGAGCCGATGTTTTTGCTAGAGCAGGTTCTTTGCCGTTAGCTTATGCAATTGCCAAAGCAAGGGGAGATACTGAAGCGGCCTCTGCGTTCCTTGAGCATGCTGAATTTGCTGAGGAAGATGTTGTTTTACCGGAAACAATAAACGAAGGAACTCTAATAAAGGAACCAGTGATAACAGAACCAATTACGAAGTGGCCATTGAAGGAAGCTGAGCTTTCTTATTTCGAAAAAGCCGTTTTGAATCAAATCGACGATTTAACTATTGAGGAGCCTCTGGAAGAAGAGTCCTCAAACAAGGGATCCAGTGTACCTACAGAAGAAGCTCTGTTCCAAGAGGAAGATGATGTTGCAGCAGATGATGGCGCTTGGGATATGGGAGAGGAAGATTTAGACATGGGAGAGGCTCTCTTAGAAACGGAGGAGAATGGAAACAATGAAGTACTTTCTGCCGAAGAAAGTATTGCGTCCACATGGATTAAGAATTCTAAATTGCCAGCTGTCCTTGTTGCGGCAGGTGTATTCGACGCAGCTGCTCAAGCTCTGAACAAACAGGCAGGTATCGTTAACTTCGAACCATTGAGATCAAAGTTTTTAGATGTCTTCGAAGGTTGCAGAACTTATATGGCTTCAACGCCATCTGAGCTTCCGGCTCTTGTAGGATATATTTACGCTGATCCAGAGGAAGATGACCCTACTTCAATTTTACCCCGTACACCAACTGTCAATGCAGTCACGGACTTGATGAACGAGGGTTTCAAATATTTCAAGGCAAATAAGTTAGAACTAGCAATCGAAAGTTTTCGCAATGCTATATACACTATTACATTACTTGCAGTTCCAAACGATGAGGACGAGCGCATTGCTCTGGAGGCTCTAGCAAAAGCAAAGGAGTACATTTTAGGTCTTTCCATTGAACTGAAACGTCGTTCGCTCCCAGCAGAAGATATTAAACGTAATTTAGAATTGGCAGCGTACTTCACGAGAGCTAAATTGTCACCAGCGCACAGAAGTAATGCTCTACAAGTAGCAATGTCTCAAAGTTTCAAGAACAAAAACTTTGTGCTTGCTTCATACTTTGCTGCCGAGTTTTTGAAGATAATGCCCTCAGGCCCTCGTTCTGAGCAAGCTCGTAAAGTTAAGAACAAAGCGGACTCCATTGCTCACGACGCAGTTGAGATTGATTTCGATCCTTACGCCGACTTCCACATTTGTGCTTCTACATATACGCCGATTTACAGAGATACACCGAGCGTGCTGGATCCCCTTACGGGTGCCGCTTATCTGGCATCGGAGAAAGGAAAGATCGATCAAATCGCGTTGGTATCTAAAATTGGAGCTCCAGCGTCTGGCCTAAGAATACGCAACTAGGGTTTGTCCAATCCAGGAGAAGAAGAATTGCAAAACCAACTCATAGGTAACTCTGTTTATAATTAAATTACTCTGTAACCTTAAAAAGTCTCATTTTTCAGTAGGATTCTTTGCCTAAGAATATTCAATGTTCAGTGAAAGCGTTTTCGCGTCAATGTCTCAAAAATAGAACGGCTTAAAATTCTGGGATTGAGTTAATGTAAACAAATGCAATCTACAGACAGAATACAGTAAGATGACAGGTGAGATCATTACAATACAGGTCGGGCAATGTGGAAATCAAGTAGGTAAGCATTTTTGGTCTCAACTGGCAAAAGAGCACGGTATTGGTAGAGATGGCCAGGGCATCGCTAATGATAATCCAAATGCAACTAGAGATGACGATACCAACCCATTTTTCAAAATGAATGATGGAAGCAGATATACGCCAAGGGCGCTAATGCTTGATTTAGAGCCAAGTGCGATTCAGGATGTTCAAAATCATCTTCCTGGAATGTTTGACCCTCGGACAACTTGGACTTCTCCGGAGGAGCTGGGAGCAGGTAATTCGTGGTCTAAAGGGTATGATTATGGACTCGCCAACCAAGATACCTTTTTGAACATGATTGATAAAGAAATAGATTCCACTGATAACTTTGAAGGGTTTCAACTGCTGCACTCAGTGGCAGGAGGCACAGGATCTGGTTTGGGTTCGAGCCTCTTGGAAGCGATATCCGATAGATATCCCAAAAAGTTTCTTACTACTTATTCTGTTTTCCCAAGCAGTGAGTCGGAAGTTGTTATTCAACCATATAATACCATTTTAACATTGAGAAGGCTATCTGAGAATAGTGATGCATCAGTGGTATTTGACAACAATGCCTTATTGAATCTTACGAGCAAAGTTTTCAGAGATCCATACACGAGCTACTTACACACAAATCAATTGATTTCCGCTGCAATGTCTTCTATCACAAATTCCATTCGATTTCCGAGCTATATGTATAATTCGCTGCCCAGCATATTTTCGACTTTAATCCCCACACCAGATCTCCACTTTCTTATACCAGGGTTTACTCCTTTTACCTCCGATTATGTCGATGGTGGCAAGGACTGTAAATGCAATACGGCGTACGACGTTCTGCTGGACTTGTTTGATGGCTCGAGCTCATTAGTGTCCCACAATACCAATAGCCCAACGTTCTTCAGTGTATATTGTTCACTGATTGGTATTCCTGAACAAAGTGATATTATAAGGGCAGTAAACAAGGCACAACAACGACTAAAATTTGCTCCATGGTCCTATTCCTCTGTTCATGTTAATGTCGGAAGGCGATCCCCGTTCTTAAATCCGCAATCCCACCGGAATCATACCAATGGCCTAATACTTTCAAATTCCTCTTCAGTGATTTCATTATTTGACATTTCATGCAAAACTTTTGATAAGATATTCTCTAAAGGAGCATTTCTTAATACTTTCAAGGATGGAAGGATGTTTCAGAATGGATGGGATGAATTCGCAGAATCAAGGCAGGTGGTCCAAAACATAATGGAAGGATATCTAGCTGCTGAGCAAGAGACATTTTTGGATGATGTCCTATTGGATGAGGAGAATATTATCGGTCATCATGATGTCAATCAGGATGCTGAGGGAGATGACAACATTATTTAAGGAATGCTACTAATCACTAATCAACAATAAAAAATAAACAATTTGGGCTAAAAATATACTGTTAGTATTTCTCAAAATGTAAGGTTTCATATTGGTTGCATATGCTGAGGTTATTCTATTACTTTCTTATTAAGGTCAATTCATTAAAAAAAGTCATTTATCATTTAAATGTGACGATGTTTTTGAGAGTTGCTGTTTTCTACATGGAGGCAATGGAGGTGGAGGTCTATTTTTTCTTTGTCCCAGAGATTCTGCCGAATACTCCGACTCTGAACTAAAATAAAACTGCCCCGTTTTTTTATCATAGTTTGGAATTGTTGTCGTTGGCGTTAACCCAATAGTGGACACACTTGATTTTCTACTTGAGTTTTCAGCTAAAATGCACTGGTTTTCTGTGGGAGTATTATCTTCCAACCAGGCTACCTGTGCCAAAACCTTAGAGGCTAATTTTGCTGTTATTTTATGCTCATTGGCGATATCTTCGCTACTGCAATAGGTTTCTATCGAGGAAAGATAGATAAGAAGCTTTGACAAATCATCCTTTCTATAGTGTGTCTTTGAAAGTTCTGTGTTATTTAGTAACGGGATCAGTAGCCTTAAGAAATAATTCCTCAAGATTTCCTCATACTCAGAAATATTTTGCAATTCCCTCACCAGAACATCAACGAACACATTTAAGTCATTTAGATAAAAAAAATTCAAAGCCAAATCGCCATCCTTTGTGGTCAATATAATGTATAGAATTTTGCACATCATAATCTGAAGAGATGAATCCTGAACCCTATTAAACTTCAATAAAAGAAGTTCAACAAACCTGGTCGTCTTGGTATCGTTGCCTAAATATTTGAATATTTTATTTTGGATTTCATACTCCTTTCTAAGAATCATATATTGCTCATTCAACGCTAGTATCAATTTAAATTGTGCATTGTTAAACAAATCGTCCATCGTATCTGACCGTATTGTGCTCATCAAGAAATAAACAAAAAAGTCATCGATTACTTGAACATTACTAACCGAACATTTGCAGTATTTGAAAACCAAAAAGAGTACATCCATAAGGACTATGCATATTTGTCTCATCTCATCCATTATTTTCATCTCAATGTCATTTAACTCAACCAAATCCGCACTAGTCAATTTTTCCGGAGATAAATGTTTATCCTCACCATACTTATTCAAATATGCAAATTGAGTATATAAGGTATTGTAGAATACATTAAATCCTTGAAATTCCAGCATTATTTCCAAAGAACCCAAGTTTTGTTTCGATTCACATAGGAGGACGTAAGCAATAATGAATTTCATATTCATCTCTAGTAAATCAATATTCAATAGTGATAATAGCTTACTCAGACAGAATGGTTTCTTAAACTTAAATATTGAGGAATCAGTAAGCACCATTGCCATTCGACATAGTTCTCTGTCAGACTGAATAAAATCCATATACGAATCACACGATTTTTTGATATATCCAACAAGAGCACTATTGACAGCATCATTACTCTGCTCACTCACTGATATGTTAACCATGCTCTCCATATTTTCCCAGAAATTCACTATATCATCCTCATTATGGGATGAAGCAAGAGGTTCGCTGGCATCCAGTATCATCCGCAATTGATCCCACACTGGCTAGCGAAATACTGAAATATCACGACCTCTCACGATTTGTCTGCGCTATGTAAATTCTGCAATTCTACTTTTTGCGCAAGTGTCGTGCTGCTTTTATCGCACCTTGTTATCAACAGATGTCGCCTGCCATTTTCGGAGGTGAGGTAACTTAAGTGACAACCCAGACGCAAAGAATGTGAAAACATTGAACCGATAAAGCAGCATAATGTTGCCAAGCTCAGCAGTTTGACCATGAGAAGCTTAGTTGAAGTATGTTTGAACCTGAATAGATAATATATTTTGGATGTGACTAACGTTATTTATATGCTTTAATTGTTTCAAGGTTTATAGTAATATCGATGGAGCAGAACAACAATCAAGAAAGGGCGACTTTGTGGAAGCCATCAATGAGTACAAGAAAGCTCTAAAGAATCTAGGAAAGGGAGGTAATGATTCTGCGGAGCAAAATAATAACTTGAGTGAAGATGTCGCTAGAGCTCTAGGCCTATTGCAACAAGATATAGAAGCTAAGATTCGTGAATTAGAAAGTTTCGTGGAGCTTAGGAAGCCAACAAAATCTAAAAATTCTTACATAACTGGGTCTTTATGGAATACAGCGTCACCTCCAACGCAAGGAATGGCAAAAACGCGATCCTTAGAGGGTTCTTTAAATGGTGCAAACTCTAGAACAGGGCTCATAATGGATCCATTATTAGCGTCATTACTCGCCAAATTGCAGGCCAACCTGATGAGTACAGTTAACGATGAGCTCAGCGAAGTCAAAGGATACGATGCCCAAAACATTGAAAGCCAATTGGACCAACAGTTCTCAAGATTTAAGAAGGAATTGAGCATATACGAACAGAAAAAAGTAAAGGAACATAATCTACGATTAGATCAGGCAATTAAGGAAAATAAGAAACTGTCAAATCAAATTGTTAAACTCAAGGAAAGGTGGGATAGTCTAGTGGAAAGTGCTAAACAACGAAGGAATAAAAAACAAGATGAATGATGTTATACGACTATTTAACTATATTATTTGGCTTTCAAGCCATGAATAATTTCTTCCTTTGTTATTAAATGGCCAATCGTCTCGATGTGTTCTAATAATTGATCGACATTTGAAGACCATTCATTCAACAGTTCGCTTGAGTTCTTTGGCTTTTCGAAATTGACCACCTTAGTGGGCCTATTTATTTTTGCGTATATGATTCCTTGATTAACCAAATCGCTGATAAAGGTTTCTGTATCAGATTCTGTTAAATCCAATAATTCATTCAATCTTGGCAACGTAATCCTTGAATAATACTTTGAGATTACCCTTAAATTATGCTCAATAACTCTTTTACGGAATTCTTCCCAATGATGTTTATTTTGCTCTCCACCAAATGCAATATCATCTTTGTTCAACAAAGGCTCATATGTTTTCTTGACAATGGCCCATCTCATCAACTCCTGGGTTGTGAAAAGTTTGACTAAGGATTCTTGTGTTTCCAATTTTTTTAAATTGTTGTCGAGTTGAATCTTGTGCATAAGGTCATTCTGTAAATTACCATACGGAGATAAAATCAAAAAATAAACCATATGTGATAAAGAGTACTTCCACTTAGTTTCATCCTTCTTAATGGTCTCAGTCTGATAAATTTCTTGGAAATATTGAGCTACTTCTAAGTAGTCCTTCTTGTATAGTCCAATTTTAATTAGCAATTCGTAATATCTCAACTTCAAAGATTCATATTTAACATTGTTAAACGTTTTCTTAAGAATTTTCCTTGAAAGTACGGTAGCCTGTGTAAAATCACTGGTTAATATACTCAATTCCATCTGTTCCAAGATGAATTCGATTTTTTCGGACATATCCATTGACCCATACGTTTCCACTTGTAGTTCACATAAAATCTTGGCTGCTTCCTCCACATTCCCTTGTTGTTTTCGGATGTTTGCCAAGTCCCTTGTGACTCTTGCCCTTTCGACTTCCACAAATATCTTATTTTCAGTGACAGTTCTTATACCCTCAATCGCCTTGATCTTCGTTGTTGTGTCGATATTTTTATTGTTCAAGCGTGCCATGATAGTCTGAACCATATATTGGATAGACAACTTCAATTGGCCATGCTTCTTGGAAAGTAACCCCAGTTGTTCGTCCAACTCGCTCCATTGGTCCTTCTCCACCAGTAGATCTACAATCTGTCCCAATACCTGCTTTGAAGAAGCAAGATCGGATGCCTGTCTTGTTTTCTTTTCCAGAACCAGCAGCTGGTCTAATGCTCCCTGGTAATCATTAGCTGCCAACAGCGCAATCTTAGGCAACTCCTCCTTCAGAGTTGCGCTGTAATCCTTCTCTGCCTTCATAGGCGCGTCTCTAGACATTTTTGTTTATTGGAATTCCGCTAATTAGACCTTTCAGAAATACCTAACCTATCACAATACACTTTCAGAGTATAAAGTGCTCAAGTTATAGCTACGCCCTAGCACAGATATCCAGGTTTGCCACCCTAAATGCATTTACGTTGAAAATCACGAATCGTGCTGAACGGCTTTGAAAATTTTGTTTGTATATTGGCAAAATGGTAAAAAGCGATGAGATGAGTTGAGATTAGATTTGAATAGTAAGTTATAAAATCATTATATGGTAACTGGAAAGAGTCATATAAGGAATACCCAACATCATACGCATTAAAAGATGGGAGGATCTCAACTCAAAAGCCTGAAAGCTGCTCTAAAAGCTCATGATTTGACAGGGCAGACAAATGCGAAGAAAAGTAAGAAACACAAAAGACAGCCTATAAAATATGATAGAGAAGAAAGGGCAAAAGTTATTGCACGTATCAGAGAGGAGTTCAGTCCATTTGAGATCAAGACCGCTCGAAACAAGCGTAACACAATGAATTCTGGAGCTAGCACGAATGATAAATTGGCAGTAGGCAAACCAGGCATATCCAAACAGATAGGCGAAGAGCAGCGAAAGCAAGCATTTGAGGCCAGAAATTCCCAGAAGAATAAGAGAAACGGGTTTTTAGATCGTAGATTTGGTGAGAGAAACAGAGATCTGAGCGAGGAGGATAAGATGTTGGAGCGTTTCACTAGGGAAAGGCAGAAGCAATCGAAAGGAAAGTCGAGTTTGTTCGATTTGAATGACGGCAGTAATGATGAAGATGATATTAGTTTTGGTCATGGGCTTACACATTTGGGCGAATCGCTGCCGGTGGAAGAAGACTTCGATTCTGGCGATTTAGGCGTGAACGATCGCGGCAAAAGACAGTATACTGTTCCATCGGATGAAATATCAGGGCCTACAAGAAAAAAGACCAAAGCGGAGGTAATGAAAGAAGTCATTGAAAAATCGAAATTTTACAAACATGAAAGACAATTGGCTCAAGAAAAGTTGAAGAACCAAATCGATGACTTGGATGAGGACTTCGAAGATATCTTCTCCCAGTTGAAAGACTCCGAAAAAATCTCGGACCATCTCACCAACAAAAATGAAGTAAATGCTGTTGACCAGGAATATGATACTAAAGTAAGGGAACTAATCATGGAGAGAAGAGCTGTGCCCACCGATAGAACCAAGACTGAAGATGAATTGCAAAAAGAAGCTACAGAAAAGAAGAAGATGCTGGAGCAACAGAGATTAGACAGAATGAGCGGTATTCTCGAAGCTGAGGGTGGTGAAATCAAAGGTGTTGAAGATCTTGATGACCAATTTTGGGATCATGACGATGAAGATGATCTGAATGAAAAAAGACCAGACAATGATATTGCAGATTCAGATGATGACATAGAGTTGGGCGAAGAACCTAACCAATCTTCAAATAGATCTTTACAACCCATCAAGGATAGCAATTTTTTGGACTGCCCCCAAGATCACGATGAATTATTAAAAATCTTGGACAAGTCACCTATTGCTGAACATCCCTCTCTAATTAGGAGAATTATTAATTCCCATCAGCCAAAGTTAGCCGAAGGCAACAAAGAGAAATTGGCTATTTTTACTGGCGTGTTATTGAGGCACATTCTATTCTTATCTTGCCAGGGATACTCGTCAAATGTTCAAAAATTCTCTGAAATTCAAAATTCTTTAACATCTATATTAAAAAGCCTTTCCGAGAAGTACAACAAGTCACTATCAAACGAATGTCGAACGATTACTGCTGAAATGCAGAAAAGATTCAAAAAAAACCAATTCTCAGGATTGAATACTTCAGATTTAGTATTTTTCGCTCTGGTTGGGGCTTTTTTCTCAACATCAGATCAATATCATCTAGTTGTAACACCATGCTCAATCTTAATTGCGGAGTTTTTGGAACAAATAAAATTCAATAGTGTCAGAAAGATCGCATTCGGGGCCATACTCGTCAAAATATCACTACAGTACCAGCGTTTGGCTAAGCATTATATTCCAGAGGTTACCTTCTTTCTGGAAAAAGCTTTGGCTACATTCTTGCATTCCTCAGCGGATGATGTGAAATCCGCTACCAAGCTCGATTCTTATGAATTAGGTTTTCCAGAAAGTACAGGATTCTTACCTGAAAATTCCCATACATTGAAATTACATCAAGTTTGTAAAGCAGAGGACGATAACAGTATACACTATAGGAAAACAGTATTGTTAAATATTTTGGAGTCTTTGGATGATTCGGTTTCAAATATTTGGAGAGAACTTCCTGCATTCACGGAAATCACTCTCAATTTTCAGAATCTACTTGAAAAATATACTGCTAAATTTACATCATTGGAAACAGCACAAAATGTATTGAACAAAATCAAGAAATTGCAAAACTTCAGTGAACACATTCCACTTACACTGCAAGATCACAAGCCCATTTCTATTCCATCTCATGCTCCTAAATTTGAGGAGAATTTCAACCCAGATAAAAAATCTTATGATCCAGATAGAGAAAGAAGCGAGGTAAACAAAATGAAGAGTTTGATTAAGAAAGAACGTAAGTTTACTATGAAGGAGATTCGTAAGGATAACAAATTTGAAGCCAGACAAAGGATTGACGAGCAAAAGAAAGAAGCTAGTAGCTATCATGCCAAAATGGCCCATATCATCAATACTATCAATACAGAGGAAGGTGCCGAGGCCAATAAATACGAAAGAGAAAAAAAATTGCGTTCTGGTAAAAAAAAATGAGTTTTCAATCAGTATAAAGACTTTGGGCCTGAGTGTCACCATCACTATGTGCAATACTGTTCTCTTCTGTAGTATTTAAGATAGCAACTTATCGTTCTGCCGATGACCGTTTGGTAATAGCACTATTCAGTACGTAACTACATTATCTCCCTAATTCGGATTGGTTGTAAAACTCTTTCACGAGATTAAAAATTCCACCGGCATCTTCTTTTGCTGACTTGCTATCTCTGCTGTTCATTTGGAGCTCATATTGCTGCACCGGAATGGAACCAATGAAAGATTCTTCTAGATTTATATTGTGATCTTCAGAGAGATGTTTATTTACGTTGTCTCTTTTCTTAGCTGTAGCATCCAGCAAGCTATTTGTTGAAGAAGGTTGATGAGTTTCTAGTGAATGTTTTCCAATCCTAAAAAGCTCTGGTTTTTGACCTGGTCTAAACTGCTTCTTCCAAGAGTAACTGTTGTTGAGCCCCGAAAACCTTTTTGGTTCATCAGTATATCTTTTATTTGGTATTTGATGCTTTCCAACAACCTTATCACTGTTTTCGTAATCGTCAATAAAATACATGTATGATTGCATCATTTTATTAACAGCAACATCGCTTTCTTCGTCGTCAGTATCATTCATATCTAATGGTTCGTCATTCACGGTTTGTCGGGATTTTGAATGCTTTCCATCTTTGATATCTTTTGGCTGAGGTGCTTTTGTTTGCTTATTGCCTTCCCGATTTTCCGAGGTGCCATGGATGTCAAACATTGCATATTTACAGACATATCCCAATCCATCAACATATACCGAATTGTCTCTAAAAAATTCTACAATCCTATCAGCACTTTTTGGTAGGGAAAACCAAAGTATGAAAGGAGTCATAACTAGACTTGCTAATTCTCTAAACAGAATTATTATCCTCAAATTATAAAATTTGCAAAACTCATTTTTCACTTCTTCTGTATGGTGTCTACCCTCCCAATTGTTCGGTAAATAATGTGTGTAAGTCGCTAGCTCTTGCAGTGTTTCTTCAGGATCGAATACGTTGTATTCGCTCGATATTGAATTCCGACAGATAGTCCATATGGCGCCCATCACAGTAATATAAAACAAAGCTGTTCTTTCATTACTTATTTCAAAATTCAAAAAGTTTTCTGGATCAAAAACTGTTAAAATAGCGAGTATAGCAACAAAGGATCCTGTTATAAAGGCAACAAAGCGCAACATCAAATTTGTCTCTTCTTTGGGAAACTGATCAATATATCTATTCGCGAGCTCCATGCTTAGCCCCATCCTCTTTTGAAATAAGTGATAAAGCTCATTGTACTCCCTAAATTTCCATTCGGCCATTAAAGTATATTGACGTGCTCCTAAACTTCCTGGCGAGGTCTTATACTCATTGAAGTACCTTAAAAAGTATAACAAAAGAAAATACGTCACGAGAAAAGGGGACAAAAGAATATTTAGGAAACCTGCTAATAAAAACCGTTTCTTCAGCTCTTCCTTGATAAAATCATGCTGTGATGGCTTTAAAAAACTCTGCTTTATAAAACCCGATTCATTAAATGCATAACCCAAAACACAGAGGTTTATGTTCCACTCTAATGTTTTCGTTAAAGTGCTTGTACGGTAGAGTGGAAAGGGCAGTGAAAGATCCAACACATTATTATTGTACATAGCAATCAAATAGTTTTCCTTTCTCATTATTCTGTTAGCAACATCGTGGGCATCAATTCTATTCTTAGCTTTAACTTCTAATACATTTGCGGTCAGGGCATTTTGATCTTTTAGATACATGATCTGCTGTATGACATTCTGCCATGGAATGGTTTGCAACTCTTTATCAGAGACATTCAAAAGATAGCAATAGAAATTATGAATATCTCTCAAATTTTGAATGTCAAAATATAGTTGAGCGATTTTGAGTACGACAAATATGTAAAACATCCATAGGAGAAACTTTGGAAAACCTGTTATATGGTTAGAGTAACAGCCATCAATTATGACGTCTGACAATCGGCTGCTCATCGGGATTTTTGAGTACTCGACACAGTAGCTTCCATACGTTGACGTAAATACTACAAACATAAGTGTAGCCAAGTTCAATACCTTTTCTAATATCATGCAGAAAAAGCCATTTCCTAGGTAGTATTTGTAAACATCCTGCAGAAAAATGTCTAAGTTATCCACATTTGCCCATTTCCAAAGCGCCCTCTCCCTAGGACTTAGTGTATTTACTTTATTAGCGGGAGTTTTATTCAGCACTTTGATATTGTTAAATAGATTAGGTCTTTTCAGGGGGAAGTTGCTTCTTACTCCGTTGTTATCTGCTTGACGCTTCCCGCTATTCATGAAAGTTTTTCGACCTCTTTGATTATTTACGTTAGCTTCTAGATCTCCTCCATATCTTCCTCTACTCAAATTATTATCCTCTTGAATATGAGAGTCCAAATATTCATCCTTTGAAGAGGTAAACAGCTTTTCTTTCCTCTGTTTCTGATGATTGTGCTGTAATATTCGCTGGAAAAGCATTGAGCTCGGCAGAGCCGTCCCTAGAATATCTGGCTCTTTCTTATTCCCGGTAACGAGCGATTTACTACTGAACAACGGTGCATCCTCCTCTATCACAGACTCTTGGTCGTCTCCCTGCTCGTGATCATCCTCAGACTCAATCTCATCTCTATATTCTTCATCACTAGAAAGTTGACCTACTTTGAGTATCGAACCATTTTCAATGAATGTACCATTGTCTATAGAATTCCCACCGTCATTCAATTCTATTCCACGTTCCGTATCCCGATCTAGATGCGGATATTCCTCCTCTGTAGTGGAGCCCTGATCAGATTCAGGCACTCGTAGCTCTTCGTCTTCTGCATTTGGATCAATTTCGCCAGAGCTCTGAAAATGTACGATATTTTCCTTGTCATCTTCATCCCCTTGCTGCTCTGGAAAGCTGCTCATCTCATTTGAATGGATTGACGTCGTAACATCTTCTGACTGCAGACCAAATACTCGTGACAAAAACGTGTCCCTTCCATGACTTTGCGGTGACAGCTTACTTTTATCCATGGTTTAACTTTGAAATCCATTCAACTAGCTTAATTAGCCAGCTTTTGTAAAGTATTCTACTTGTGGCCCAAGGCGGCAAACTTGTTATTATCTTCATCATTGAGGTACCCTTTAAGAAGACAGTAAGAGGTTACCCGACTTACAGAGAAGAATTTGGGAGATTAATATTATATGAAGCATAAAACACTAATTTGAACCTTATTGGTAAGCAATGATGTAGAGTTGTATGCCTACATAATTCTTATCTATGCTATGACGATCTTGCTAAAAACTCTTGATGGTTTCAGAATCTTGGTGTCACCACCATTCTTCCATCAAGGCGCCCCAACAGCTCCACAGAAGCGCTTTCGTCACCATCATTTAAGGAAGCAACGTCCTGCAGAAAAGTGGTTTCAGCACCTCTATTAATATCCATAATTACTCCACCTATATTGACTGAAAGTCTACCAGACCTGTGGACTCTTATAGAGCCTATTTTCCCTGCCAGAGAATCCTGCTGAACAAATGTTTTTTCTGTATTCTCTTGTTGCAATTTCCTTTTTGCTATTTTATCTTGCATGTTGTGTTTTGTTTCTTGTTCTTTCTCAATTTCATCTTGCAGCGGAACTGTCTGATGGGCTTCCTGAGCCTCAGTTTTTGGTGTTATCTCTTCAAAATTTGGCAGTTTCGAAGGCAATTGAAACAACACAAATCTCTTTGGTTTATTATTTATTTTATTCAGTTTTTTCCAAATGCGCAAATGATCATCTGTCAAATTTTTTAATTCCTGCATCGATTCATTTTCGTCCAATGATCGAAATTGTTCCTGAAGCGTGTGTTTTTTAATTCTCTCGTTAATATCGATCTCTTTTGCAGTTAATAAAGCTTGTAAGCCTGTTTCAACAGTATCTTTTTCTCTTTTTACAGGAGCCATTGGAGTCGGTTCCCTTGTTGTATTCTCTGAAAAAGAATCTTGAATCTCTTTTTGAACCGTCTCAAGGACTTCGTGCCTGATACGGATGGGTCTGATAGGAAAGAGTTCTTCCACTTTTTTAGCTTGCCACGTTTCGTCATCCATATTCACGTCACTATCGAATTCTTCGTCTTCATCGTCATCATTTTTGAGTTCACGAGCAGTATATTCTCTGCCCATGTTAAACTTAGATTTGCCCTTCCTTTCAGTTTCATTTGTAAGGTCCTTTTTCTCCACAGCATCCTCATCATTTTCATCAGATTCTACGTCAGCAGTATCAATTATTTGCAAGCCTTTATGTACCAATGATGACGAGGCACCCTCGGACTTGATGAAACTTCTTTTCAAATCACCGCTTTTGTCGCTGACAAAATTTCCAGCTGCCAGGGGACCAGAAGATATGACGTGTGTATTATTCAAATAACGAGGAACTCGGCGTTGCAAATTACCAGCAGGTTTTCTATCATTACCCCTTTTACCTTCGGCGCCATGTCTTTGAATATCCTCTTGCTGAACTTTTGGTGCTGATGCATCTCTTTCCTCTTTTGTTCTTCTAGCCAAAAATTTTGGTTTAAACTTAAGTGCAGACGAACCAGAGGAATTTTTCAGCGAGGGCAATCTTCCTGAACCGCTACCACTACTCATTGTCCCAAATCCTTTGTACAGATCCTCAGAATTCAAGAACTTTTTGTTCAAATATTTCAACTCATCGATTTTTCAACTTTGATTTCGATTCGGACAGGTTTTGATATAATAAAAAAAATTTTCAGACATAATGCGGGCGCCGCTAGACTTATTGAAGACATTTCAGCTCATCGCAGATTTGAATATATTTCAAAAATACACTACTACAGTGAAGAAACTCTGACATTTATTTCGGCTAAGCAAGAGATATATAATGGCCAGAAAAAGATCGAACAGACAACAGGGGGGCCGTGTGAATGTTTCTGGTGAGGAAGTGGAAGCTCCGTATGGTTTGAATGAAGTCGATGATTTTGCTTCGAAGAGAGAAAGAGTTCTTCTTAACGAGTCTTCAATGGGAGACTTTCAAGAGGAAGAGGAACTTGTTCCTGATGAAGAGGAAGAAGAAGTACTTGCTATGAATAATGAGGAGTCCTCCTCGGAAGAAGAAGAAGAAGACGGAGAAGAAGAACAAGGAGAAGAAGAAGATGATGAAATGGAGGAAGGATATGATGGAGAAAAAGCTTATAGAAAGGTTTTTGGGAGAAAACTTCATCTAGGAGATGACTCAGCTGAGCATGAGGAAGGACAAATGCTGGATAATGAAAACGCTTGGGGCTCGACAAAAGGCGATTATTATGGTGCCGATGATTTGGCTGATGACCACGCTGCTAAAGAGATCGAGAAAGAAGCTTTGCGTCAAAAGAGGAAACACTTAGAAGAAATGAACATGAATGATTACTTGGATGATGAAATTGATGAAGAATGGAGCAAAGAGGCTAAGTCATTCGATACCGGTGAATTCAAGCAATCTACAAAACAAAATAAAGAAACAATTGCTTTTAAAGACATTCTCAACATGGATTCAGATGCAAAAAAAGAATATCTAAATACATTGTTCCCGGAATTTGTACCATTATCAAATGAGCTTTCAAAATTATCTCCAGTATTAGAAAAATTGAGAAAAGAGAAAGAAACGGAGATTACATCGGTAAAGAAAATGGCACTTTCAAGTTATCTTGGCGTGCTTTCTTGTTATTTTGGCATTTTTCTTCATGAGTCGCAAAACAATGAAGAATTCTCCACTATGAAGGATCATCCTGTAATGGAAATGCTACTTACTGCTAAAGAGGTCTGGAGACAAGCCAACAATCTTCCGGAAGACATGGAATTAGATAATGATATCCAAATAGATGGGCTGTTAGATGATGCCCTGACCCCCGATGAAGAACTCGGGGAGTTTGATGCGGTTAAAATGAGAGCTATGGAGCTAAATGATGCTAACAATGATAGCGGTAACCACAAGGAAAATTTGAGCAATGAAAAAGGAAGAGAATCGGAGAAAGAAGATGACGAAGAAGCCGAGGAGGAAGAGGAAGAAGATGAAGAAGACGAGGAAGATGAAGAAGTTGATCTTGACGATTTTGAAGATTATGTTACATTGCCTCGTGTAAACAAAAAACAAAGCAATATTGAAGAAAATCAAAAATTACTTAATGATTCGGTTGTGGATGATTACGTCGAAAGCGAAATCGCAGACGTTGACGCACAAGATAAAAAAGCACGCCGTAGAACTTTGCGTTTCTACACCTCTAAGATCGACCAGCAGGAAAACAAAAAAGTTGATAGATTCAAGGGTGATGATGATATACCATACAAGGAGCGACTATTTGAAAGACAACAGAGACTAATAGAAGAAGCCCGTAAGCGTGGTTTACATGATAAAAATGGGGAGGATTTGGATTCAAAAGATTACGGTTCTGATGACGAGGCTACATCAAAGTTGATAAACAACGATAACGAAAAAGATTATTTCAATCTGATCCAGAAAAGTAAACAAAATAAGAAAGATGTCCGCCGACAAACGCACAGCGCAGCCGTTAAGGCTGCTAAAGACGGTAAGCTAGCAGAGTTGGCTGAAACTCTTGGAGATGACGGAAAACGTGCTATCAATTATCAAATATTGAAGAATAAGGGTCTTACTCCAAGGAGGAAAAAGGACAACAGAAACTCTCGTGTTAAGAAGAGAAAGAAGTTTGAAAAAGCTCAAAAGAAACTGAAATCTGTTCGGGCAGTATATTCCGGTGGCCAAAATGGTGTATACGAAGGTGAAAAGACAGGTATCAAGAAGAACTTAGTCAAGTCCGTTAAATTCAAGATGTGAAGCTTATTGAATAATGTAACATTAATATATACATCTAAATAGCATTTATGGTAATACTTTTCCGAGGCATAATTGATCGCTCTGTTTCGCAACGGCGCTCTATATACAATGAGTTGTTTGGTCTATTTTTCAGCCCAATCCTCCCATTCCCCCTTTCCAGGTCTGAGCCCATCTCCCATGACGGAAATGTCTGCACAATTCCTCAGGTTTTTTTGATACCCTTATATTTCACGATCTGTTCGAGTTCCTGCTTTTTTAAAATATAATATGCTGCCAAAGAAAAAAGAATAATCACTCAGCCTTGCGAATAATTCATGGTCTGAGTCTGCATTTGTTTGCGCATAATTTTTTAGACAACTAATTTTAACTCCTCCTTGTATTGAGGAAGGGAATATTACACCTGTGATTTTTATATGTCTCTTCAAGAGTTTATGAAAATAACTGCATGATATTTTCGACGGGCATACTGAGATCTGGAGACCACCCTGAGAATTTCTCCAAATGTGCAAAGCAGTCTCTAACATTTTATTTTTACCAAATTCGTCAAACGAAAGTGTTTTGTGTCAGAAAACCAAGTTTACGAGATTAATTTGAGCGACTTACAGTAGCTATTTTCGTGTGTCTGAAATTTTTCCAAGCCCGTTGATCTCCTTTCTCGAGAAACCTTCACTCCATATCCATTAGCATTTGAAATTTATACATCAGTCGATATCTCGTATAGAGGATACCTTTTTCTCCACAACATCCAAGAAGCATGCCTGATAACTCTCAATACAAGATCGCCGAGTCCTCGGAGTGCTGACTATTCTATAGTTCCGTACACTATGCGATAATATGTTTCAGATTTCGTACTTTAGAGTCTGGTACCATAAAATTCCATAAGTACTAGTTATCTTAATTAGGAATCTTCCTTATCTTGTAGAGATTAGCCGCCTATAAACATAGGTGCTACAGTAGAAAAAAGCGCAGTTAGTGTGAAAACGTGAAAATATTACTACTGATACTTCTATAAATATCATAACGAAGAAAGAATTAAAAGATTAAAGGATTCGATACAATGGATGATTTCAGTGAAAGGTCTTGCCTTAGCGTTAACATCTAGTGTAACCGTCTCATGCAGTGGTTTGATCAACTTTTTTCTCGGCTAAAGCTATCCATTTAGCAACTACCTGTGCAGAACGATGTTGACGACGTTCTGAATACTTTTTCAAGATGGCCTGATGACGCCTTTCTGCATATCTACAATTCTCGAGTATAACGGTTGCCAATGAAAAAATCTGCTCTTGAGTATAACCCGAATAATAGACATGTTTAGCAGACCACGTATTAGATCCCAATATAACTCTGCTTAAAAAGTACGCGCCACTTGCTAACCAACTAGGAGGCGCTGCGGCTAATTTGGGATCCATTATTGTAGTTTCTAATAAATATTTGGCTAACGTCCTGATGTCATATTCGTATTCATCTGCCTTGCTTATCCTCCGTAGAAATGACATTGGACCTGGCCAGCCAATTTCAAAATTCAATGTATCTATCATGAATTTTTCTGCCTTTATGATATCCTCTCTTGTGTACGCATTATCCAGCATGTAAACAATATCTTTTAAAGTCGGACAATTTATTTCTTCATATTTAGCAGCAATGAATAATGCTGCTGCACCCACAAGTTGAAATCGATTCAAAGTGACAGATTTTTTAGATAGAAATCTATCAATAATATTGATCGTTAGATAGAGTGTCTCCGGTAGAAGTTGAAATCGCGAATGTACCTGTACAATCCAATCAATCAACGTACTCCTATATGTCCATTTAAGCTCAGGTTGCGATGCCATATAATGCGGGTTCGGCCTGTATTTCATTTCTAATTCTTTCATATACTGGAAAATTTCGTTGCTCAATTCCACTACCATAACAACATCATATGTATCGTCATCCATGGGATCGGCCACATCTCTGTGGTATTGCTGATAAGCTTCTTCCAAAAGACCTTGTGAGTCGGAAGTAGTTTCCGGAAATAATGGCTCCTTCAATTCGTCGTCACTGTCTATTTCATCATACTCTTCTCCCCCCTCCTCTTCATCTGAACGAGACACATAGGTATTCGATCGTTCCATATATTTGCTGTCGTTTTTCAGAAATTGTCTTTCACTCCCTAAATGGTCTTTAAATTCAGTGTCACCTGTACCGATAAGATCTCCACCCTCTGTGAAATACGCTTCATTTCTAACCATTTTGCCTACCTTCTTAGCTGGATCAAAGGAGGTGCCAAGTGGATTACTAGAAGATAGCGCACTGGGTTTGTTCGATATCTGTGATGTAACATCACTCAATGCGACACGATGATGCTGGAAGCTCTGTGGCTCAGCTCCTCTAATCTTATCCTTGTAGTTCGCAATTGAGGAGACCTTCAAATTGGGATTTTCATTTTCATTAGAGGAATCAAACCCCAGAGTAGAGCCCATGGAATGTGAAGTACAATGCATTGTGAACGTACCTGTCTTTCCGCTTCTGTGTTTATTCTCCAATATATCTGCAAAAGCGTCAATTTTGACAAACACTTATTCAATTTCCTCACCAAAAATCTATAAAGAAAATAACCACGCTATCAGCAGATCGTCCAGACGTACCACTTCCAAAGCAACAGCTCTTTTTCGATTATTGTATTCTTTTCATCAAACAAACGGTGCCTTATAGAAGTTGTAGTTACAAAAACGAAAAGAAAACAAAGAACAAAACAAAGAACAAAACATCACTAATTACGTCATCCCGATTGATCCATATGCCAAATACAGAAGTATCGACGGAAAATGTGGTATATATTTTTGTTACACACGATATTAATCTGTAAAAAGGAATACTTTACTGCTTGAGTTGCCTCCTGCAATCCAGTTTTTCAATGGATGCCATGCCAGAACAGCTGGCACCGTGGCTGTTGGCAGGTGCGCCAGCTGTTCGCCATCGCTGTTGTATATATCAATGGCTCTCTTCATGTTAGCTATAGCGAATACATTCTTGTTCGGTTTGAAACGTGCCTTGAGTATACTTGTCCATCTGCCACTTTGGCAATTGTGCTTTAAGGTCAGTTTAGGCTCTAAATCTTTTGGCAGGCCATCACTTGCAACATCGAACAGTCTTATTGTGTCATCGTAGCCGTTGCAGACGAGGGTACTATCAGTGGACGAAAATGAAACTGCTGAAACACTCAAACGCGAATCGTAGGTGGAAATAAGTTCATGACTGGGGAGATCTTCATATTGAGACCATTCTGGCTTGTCCACAATTTTTCTGATATCCCATAGCCGTAGTGTTCTATCAAGAGAGCCAGTGGCGATCTCGTTAGGTCTTTTAGGATTGATACAAAATGAACCAATTTTTTTATCTGATAACCTTCTAAGGCTAGATTCTGTAGCTTTGACTCTAATATCCATTGTGGTAAATTCACCACTCAGCGTAGTCATCAGCAAAACATTGGTATCTTCATAGCTGAACTGGCAATCACTTACGCCCAGCGCTTCGTCGTATTCATTGGTTAGAGATAACAGCTGATGACTCTTCATATTATGGAGATCGATGGATCTAACAAATCCATCGTATGAGGATGTTAGAATTTTGGATGTATCCGAGGGGAAACAATCAATTCGGCTGACATTTTTGCTAAAAAGTTGTACTTTGGTGATATCTGGCTCAACCAGATCATCAGATCCATTCTCAGCCAGCGGCTCATCTCTCACATTCCAAAGTCCTACATTGCCGGTGGTATCACCGCCGATTATTAATTTTTTGTCTACCGTTGGATGAAAATACATGGCACTTATTCTTTCATTCGCTATTTTGATTTCGTTGGGCTGGAAAACCTCATAAAGCTTTAAGTCGAATTCCTTCTGTTGTTGATCAAGTTTCGGTTTCGTTTTGCCATAATGGTTCCGAACCTCTTGGAAGAAATCTCCAGAAGAGAATTTCTTGTCTGCGTAGAGCTTGAATTTGTCCAGCAAGTCCTCTTCATTTTCACTTTTAATCAAATCACTCAATTTAACATCTCCAGTTATCTTGGTCTCTTTCACATCGTTTACCAATTCTTTGTCGGGCGAATACTGTTTTAATAGCTCATTATCACTGACGTTAGGAACACCATCACCTTCGGCCGCCTGCCCTCTTAATCTATTGGAGCGTCGGGTTGGAATTCTCGCCGGTTTTGATGATGTCGCTTTCTTGCCATTCCTACGCGATGTTTTCTTCTTTTTAGCAGCATCGTTTCCACTAACGCCTGCTTCCCTCTTGATTTGGGACGCTGCACCGCTGAGATTCAATTTCTTTAGGAGATCATTATTCCTCTTGATATTTTCAAGCCGTCTTTTTTGGAACTCCGTTAGCTCACTCATCTCTAATGAAGTTCTTCACGGATTTTTATAATCATTCTCTTCTTTCTCGACTTCATTTTCTTAACGACTATGCGCGATGTGCACCGACTGACCTCAGTTTGTATACCAGAATATAACCAGAACATTGATAATGAGAAGCACATCTACCTCTGCTTTGCTATGAAAGCGTAGATAATGTCCAGTAATATTTTGGCAGTATTCAATCCGCCCCCTCAACGCTCTCTGGGTCCTGAGGAGACAATGGATTGTGTGCCCTGTCAAGTAATGAGTACAATGTTTGCCCTTGGATTTGGTGGTTACTTAGCTGTCGGACAGCCTCTTAAATTCTCAGATCGAGAGCGTCAGAAAGGAATAACCTTGGAGCAATTCCAGGCAAGAAATCCGAAATGGTGGGTGAATAGTCTGCGTGGTTTCGGTGGCGCTCTTATAGTATTTGGATTGGTTAGAGGATCTGAAGGCTGGTTGTGGAACCCGGAAAAACAATATAAAAAATTCTGAAACCCACAGTCTCCTTTCCTTTCCAAAAATGTTTCTCTATTATATGTTCTATGTAAGCGAATGGTGAGTTTATGTACATATATTGTTGCTAGACTTTTTATTCTGTAAATATCTAATATCTTCTGGCAGCAGCAGCAGCCTGGGCGGACTTCTCAAGCTGCTTCTTTTCTAATTTTGCACGCTCGTTTTCTTCACGTCTGAATTGTTTATCGTCTTTAAGGTTTACCTTAACTTTTTTACACCAATGTCGAAACTCTTTGTTCTGCTTCTTGTGTATTGAGATAAAATCATGACACAACAACTCATTAATTGACGATCTTTCTCTTTCTTCCTTAACGCAGCATCTATTGACAAAGTCTATCATTTCGACAGAAAAGTTGTAGCCAAAATCTGAGGGCAGCGTTGGTGAAGGCTCGTTGACAATTCTTTGTAAGAGATCCAAAATGCCATTAGGTGTGTCGTTATGACCGCCCAGCGGAAATTCACCAGTTACCAATTCTATTATCATTAGCCCTAAAGACCATACATCGCCTTTTGTTGAATATACGTTACCTTGGATACGTTCAGGCGACATATATGTTGAGGTTCCCACGAAAGTATCAGCGATTGAATTTATTAGTTTCTTTGAGACACCAAAGTCGCAAATTTTGACTTGACCTTTGCTGTTAATCAATACATTAGATGGTTTAATATCTCGATGAATTATTTTGTATTTTTCATATAAATAAGAAAGTCCATTTAATACAGCGGAAGAAATTTTGGATATTACTAACTCATTAAACCATACATCACACGCTGGTATCATTTTTCGTTCGTAAAACCGCTTGTTCACTGCAAGAATTTTGTCCAGAGATCCGCAATTCATGTATTCCATTAATATGATGATTTCATTACCGGTTGACTGTGAATAATATGCTCCATAAAAGGAGACAATATTCTCGTGTGAATTGACGCTTTTCATTATCGTAAGCTCTCTGACCAGTTGATTTACAACCAAACTATTATTCGTCTCTACAGGGATAACCTTTTTAGCTATAATCTTGGATTCTGGCACGTATAGTGCTTTGATAACTGTACCAGAATTACCGGAACCAATTTTACCCAATTGTACGAGGTCTTCGAGCTTGATCGAATTCTCGATCGAGTGAGTCTCGCCGTTTTGAAAAAGGGAAGACTTCGTGAGGCCATTTTCGCCGTTACCATTCTTCTTGCTAGTTTGTGGATGGTTTAAATCTTCTTCCATGGGTGTAAAAACTTGTGTCAGGCTCGTTGAAGTTGAAGGAGACGAATTTGTCGGGCTGCTCACCACGAAAGATTGTTGCTCCATTTCGATGCTGCCATGGTGTCTGACGCAGACCTCATGGTTGGATTCCATCACCGTGTTTTTATCGAGTTCCAACCTGTTTTTGAACCCTCTTCGTACTTGTAAGCTGTTAACTTCACCTATCTGTGTCGTTGACAGGTTTACCTTAAGTGGCGACAGCCCATTGATGGCACCGTCGTCACTTATTATAGCATTATCAGTCGGGATGGTATTGTTCGGTTTGTCAAGGGGTGAGCTGCCAGGCAAGCTCAATTGCTTGAAATTTCTTTTGCTCTGTAACGACTTACCCTTGAAAAGACCTGGGGATCCACCAATATTCATGCTAGCGAATCGATGATGATGAGGTTAAACTACCTGCCTGCCTTATTACCATATACAAGGCTTATATTTTACAATGAAACCCAACACGAACAACTTATTCTTCTATATCTTATGAATATCCACTCCGTCAAAATTGCCATGTATACCCCTCAATCCCAATGACAAACAGCACAATCAAATGATATAAAAGGGGACTATTCTTGTCGCCTGCTGTCAATTCCCCCAGCTGTCTTCAATACCTACTTTCAACTTCAATAGCTACTATGTGTGGGAAGCTCGCAAACCCTGGATGTCCGGGACAGAGTTCGTATCCTGCGATAATAATAAAATTTTTTGGTTCGGGAACAAAAAGGAGTGTCATACAGTCGTTGATAACAGAACGCACTCCCGTTAGCAGATGAAGTATCGATTTTAAAGGATAATTGGTGTCATTACAGCCGGTATATTTCTAGTACTGTTATTCGTGTGCATTTACTTTAGCACTTTTCAAGCTTACCTTTTATTTTTTCCTCACAGCGCACGTTTTGTTTAAAACTCAAAACAAAATCAGAAATTTATTTCATTAAAACACATAGAGTCGCAAGACTATTCTTCAATTGTGGCAGGCAATCACACTAGCATATAATTTTGCAATAGACTTGTATTGAATTTCTCCATTGTCTCCCATACTGCTATAGCTCTTCGAGTCACTATTATAAGACATTTTACAAGCTATGAGTGAAGACCAATCCTGGAAGACTGAATTAAATATTCCTAAAAAGGATACCAGGCCGCAAACTGATGATGTTCTTAATACAAAAGGTAACAGTTTTGAAGACTTTTACCTCAAGAGAGAGCTGTTGATGGGTATCTTTGAAGCAGGTTTTGAGAAACCTTCACCTATTCAAGAAGAAGCAATACCGGTAGCTATTGCTGGCAGGGACATATTAGCTAGAGCCAAGAATGGCACAGGTAAAACAGCAGCTTTTGTCATTCCGACGTTAGAAAAGGTAAAGCCAGGTGTTAACAAGATTCAGGCACTTATCATGGTTCCTACCAGAGAATTGGCATTGCAAACTTCTCAAGTGGTGCGTACTCTAGGTAAACATTGTGGTATATCATGCATGGTCACCACTGGTGGTACCAATTTAAAGGATGATATTTTGAGACTAAATGAAAATGTGCATATTTTAGTCGGTACTCCAGGTAGAGTATTAGATTTGGCATCTAGAAAACTAGCAGATTTGAGTGATTGTTCACTGTTCGTCATGGATGAAGCTGATAAGATGCTATCTCGCGACTTCAAAACGATTATTGAACAAATCTTAATATTTCTGCCAAAAAGTCACCAATCGTTATTATTTAGTGCAACATTCCCAGTAACCGTTAAAGAATTTATGGTTAAACATTTGCATAAGCCTTATGAGATTAATTTAATGGAAGAATTGACTCTAAAAGGTATTACACAGTATTATGCCTTTGTTGAGGAAAGACAGAAATTGCACTGCCTAAATACATTGTTTTCAAAATTGCAAATTAACCAAGCAATCATTTTTTGTAACTCAACAAACCGTGTTGAGCTTCTGGCTAAAAAAATTACAGACTTGGGTTATTCATGTTATTATTCCCATGCAAGAATGAGACAACAAGAAAGAAACAAAGTTTTCCATGAATTCCGTCAAGGTAAAGTTCGTACCCTGGTTTGTTCAGACTTGTTAACTCGTGGAATTGATATTCAGGCCGTCAACGTTGTCATAAATTTTGATTTCCCAAAAACCGCGGAAACTTATTTGCATAGAATCGGTAGATCCGGTAGATTTGGTCATTTAGGTTTAGCTATTAACTTGATCAATTGGAACGATCGTTTCAATCTTTACAAGATCGAGCAGGAATTGGGGACAGAAATTGCCGCTATTCCGGCAACAATTGATAAATCTCTCTATGTGGCAGAAGACAGCTCTGCTGTTCCTGTTCCATTTCCTATTCATCAGGAACAAGCTATTCACCAACAGTTACCACCCCAATATCAGATTCCTCCGCAAGCGTTTCCAATACAAGGAGCTCCTCAACAAGGCATGCCACCGCAAATGCAAACTCATTTTACTGCTCAACCGCAGTTTTAATGAATTGAAAACTCTCAATGTGAGATACACTCAAATTTTTTTATTACCTTTCTAACGACATCTCCCCTTTCTTTTATCTTTCTCCAAATTTCCTAATTTTTGATTTTTTTTTTTAACTGTCTCGGTTCAAAAATGCCAACACCAGGCGAAAAGTAGATACGTTACTGACAGTCAAAAATGATCATATTCTGTTAGATTTCGTCTACAATGGACCGTCAATCTTTTTATTTTGTTTTTGCTTCAATAAGCATTCTATCGACATTCAACGCTAAATTTTTTTTTGTCAACTACTTCGATTTTAGATTTTCAATCTCATTGTGGCGTATCGTTTCCTAATTCTTTCCCTGGGTTTCTCTTCTCTTACCATTGTTGTATTACTGGAATTTCTCGAATTAAGAAATATTCCAAGTTTTGCATTTTATCATTTGTGATGCAGTTGCTGAAAATTCTCTGATTTGTTACGTCAATGGCAATATTGGTCAGGATAATTTCAGCAAAATTTAGTTCTTTGTGAATCTCGTTCATGTGTGCTTATCCGAGCAATATTTTGAAAATTTATCCAGGTATGCGTTACTTATATGCCATTTTTAATTTTTTTTTTTTATCAAGATAAAAGTTCTCAATGTTCACGTTGATTCTCGATTATCTGATATTTTTTTATTTTTTTTAGGCATCAAATAGTTTAATTGCATCTTATCTGCGACTGTCTTTCTGGTTTTTCATTTCACGAAAGCGTCGCGTTCTTAAAAGGCTAAAAATGGAGCTTTATCAATCATGCATAGAACAACTTCTCCAGGCTGATATAGAGCATATACATTTGAAGGAAATACATCATCAACTCTGTTAACTGAAATGAACACAATTAGTAGTGGAGAGCAGCGTAAACTGATTTTTTCTGCTTTTGAATTTTTGCAAAGGGAGATCAATGAGCATTTCAAGGAAAAAGACTCGTTTCAACCTCGAAGTTTAATTATATGTGGCTCAGGTTTAGGAGGTATTGCCAATCGTTTAGCATCTGATCCCACACCATTAACCATCCCATACGGGATGATACCTGGCTTCAAAACAAGCACTGTTCCTGGCCATAGTGGTACGTTAGTTTTCGGAATGATGAATAACACACCAGTCGTTCTGATGAATGGACGCCTTCATAGTTATGAAGGCCATTCTTTTTTCGATGTGAGTTTCCCAATTAGAGTACTCAATCACCTAGAATCTGTCAAGACGCTTATTGTAACCAATGCTGCGGGCGGGTTGAATGATTCATTTTCAAGTTGTGATCTTATGTGCATATCAGATCACATCAACTTTCCGGGGTTCGCTGGTAACCACCCGCTCAGAGGTCCGAATCTTGAAGAGTTGGGACCAAGATTTTTACCGATGAGTGATGCTTATGATTTGGAGTTGAGAAAGCTACTATTCAGGAAGAGGAAATCTCTAGGCCTAGAAAGGGCATTACATGAAGGTACATACATTTACGTATCAGGTCCAACATTTGAAACAAGAGCAGAAAGCCGTATGCTTCGTATGTTAGGTGCAGATGCTGTGGGTATGAGTACTGTTCCTGAAGTGACTGTTGCTAGACATTGTGGTTGGCGAGTCCTAGCACTGAGTCTGATCACAAATAAATGTGTTCTAGCACCAACTCCAAGCGCTCTAGATGAAAATCCGGCCGCCATGGACGAAGGTATTGCTTCTCATAGCGAAGTGCTGGAAAATGGCCGAAAGGCATCACAAGACGTCGAAAGATTGATTGAAGCAGTCGTCGCTGAAATATAAATGATTTAGTATCTATTATTATTCAACTATTCTTGATGTTACATATTGATTTCCTCAAAAAGCTAGTCACTCCCATATGCTGAATTTAAAAAATCATGTTTGCGGTATTTCGTTTGGCAATTTTTGAGGAATAGAAATGTTAAGTAATTCAATTATCTATTCTTGAACTTCACCTGCAGATTCCCACTTACCTTCTAGATCTTCCTTCCAAAGTGTAACTTTATTATCACCACCAGACAAGGCTAGAATATTTCCAGATAATGACCAACTAGCTCTCCATAATACATCAGGAAATTTCTCACTTTGAAGTAGTGTTTTCTTCCATTTGTCATCTTTGTCCTCTTTGGACCAGATGAAGCAAGAACGATCCTGGGATACTGTGGCTATGTAGCTGCGAAGCAAAACGGATGGGGACCATGCTACATCTCTTACCCAATCGGAATGGCCTTCTAGGGTATCCTCTAATGTGACACTTTGCGATTCGGGACTATATTTCCAAATTTTGACTAGATTGTCAGCACCGCCAGTAACGAATCGTGATACATGCTGAGAAGATGGTCCCTCCGGCATGCTGGAGGGTGCCCAACTAGCCGCATTGACACCTATAGCATGTGCGTCGATTACGACTGGTGATGTAGTCCCATTCTCATTAAACTCGACTACTGATATTTTACCATCTGATGATGCTGCCAACAGGAGAGCACCGTACTCATGGGGCGCCCATTGAACTGAATTTACAGATGCCGAGTGAACTGCGTGAACTGCAATCTGAGCCCATTTCCCGTTTTCCTCTTTCCAAATCAGTACTTTACCGTCGTAAGAACACGAAGCAAGAATAGTACCAAATTTCGGGTGAGCCCAATCAGCCCTCCAAACAGGACCTTCATGTCCGCTCAATGTCTCTACTAGTCTATGATTCTCCCCCTCAACCTCGAATATCTTGATTGTTTTGTCGGAGGAACATGTCGCTAAGCGTTTCCCATAGTAGTCTAATACAGCATCATGAATCAAATCATTGTGAGCGTTAGTTATAGTCGGCATTATCTTAAGGAATCAATTTACAGAAGGGTTTGAACAGAAAATGATAAATCGGAACACCGATTTGAAAATGTACACGCTTATTTCCTTGACTAAATATATCCAAGTTATTTCTCGTCTACGTATAGCGTTTGTTCATCTTGTCCCGCTTCGTTCCTTTACCAAATAGATCCAGTGCGGGTAACAAAAACGATTCAAACTCTATACAATATAACAACTAAAACTCACCCACGGTCGATGCTATAGTGCGACTCGTATTTCAAAGTTTCCACGGAATCCACCATTATTTTGATCTCTATTCAATGGGTTGTGTTGGCCATTGATACGAATTTGTCCATTATTTTCGTTAACGTTCCAACCTCTTCTTACAGCAATGATCCTTATTACGATGCTGAAGACAAATAGGAAAAGAATAAATGCAATGGACATTATATCCTCTAGATGAAGGCCTAAGCGGTTCAACCTACTCCATAAACCATTCGAATTTTGCTGCATTTGTTCAGAATCGGTGTTTTGCGCATTTTGAATTTCTATGGGTGTTTCGTCTTGCAAATCGGCATTTGCTGTGAATGCATCTCTATAGCTCTTGATCAGCTTCCGGTACCAGGAATCTGTCTTTTCTTTGCCTTGTTCGGTCGAATTATCGCTCATGTCATAACCAGTACGATCCCCAAAGGCCCACGAACACCATGATTTAAGCCTTAATTTCAGGACACTGATTTTTACAGCAATATAAAATTTGGAACTGTTCTCCAAAACTTGCTCGTAGTATCTCTTGGCCATATGGAAATCTTTTTCAACGCCAAGTCCTTGTTCATACATGTATCCAAGATTCCATAAAGCTTGTGGTGAAAACTTCAAGGCAGAGCTTTGGTAGAGCTGAATAGCCTTTGAGAATTCCCCCATTTTATAGTATATGTCACCAGCAACAACCCCTGCATCAACATTACCTTGTTTAAATGCCCGTACATAATAGGCGATGGACATTAACTTTCTTTGTGACGTCGTTCTCGGTGGATCCTCGAAGTTACGAGGTAGTAGATATAATATGCAAGCTGCGGATACCTGGGCCGCCTCATACCCTTGCTCGGCGGCTTGCGCATATGACCAAAGTGCCACTTCTCCATTTTCATTCAACAGTTCACCATAAGCAGTCCTTAGCTGAGGTGCCATGCGGTCTTCATTTGCCTCAATAAATGTCTTGAATAAATATGCACTATTCTCACAACTATATCGATCGTTCAACCCACTTTCAGTCATCCTAGCAAACTCGTAAGCCGCAGGACGAAGTCCCTTTAGGTATGCAGATTGCATTAAAATGAAAGGATCACCAAGCTTTAATTCTGGGTATTTGGTCGATAGCTTTGATAATTGAAAATAATTTCTACCATCAACAAAATTATAGTTCTCCAGTCTTTTGTAGTGATTTATGGCCGCCGTGTCATTCTTGTAAATGTATTGAGCAATCAAACCTAGATCTATATTTGATCCCGATGATATTGAGCTATATGTCTCTAATACTTCGTTAGATCTTTTCAAGTAATTTTCTGCTAGTGTAATATTTGGTTTGCCTTGCGCCTCTCCTGTGAAGTATAGATGGCCTAGAAGATCCAAACATTTGGCATAAAAATATCTTGGTAAATTATCCATTATCGGAACCTCAGCGTCAAAAGCTTCAAAGGTAAGCTCTAAAAGCTTCCTGGCTTTTTCACAATCCCGGGATTTCATATAGGTTCCCTTGTAGTCATCTAACGCTGTGTAATAAATGTCTACAATTCTATCATCACTATCGTCATCGTTATTGGTAAATGAAGTGCCCCTGTTCTCACCACCGAAGTTTAACCACACTTTATTTCCATCCATTTTGGTTAGAAAGGAGGAGGTTATATCTGGTCTTTCTGAAGCAAGGCGCATAGCAGTTGAACCCATTGAGCTTAATCCTTTGCCTAGTAGTCCACCAGTAAAATCAGGAATTCTTACATTATAGGTTTCCACATAGGGAGGGTAAAGATACCACTCCTCATCTGTGAATGACTCGCGAATTCTTTCAGCTATTTCTCTATAAAGAATAAGAGCCTTGTTGCAGTCTCGAGGTACATTTGTGCCGGTGAAGTATTTATATGCTAATGCCTGCTTTGCCTGCATGTTACCAAGGGAAGAGGATCGTTGAAGGTAGGCGAGACCCTTTGCATTATCAATTTGTATTTCTCCAAAAAATCCAGTAAAATACATTACCGACAAGTCAAATAGGACAGAGCTGTTGGTAGAGTTAGTCAGGTTATTGAATTTATCCGAATACTCAAAAGCCAAACTTTTGTTATGTAGAAAATTGTAATCACCCCATAGATTCATTCGAGCAAGCGTAAACGTTGCTTCTGCATTATTATATTTGTCGCTGGATTCACGAAGCAAGTTGTACAGTGTTTTTTGCCAATCATTTGCGATATTACTCCAAAAATACGAGTAGCGTCTTTCTTGCTCTTCCTGGTAATAATCCATTGGTATATAGAGTACGCCACTTCCCCCAATTTCTTCTATAACTGAAGAATCGGATACCTTTGCCATTGGATCGGATCGTTTAATGCCTTGCTGCAACATGGCCTCTGCTTCTATCCAAGGGTCTTGGGCCCTGACAAGCGAGCTATATATTACCGCAATACATGGCCATAGTATCCTGTCTATTCTCATTGCTTGTAGGTACTCCTCGTGATGTATAAATATACTATGCACTGGTAAAGCTCTTTTGTAATAACTCCACTGGGTTCAATTGTTTAAAAGATAGAAGATGAGCTGTTACCTTTTTAGGTTTCGTCGCTTACGGATTGACTTATACTAGGGAAAAAACTCCCATGCTGCAAAGGGAATTGATTCAAGAGAACTGTGGTTTTTTTCACGTATCACTATGATTATTGGCTTGTACCCCTTCCAATGGGAATATTTTTAGGAGCTTATAGTCATTTTAAAGCGCCCGTAATACAGATTACTACAGTTCAGCCCCTATGAGATAGTACATAATACAATATCTATCTATTTATCTTTCATTTTCTAACTGTTACCATCAAAAAAGAATCAAGATTGTGACCTGTTCGTACTTAGAGGGGTGTTTCTGTCAGCAATCTTGTGTTTACGCGCTTATTATTAATTGTGTTGATTTAAGTGAAAGCTGAGATATTTGAATGTCGATAAACTGCTAGTATTGTCAGATCTGCAAATTTCAAAATGCCAGTCGAAAAAATTCCTAAGGAGACAATCGCACGGATCTTGCAAACAGCCTCTTTTGAATCGGAGTCTACGAATATAACTGAAGAGACACTTAGCATATTGCAAGACTACATGGAAATCCTTGTACGAGAGGCCGTTCTTAGGGCAATAGCTAATAAAGAAAACACTATCCAAAATAATTTGAGCAATTTCGCTTTAGCAGGCGTCAAGAATGAAATCGATCAAACAGAGTTGACCCATGAGGATCTGGAAAACATTGCAGGATTGCTGTTGCTTGATATGTGAGTAGGTAGATACCGAGGTTAGTTAATATATAGTTTAATTCAAAGTAGGGTCTTTCTATATTACAGTAACGCAGAATCGCGGAAAACTATATATCATATTTTGAAGGTGTTTATAAATCAATCAAGCTTATGCCCTGGTCCGCAGGTTGATTCTGTTGTTGTTGTTGGTGGGACTGTTGATATTGTTGATACTGCTGTTGGTATTGCGGTTGATACTGTTGCTGTTGCTGGTGCGATTGTTGTTGCTGGTGCGATTGTTGTTGTTGGGCCTGTTGCTGTTGCTGTTGCTGGGGCTGTTGCTGGGGCTGTTGCTGGGGCTGTTGTGATTGGTTTCCAAAGCCATAACCGGTATATGAGGGTACTATACTCGTATTTGGAATACCGGTATACTGGCTATTCAAGAATGGGTTTTTCTTCGGCTCACTACCGACTTGTCTGTAGCCTGTACCCTGGGAGTTAATGAAATTGCCTGTCTTCGTATGCTGAGCTGGAATACGGGTTTCACCTGTGTTACCAAATGTATCAAGACCTGTTCCAGTTGCCAAAAGTTGATTTAATTCACCATATTTCTCACTAATAGACTGGTTTCCTGTTCTTGTTGGTTTCATAACCTGTTGCACTTGTTGTTGGGGTTGAGGCTGAGGCTGAGATTGCGGTCTAGGTTGTGCAGACGCTTGAGGTGGAGATTGAGGTTTTGAAGAGGCGTAAGCACTAAAATCAGGCAATGAGTCTTGCTTTGGTGGCTGTGCCTGTTGCAATTGCATGTTATTCAATGCGAATGGATTATTTGATCCAGTAGGCGCTGGTTGCTGATAATATGTTTGTTGTGCCTGGAGAGCCTGTTGTTGTGCCCACGCCTGCTGTTGTTGTTGCTGTTGAGCTAGAGCTTGCTGTTGCATGGCTTCCTGTTGCATCAACCAGAGCTGCTGCTGTTCCGCAAGTCTTTGTTGTTCCTGCTGTTGAGCCAACCATTCTTGTTGCTGCTGCTGCTGTGCTAACAAATCCTGCTGCTGTTGATATTGCATGTATTCTTCATAAGAGATAGGATTCCCGAAGATATCGTAATATATTTGCCCCGGATTTTGTTGTTGTTGTTCCTGCAATCTCTGCAATTCCTGCAGTCTTTTTAATTCTTCCTCCTCTTTGCTCAGTTGCAAGGCTGTCTGCAGCTCAGAATCTTCGTTATTCAATAATCTTCTTCTTCTTTCATCTTCTTCGACTGTGCGTCTGCTTTCATCCAACGCCTTTTGCAGGTCGTCATCGTGCCCATTACCATCTGGATTTGTGTTCGTTCTTCTTCTTCTTCTGGCACTCTTTTTACCTCTTTTATTCATGTTTCTTTCTTCCCTTAATCTCTCCTCATCACTTAATAAATTAGTCAGCTCCTTAGCTTTTACTCTGATGATTTGACCTTGGTCCATGCCACCATCATCCTCGTGGCGGAATTCCACGAGAGTTTTGATTACATACAAATTCTCTTGGCACCATAACACACAATTTTCGCTACCAAATCTGACAAGATAGTCCAAAACTGTTAATGATTTGGCAATATGCCTCCAATACTTGCCTTTATCGTTCAATCTCTTGTCCACCATGTCCATTATCTCGAAGAAATCAACGCTGTCGAAAGTCCGCTCAGCTAGGTCATCCAACAAATCTACGCTGGGCCCGTCTACATCGTTTGACGTTGCATTACGTACCAACACTTGTGCAGAGGAATACCCTTTCACTACGTTCTTCGCAGAGCGCACAAATTGTTTTGACATATCCCAGCTCTACTTCACTATCTACCTGGTATGAATTTATAGAAACCGCTATTCTTGCAAGCTTGATACCCTGATTAATCACTTGGTCGGGTCTTTACACTTTTATTCATCATGTTGTTACAGGAGAGAGCCCCTTTTTGAAATTCAAGGCCCTGTATTTGTCATTTAGTACGCTGAAGTCAAGATCTAATAAGCTTGCTAGTTAGATATCATTTAGGCAGAAGTGAAGCCTGTTCGATCCGCAAACCCTTCTAACTGATTGCGACTTTATCACAATTCGCTTAAAACTAATAAACTGTTTACGTAAAGTTTAGCTAGTCGTTTTCTTGAATCTTCTATATTTCCTTTATTCCTGTCGCGTGCAAGGCTTCTAAAAGCCTTTCATCGGCTTGCCTGGTCCCGCTTGGATGTTACGTTGCGCAAAACGACCTTCAAGCTACTGCAAAATACCTTGAGTATCAGTTTATGTTAGCATTGCCGTTCAGCAGGAGTATTCTAAGGTCTTTAGTGCTAACTATGTCTTCTTCTTCTGCAATTGGTGGCAAGAAACAAGTAACTTTGGCAAGGTTTTTCTCTTCAGTGAAAGATAAAAATGGCACCAGCGATAAGGCAGATGACAACCTTGTAGACGGCTCATCCATAGCCACGAAAGTTGATGGTGCTGAAAACTCAAGCGATGTTGATGTTGAGCAGCCAGCGGTAACTCCTGAGCCCGCATCTACATTCGGATCGATTCCAGCTGATGATGATCAGGGACCTATTTCTAAAAAGATGAAAATATCCTCACCCACTAAAAGAGAAACAAATTTGAAGAAAGGTTACTTTTCTACGGTCCCATACACAGATGTCTGTAAAGTTTTTCAAGAAGTTGAAGCGACGTCTTCTCGATTGGCCATTATCAAGTTATGTTCGGATTTTTTCTACGAGATCATCAAGCAGAACCCACAGAATTTGATCCCAACCACATACCTTTTTATCAACCGACTTGGACCTGACTATGAACCTGGCCTGGAGTTAGGTCTAGGCGAAGGACTTTTGATGAAAACCATTTGCGAATCATGTGGGAAATCGTTAGCCCATGTTAAAAGTAGATACAGGGAGATTGGTGATCTTGGGCAGATTGCTTTGGAGGCAAGAAGCATTCAACCCACCATGTTCAAGCCAAAACCTTTGACAGTGGGAGAGGTATTCGAAAATTTAAGAAGCATTGCTAGCTCACAAGGGAAAGACTCTCAAACTAGAAAGATAAAGTTGATAAAGAGAATGCTTACAGCATGTGAAGGCGTTGAGGCCAAATTTTTAATTCGCTCTCTCCAGTCCAAACTAAGAATAGGTCTGGCTGAAAAAACAGCTCTAATCGCCCTATCGAAGGCATTATTGATGAATGAATTTAAAAACGGTGAGGAACCATCCATGGAATTGGTTGAGCAAGCTGAACAAAAGATAAGGGATGCATTTTGCCAAGTACCCAATTATGAAATTGTTATAAATACATGCCTCGAATATGGTATCATGGAATTGGATAAGCATTGTCGTCTGAGAGCAGGAATTCCGTTGAAGCCAATGCTTGCAAAACCAACAAAAGCGATATCGGAAGTATTGGACAGATTCCAGGGACAAGTTTTCACTTCTGAGTATAAATATGATGGTGAAAGAGCGCAAGTTCACCTTCTAGAAGATGGGACAATGAGAATCTACTCTAGAAATGGTGAAAATATGACGGAGAGGTATCCTGAAATAAAAATAACAGATTTCGTAAGCGATCTTTCCATAACAAAATCGATGATACTTGATTGCGAAGCAGTGGCGTGGGATAAAGAGCAGAAAAAAATACTTCCATTCCAAATACTCAGCACGAGGAAACGTAAGGATGTTGAGCTGAAAGATGTCAAGGTACGCGTCTGTATATTTGCATTTGATGTTCTCTATCACAATGGAATCGGTGTGCTCAATAAGTCTCTGAGAGAAAGACGCGAACTTCTGCACGAGATAACCAGACCTATTGATGGTGAATTTCAATACGCCGTTGAGATGACCACTTCCAACTTGGACGAGTTACAAAAATTTTTAGAGCAGTCTGTGAAGGACAGCTGCGAGGGGCTAATGGTCAAGATGCTAGACGGTGAAGAATCGCACTATGAGCCAAGCAAAAGGTCGCGCAACTGGCTGAAACTTAAGAAGGATTACCTTGATGGCGTTGGCGACTCTCTTGACCTCTGCGTCCTGGGTGCCTACTACGGTCGCGGAAAAAGAACAGGCACCTACGGTGGTTTCTTGCTGGGCTGCTACAATCAGGATACCGGCGAATTTGAGACCTGCTGTAAGATAGGAACAGGATTCTCCGACGAAATGCTACTGCAGCTCTATGAGACTTTGAAGCCTACTATAATGGATGGCCCGAAGGCCACCTATGTGTTTGACTTGTCAGCCGAGCCAGATGTCTGGTTCGAGCCCACAGTCCTCTTCGAGGTGCTCACCGCAGATCTGTCTCTCTCTCCGATTTACAAGGCTGGTTCCTCCCACTTCGACAAGGGTGTATCGCTGCGATTCCCACGGTTTCTCCGCACCAGGGACGACAAATTGGTCGAAGATGCTACATCTTCCCAAGAGATTATCGCACTCTATGAGAACCAGTCCCACCAGCAGTGATTACCCGCATTTATATTCTGAGCTTAAAGACCTCGGTCACGTTCCAAGACAATCTATATATAGTTTGCCAAGATGCCGATACTTCCGTTACATCTCACTGCACGTGACCTTTCGGCTTTTATCGGTCCCAAATCAGGAACAAAACTGACTGATACGCGCCAGTTATTCGGCATGCACCCAAAACAATGAAGTTCCTTGACAATGCCGGGAAATGTTCACTGGTAAATCAGGTGTAGTTGAATTGCACCTCCTTGCCACCCAGATCTTTATTGGTATATAATAATACGATTTAAACGCTTTTAAGTAATATCAATAGGCACTGACTTGAAGACTTCACCCTGGGCAAAATAATAACCAGTCACATAAAACTAGTACTACATTAAATCTCAAAAAATCATGAGTGCAGAAATAGCAGGAACAATACCTTCACCGACCGATGTCGGTGCCTTAGCTAATAGAATCAATTTCCATACCAGAGATGCGCACAACAAAATTAATGCTTACATGAGTATAAGACTTGCGTTTGCACTGAAGCATGGTTTCATCTACAGGCAGGGTATATTGGCGTACTACCACATTTTTGATGCTATTGAACAGGAGATAGACCGTCTGATGACGGATCCGCAGAACGAGAAAGAGTTGCAGATGCAGGGTATATTGAGACAGTTTTGGCTCGAAGACTTCCGCAGATCTGGACAGATCTTCAAAGATTTGGAGCTGCTGTATTCGCCAGAATACACGAACAAAGACGAGATCCGCGACTTTGTAGGCAGCTCCCAGCTTCCACCTGCGTTGCAGGATTTTGTTGATTACATTCACAAAACAGTTCAAGAGGAACCATGCACTATCCTAGCGTACTGCCATGTGATGTACTTGGCCTTGTTCGCAGGTGGTAGAGTAATGAGATCGAATTTATATAGAAACATTGGTCTCTTTCCAAAATTTGAATTTCTGTCGCCGAAAGAATTGGTCCATCGTGGTACAAATTTCTTTACATTCAGTGAAGAGGGCACTGACGCCGAGAATAAATTAAGGTGGAAGTATAAGCAAGGCTATGAGCTGTCCACTCGTAATGAATTGAACGAGGAGCAGAAGCAAAAAATAATAGCAGTATCAAGTGAGGTTTTTCTGAGGAATATGGCAATCACGGGCGAAATTGGTGAGATCAATAGGAAGGAATTGATGGAAAAGTTCAGTTTCAAACTTTTAACGTACCTTGTGGAGGAGTGGAAATACAGTGATGTCTTATCAAAAAAGTCCAAGGACCGTATAATAATAGCATTTGTCGTGCTACAGTTCTTACTAGCCTACTTTTTGTTGCGTCACTTCCTATAGTATGTGATATAAAAGTATGGTTGAAGGGAATCCCCCTTCTCGGACAAGGGCGCAGGTATTCGCTCGCATATGGTCTGGTAACTATAACTAAATAAAATAGTATATGGGTAGACATTATAAGTAATACATTTATGTTTATTTTCGGTGGATGTGGAATAGTGGCATTATTAATGATATATACAAGATGGCCTGAAATTGACAGATTAAATGCATCAACGTCACTACTATCTGTCGGTGCTTTTGTGAAGGCAGATACTTCTGTTTTCCTCCTTTGATCATTGCAAAATTGTTCCTATCTACCTTGCGAAAACTTTCTCTTCTCGGCCTTTTCATTCTTCCTTCTCTTCCTCAGCTTGTGTTTCTTCATCTTCTTCTTTCTCTTTCTTACTACAGAGTCTGCCAACATGCCGGTATTTTTGATACCATATCGATCCCCATTGTCCGTTGGCCAAACCCATCTGTTCGAGCCCGGTACATTGAGGATGTCTATAATATCAGGCACTAATTGATGCTGGACCGGAAACTTGTCTGACCCATCAATAGAGCTATTTTGAAGCGACATCCGCATCAGCACTGGGATAGGCCGGGGAGGCTGAGTCCAGGGCACAGCAGTGGAAACCATTCTGACCGGTTTGGTACACAACCGTACTACCCTATTCACAAACATTTCACCAATCCACGCAACGGAATTGCTAAACTTTATAGAAGTCGGTTTGAAAGAATTTTAGATAAATCTGTTCAAGTTCGTTCATCAAATCCTTCTATGTCTTCCTTTTGAAAATGCTATCATTAAGTACGCGGTCAGCTGCAAAGCATCAAATCGACATTTTTTTTTTTGAATCTTCATGAAGTCAACAGCTAGTTGAGATTATTCAGCAGAATACTAGATTTCTTGTGCGACCGTGGTGCTGTTGTGGGGGAATTACGATAATTGTTTTCAAGATGCTAACGATTGCTCAGTATATGACTCCCTTAAGAGGGGTTCCGGGTGCGCGTTCCGTCATGGTCTTGAACCAGAAAAGAAGTATCATTGGATTTGTTAGAAATGCTCTCGGATTAGATCCACCTCCTTCACCAGATGACCCAACACCAGAAAACCGTTTTCATCCATGGGACCAGTCGCCAGCCGGTGACTTACGCGAACGTGCAGCTAGAATTAGGACCTTGGCACGCTGCCCCGTGACGGGCAAGGAGATAAACTATACGTGTCCACTTTCAGGTATCCCAACTCATCACTCTAGGGAGGCCTGGGAGCAGGATAAAGTATATCACGACTCGAAAAAATACAATTTGTTGAAAAAAGTTAATATATATGAACATGATTTGAGAAGTGGTAGACCGTTCCCAGAGTTCGATTTCCCGCAGGATCAGGATACCGATCGTACTGTCAATATGACCAATTGGGATCTATTTTTTTATACACGTCAGTTCTATTCTATGGATACCGAATTTCAATTAGCTGCAGTGACAAAAATGCTGAGTTACCCAATTACCATTGGTGCCATATTACATCAGTTTTCTCCTTATTCTTTGAATCCAAAGGGTCCAATTACATTAGAGGGCTTGAAATCACTGGCGGCCCTACGCTATACTCTCTATCCCTTTGAAAATAAGTCTATGTCTGCTGCTACAAAAGACCGTCCAATGAGGATTTTTATTTTGGGAGCTCGTGCAGAAGCTCAACTACCAGGTCATGTTTGGAAACAGCTACAATTTCTATTCCCAGAGCAAAATTTCGAGCTTCATTTCATAGGGCCTGAATGTTTGCTAAATAAAGAAAAACTTCAATACGTTAGTTCTTCTACACCAGTCGTAAAGAGAATTGATGAGACTTTGTCATTTGTTTATCATACTGATTATTTTCATGTATATCATGAAGCTCAAGATTTTTTCCCATATGATCCATATCTTGACGTATTTTTTTGTTTCCACCCGGGATTTGGTGCTCCCGAGACGACAGCAACTTGGATGGGAGACACTATAAAGGCTTTGTTAGAGACTAAGTGTGCTATCTTTACTACAGGTTTTAATAAATCAGATTTGACCCGCGACGTTGAAGCCATCAAGTCAAAATATGGTAAAGAAGTTGATATCTTGATGGAACCTGTGAAAAACGTTTTCGGTAGTACAAAATGGGAACTTAACGACATGAATCCACAGGAAGTATATCAATTCAACATGCACGTAACAGGTTTCAGAGGCAAAAGATATCACGCTATTGAGGTATAAGACTGACAATTTGTATTTTTCACTTTCCTGTATATATATAACAATGAGATTTTCTGATGGGAAAAGTTCGCTCATTGCCCATATCTCTTTAAAAATGATCACAGCTTCTTTCGAAAATCATATTCAATACGAAATGAATTAATATAATATAGATTTCTTTAACGAATTTTACAAAATTAGTTTCAAGTGCACATATTTATTTTACATGATGGCATTGTAAAATAAAAGAAAATCTCTTTGGCATTTTTCCCATCTTTGAGGATCGAAAAACACGTAGGACCCTCGCTCACTCAGACCATCTGATGATACTGCGGGCTCCATTTTTGGGTCTTTAGTTAACCATGCTTTAAGTGTTTTATGGTAGCGCCAATTGCGTTTTCTCAGTTCTAAATATGTTAATTCTTGAATGACGGTTCCTGGGTGCCTATAGAAAAGATAAAACAAGGTTTCGTCTTGAAAAAGAGCAACTCTCTGATGATCGTCTTGAACTGAATTAAAACAAGGCGGCGTTGATGGTGACTGTAGTACTTGTGGTATATTTGTAAATGATTCCGGTATGAAAAATCTTGGCTCAACCTCACTTCGGGATGTTTCAGCCCATGGAGATTGGAAGGTGTATAAAACTTTGTGTCTCTTTGAATCTCTGGGTATCCCGAGGGAATGCAACATTGAGGATAGATCAGCCCCCAATGTCATTGAACTATCATAAATCTGGGCTGTCTCGCGGTCTTCCTGTTTGATAAGAGGCACTAAGGCCTTTAATCCAAACTTTTCCATATTATCTCCCGTCGAGTAAAATGTTGAATAGCTGTTTCTTATCGGATACAGAGGATTTAATCCTTTTTTTTTTTCATTTGAATAAATTTCTAGTTTTACATTTTCATTTTCGGTTCAACTGAGTAGAACAACGATGAGAAAAGCTGAAGTATTTCCACAGTGCAACAAGAAAAAGATCCGCATATATCTTTGAAGCTCTCAAAAATGACCTCTACCCGTTATCAACCGAATATTCTGGTCACTGGTACCCCTGGATGTGGTAAGACCACCACTTGCGAGCTGCTTCAAAGAAGATTAAGTGACTATAAATATTACAATATCTCAGAATTTGCCGAAGAACACAAATGCTATGATGGATATGATCAGGGCCGTAAGTCGCATATTGTTGACGAGGATAAATTACTAGACGAATTGGAGCCCCTTCTGCGTAATGGAGCAAGCATAATAGACTGGCATGTCAATGACATATTTCCGGAAAGGCTTATTGACTTAGTAATCGTATTAAGATGTGATAATAAGATCTTATATGAAAGGTTAAAGAGTCGGGGATATCACGACTCAAAAATAGAGGAAAACTTGGATGCGGAGATTATGGAAGTAGTATTACAAGATGCCTTTGATTCATACAAGAAAGAGATAGTTGTCGAATTGAAAAGTGATTCCGCCGAGGAAATGGATGAAAACGTAGATCGTATCATATCCTGGATAAGACTTTGGCAAGAACAGCACGAGGATGGTGTAACGAATGAATTACAGGATAGAGATAAAGATGAAGACGAGGAAAATGACGAGGACGAAGATGCCATTGAAGTGCAGAAGGAAGATAGTGAAACATCTGAAGAGAAGGATTGAAGAAGCAGTGTATGTCTGGTGTGGAAACAATGGGTGAATAAGTATCAACGTTAAGTGTAGCCATTGTGTAATCTTCTAAAGTGCATTTTTCTATTTTTTTCGCATTTTTGAAATTTTTCAAGCTCATCGCTTGAAAATTTTTCAATATATACATACCAGCTCAGGTATAGAACAATTTTAAAGGCTTCTAATATAGATTTGTACGAATCTACCAGTATTCAATATACAATTCACTCGGTTTAGGGTAATTAAGCTGGCCTTTTTAGAGGAACAAAAACATGCATTATGTCGTATTAGAAGTTCAAACGGCTCATCTTGTGGAAAAGCCAAAAGATCAATGTCAAGTGCACAAGCTATCATACCAAATTATCGATGCAGATACTCTAGACGCAAAATATGACGAGAAATATCCTCCTGTTGTATCGTTAGGTGAAGCAAATTCTTCTTCTTTCCAAGAAGTCATTGAAAATTTTGACAAGGAGATTCAGTCAGTTATTGGCACAGACTTGGAATTCGTATTTTGTTCGCTGAATTCGACCTGGGATATTCGCGTAACTATACCACGACAAGCCCGTGATGAAGGATTTATGCTGCCCTCTTATTTCCAACATCCAAGGGTGTTTGATCTTTGGAAAGAATATGAAAGATGGTGCGTTAATCATCCCGAAATTATGGCATTGAGAAAGAATGGGTCCAAAAAGTCTAAAGATGTTACAGAAATTTTCAAGTTTCTCGAAATACCTGATACAGTCCTCTCTGAAAATTTTGATGCTAGTAAAACAGCTGATATTTTGCTTCAACTGCACAAGAAATGTACTACGCCAGAAGATAATTCCATGGTGCTAACCTTACCCTATGATTCATATGCGGACATTCGAAATTTTTTGCAAGAACAGTCTAAAGTTTTATATTTGAACAATCTACCACCTGACACCACTCAAAGCGAATTAGAATCTTGGTTCACCCAGTTTGGTGCACGGCCAATAGGCTTCTGGACTGTTAAAAATATAGTTGAAGAGACATCAAATGTTAACAATAACTGGAGCATGAATAATAGTCCATATGTTGAGGAGCAGGACAGCATTTCAGGTTTTGTCGTATTTCAATCACATGAGGAAGCTACTGGTGTTCTCACGTTAAATGGCCGCTCGATACTTTCCAACATGGCCAACACAAAACAGCCAAGGGTTGTTGAGCATATTGTTGAAATCCAACCTTCTTCCACAAGAGTTTTGGACAGAGCTCAGACGATTCTTTCGCCTTTTCCTCAAAGCAAGAACAAGCCAAGACCGGGCGATTGGAATTGTCCATCCTGTGGGTTTTCAAATTTTCAAAGACGCACTTCATGCTTCAGATGCTCATTTCCATCAACGTCATCCCAAGCTAATACTGGCAAGTTATACATGAACGCTACTAACAATCTCAGCAACGGTAACGTTGGCGTTAATGGTGCCAGTAAGGCCAACTCAAGTCCTAGTCAGAATCAATTTGTCCAGGGCTTGCATGCCCATACACAAGTTCCGCACCAGATTCAGCAACATACACAGTCTATGACACCAACGTATGCAGAATCTGGTCTTTTGATGGGCCAGACACATCGCTATAATGGCAACAGTGGAAATTTAAATTTTAACTATAACAATAGTGTTAACCATAATAACGGAAACAATAACAATAATAACAACAGATATAATCTGCAATCGCATGGCAATTCCAACGGTGGCTCTAACGTTCCTTTTAGAGCTGGTGACTGGAAATGCCCAACGTGTACATACCACAATTTTGCTAAAAACGTTGTCTGTTTACGTTGTGGTGGTCCAAAAATTACAGGCAATGACTTGGAAAATAAAGTGGTAGATAATAACAATAACAACAGCGGTAATAATCATAATCAAAATAATAGTACAAGTACCAGTACTATCAGGAATACAAATATTTATAACAAAACTACTATGGGAGGCTTGACAAACATAGCCTCAACGGGATCCACTTCATCGTTGAATGAATATAGTAGTAACAGGAGAGGGAATGGATATTATGCTATGGGTGATAATAATACTAGTGGTATCAATAGTAATGGGTTAGGTGTCTCATTAGATGTTAGAAGTGCGTCAGAGCCAAAGTGGTAGAAAATTTGACTTTTTCAGGGGATAATAAAAGAATGAACACTATGTCATGTGTGTGTATTTATATATTTCATTTTCGTATTTACCAAAAAGTTTTGATTTAATTGGACAAATCAAGTACTGTTCTGAGACAGTCGCCTGCATGAAGATCATCAAAAGCTTTATTAATTTCAGTAAATGGTCTCTTGTGAGTGATAAATTCGTCAACCTTCAAAGTACCATCTTTGTAAGCATCAATAAGTTTACCCATTTCAGATCTGCCTTTAATGCCACCAAATGCAGAGCCTTTCCAGACTCTGCCGGTGACTAACTGAAATGGCCTTGTAGATATTTCTGCACCGGCTGCAGCAACACCAATTATAATGGATTCACCCCACCCCTTATGACAGGCTTCCAATGCATCCCTCATTACTTTTGTATTTCCAGTACAATCGAATGTGTAGTCCAATCCACCATCTGTCATGTCAATCAGCTTTTCAACAATTGTCTGACCATCAGCCAAATCTGACTTTGGATTAATGAAATCTGTACAACCAAATTCCTTACCAAATTCTCTTTTTTGATCGTTGATATCAATTAAAATGATCTTCGAAGCGCCTCTAGCCTTAGCACCTTGGATCACCGACAATCCAACGGTACCTGCACCGAAAACGGCGACGGTGTCACCTTTTTGAACGTTTGCTGTCTTTGTAGCCGCACCGTAGCCTGTGGTAACACCACAACCCAACAGACAGACGCTTTCCAGAGGAGCTGACGTGTCTATGGCAACAACAGAAACATCAGCGACAACTGTATACTGCGAAAATGTAGAACATCCCATGAAGTGCAACAACGTCTCGCCTTTTAAATTTTTGAATCTTGATGTTCCATCCGGCATTACACCTTTACCCTGCGTAGCTCTAACAGATCCGCAAAGATTGGTTTTACCCGATTTGCAAAACTTGCATACTTTACATTCTGCGGTATACAATGCAATGACATGGTCACCAGGTTTAACGTTGGTGACACCTTCCCCAACTGATTCCACCGTCCCTGCGCCCTCGTGTCCCAAAATAGAGGGGAATGCACCTTCGGGGTCAACACCTGAAAGCGTATACGCATCTGTATGGCACACAGCAGTGTAACTGATTTTAATTCGAACCTCGTGTGCCTTTGGGGGCTCCACAATAATCTTTTCCACAGTCAATGGCTTTCCAGCTTCGTAAGCAACAGCTGCGATACACTCGATAGGTTCGCCTTTAGACATATTTGCTTTGAAATTGTTGTATACTAAATGTTTTGCTCGATATGTTGATAACTCTTCAAGAGAAGTGTATGTTGTCTGCTTAAATTTGCAGCTGTTCGGGTTTGATGGCTTTTGTTCAAGTTTTCATTCGCCCTTTTTGTTCTGATAAGCAAAATTGAAGCTATTCAAATCAAGGACTGCCTGCGCATTGAAAAGATTAATCCTGCTGACACTCATTAAGAGAATAATAAGAAACTCTCACTTTCACGTAATATAATCCACAATGTTGCGTCGTTTGTTGAGATTATCTAATTCTAGTCGTTTCTACCATCCTCATTCATCTGATTTTTTGAAACCTACCCTTGGACCTCTTGCTTATGGAAAGGATTCGCTACAATCTAAGGTTCTTTCCCACGCTTTAGAAGTTTCTGTTCCGCTATACGGATTCAATGAGAGAGCGATTATTCACTCCTTGAATGCATTACATTTGCCATCTAGTATGCTAAGTGTAATTGGTTCCTCTAACCCGCCATCTTTTCTCCATTCATCACCTGCTCTCATGGAGCTTGTTAAGTATCATTTGGTCGACAAACGGTACAAGGTATTCGAAGACATATCCAGGAGTGCACCTACAGATGAATTGCCCTCATTAGAGTCTCTTTTCATGAAAAGACTCGAGCTTAACATCCCAGTAGCAAGCCGTTTGTCGCAAATGTTGTCGCAGTTAGCTATACCGGGGCCATTTTTACTCAACAATGCAATTCCTGAATTGCACAGATTATCAGATGATCTAGTTTACTTTTCAAATGAGAAGGATCACACAGATTTTGCCTGGTATTCAAAAAGATTGGCGATCAGTTGCTGCTACGTCAGTAGTGAACTGTTTATGGCACAAGATAAATCAGCTAACTTCAGCAAAACCTTTGAATTTGCTAGGGAAAAATTATATCGTGTCATGAAGTTAGGTGAGTACTATAACAACACTGAAGAATTCGCCTGGTATACGCTTCTTAACACGGTTAATTTAGTCAAATCACAGATCGTGAGAGGTTAAATCATTATTATGCACACTTTTACATATTAAGAAATTATTTACGGTATCATGCAAAAAAAGCTTATCGTCCATTGCTACTGCTGTTTAGTTTTGTTAGTTGCAACCTTAATGTCTCCTGCTTCTGCTGTTTATCTTTGATATTCTTCTCACAACGTTCAATTTCTGCTTGGATAAACTCAAGCCTTTTGGTGACATTTGTACGTGCTTCATCTTGCTCTACTGGAAGCAAAACATTACCTGTCAGCTTGTACACTTGAGCGCCCTCTTTTAGTTGGTCAAACTCTTCGTTGACGATCTTATTCTCTTGTAGTTGCGTCTCAAGTTTTTGCCTGGCAACAATTAGGTCCTCTAGTTCCCCTTGTAAACCCTGGTATTCGGCAGCTAAATCAGACATTTTGTAGTGGCCCTAATTTCGCTTTCTCACTCTATTCTCTTGTAAAGTATTTTCACTTCTTTTTTCGACTTGAAGGATGCGCTGTGCAATATTTGTTACTCTTACTGATATTTCCACATATCAAAAATAATAGAGCTTTGAACACATATAGCACTTGAACATATCTAGAACAATGCTTGTATGTACCATTTTGGACTTATCAAAAGGATTTTGTTCGATAACTTTTTTTGTCATGTTCATGAAGCAGTATAACTAACATAGCATTAAGTTTAAACAATGGAATGAAATCTCTGAGCCTAGACATCAGTTGGATGCACCCACAATATTTGGTGATAACGGTTCATTGCACGAGTCTCCGCTACCAAAAGTGCACATAAAATGCCAAGATATATCCAAGTTTAAGAAAGTGATCATCACAACGGCTATAATGAGGGCAATGTTCCCGGGCAGTATACTGAATTTAAAGACCGTTGGCGAGCTGAGAGCTGAATTAATTTTAGATGAAAAGCAAACCTCAAAAGACCTGACGCATTCGTGGGATTTTGACGAGAATTTCCCTAATGAAGTAGATCCTGAGATCACAGGAGAGGAATCCACCAAACTGCACACCTTCGCGACACCCATTGAGGCATTTGATGATACGCTTTTGATTAATTTGAGAGAAAACTCCTTGAAAGTGTTACCAATTCTTTTGAATCAAATTTCAAAGGAATTTGTCGACTCTTTTCTGAAAAAGGATGGCGATGTTGCCGTTATAGTTTTAGGTACATCGGATCAAGTATCAGAGTTACAGTCAATTACAAGTACGTCCTGCGGTTTGCGACCTCCAGAATTCGTAACAGGATTTATAGGGTCGGTTTTAACGCAACTGGTAACAAGCTCGATTAGATTTGAAGGATATATCGCCCCCAGTGAAGGACCTGTTGGCTTTGAAAAATTAACCTTGGAAACTGTAGAAAATCTGGTAGAGGTTGTAAGTAAGTGGATACCAGGGGGGGTATTAGGTTATGCAGATGAATGCTACCGTCGTTGGAGATTAGACGGTCGTGTAAGTGGTGCACAATCAGGCCTTTACATCTGACAATGGTACTTTCAAATAGTTATAAACTTAAAATATTTGTTAAAAGGGACTACGAGCGTTCAAAATCCTCGTTCCATCGTCATCTAAATATACAGTACATAGGTCTTTTAAAGAAATGGTTCGAATATGTTGTTGGACATTGCTCTTTAGTTCTTCTTTTTATCCTTCTTTTCTTTCTTCTCCTTCTTTTCTTTCTTATCTTTTTTCTCCTTCTTCTCTTTCTTCTCCTTCTTCTCCTTCTTCTCTTTCTTGACCTTCTTCTTTTCTTTCTTCTCTTCTTCTTCTTCTTGCTCTTCTTCATCTTCCGATTCACTAGATTGTTCTAACTTTCTCTTCTTAGATTTTTTCTTTTCGGTTTTGACTGGTTCTTCTTCCTTTGCTGGTTTTCCATCGTTATATAGGTCCATGGCTTCCTTGATAGCCAACTCATTTTTTAGAGTTGGTTGACCAGTACTGTAAAACTCCAATCTTTGTTCAACCTGCTTTTTCAAGACAGAGCCGAAAACATTAGTTGGTTCATCAGAATAATTATCAATTCTAGATGCCATAGAACATTTGTTGGCCAGATATCTTGAGATTCTACCCTTGTTCTTTGCTGAAGCTTTAGCAATAAATCCGCTATGATAGATCAAACCATACTTTGGTGTGTTACCCTTTGTTTTCAAAGCTCTGAATAAAGCTTTCTCAGCACCTAAAATTTGAACCGTAGAGGCGGCTTGTTTTGAAAGATTGGTCAAAGAACCGGCGTGTGAAATTAATCTAGCACCAATGACTTCGCCGATCAATTCAGACAGATTTGGAGCAACAGTGTGCATCTTTTCACAAAGATAATCAAATAACTGCTTTCTATATTCTGCTAAAGATACAACTCTTTGAGCAAAAGTACAAACGTTTTCCATATCGGTTTCAGAAAGATCTTGTCCCATGGAAATACGAGCGTTGTCAATAACTCTTTCCGCAATAGCAGCGTCATCATTCAATATAGCAGCCAAGTCATGTAAGGATTCTTCATTCAAAGAAGCCTTGTCCTTGATGAATAATACGAGCAGACCAAATTTGTAGTTGTCTGGCACCAATTTAGCCAGCTCTGGGAAGTGCCAACCATACCATTCTTTAACTCTCATGGCAAACGTGTTGATATCCTTGTCCAATTGATCTAGAAGTGCGATTGCCTGGATAATGTGGTTGTCATTTTTCTGCACTGAGAACTTCACCTTAGCTCTAGAGTAAGCATGACCTAAACCTAATTGAGCTCTTTCAAGGTCGCCCGATTCTAAGCCTTTGAACAACTTTTCACCGTGCAATCTGATACCACGAATTAAATCTTGAGCCAATTCGTTGGAAACCGAATCCACATATGGAAATTCCTCCTTGATCGAAGGTCCTAAGTTTCTGTCGGAGATACCGAGAGTAACGGTCTCTTTTTTTGAGCCCTTGGGCAAATTCAAGTCCAACACGGCCTTAAGACTCTCAGAAACGAGCCCTTCAGAGATGTCGTTCGCGTTCTCCAGTGCCTCAGCGGCTCCCTTGAAGGGGACAAAAGACACCAGTTCGACTAGCTTGGTGAAAGAGCCAAAGTCATTGATTTGCTCCTGAACTTCCTTTAATCTGGAACCGATGTTGTCTTGCTGCAACTTCACTTTGAACACAGCATACCCAGTGGGCTCCTCAAACAGTAGATACTCAATAGGTGCCATTGCAACTTGTTTAAAATATACCCTAGTGCACTAGCCGACAAACAGCTCTACTTTTCAACTACTTCTCTGGAGTGCTAAGCTAAATCTCTTCACCATGCCGTTAGACTTGAGCAGCTCATCGCTTTCCAGAATGAAAATTTGAAAATTTTTTTTCAAAATCGTTTTCTGTCGCTTCAAACGTCATTTATTGTCCGGGATCAAAAGAGACGCAAACATCCCGGACATGTGCTCGCTCCCCCCACCCGGACTGCTGTAGATTTTCGGACTATCGGTGGGGTAAGAATCAACCGGAGAAGAACAGGGGACCATCCCTGTGACAAGTGATAGTAAAGGATTAGCATGTAATATCAACTCGACTGGATCCAAAGATTGCACTGTCGATAATCAGTTGATTGCTGTTTTAGTTTAGGTGACATAACAGAGCTCTTCAAGAGTTTTGCAATGCGGTGGTTGTTTTTGAGTAAGAATATGCTGGATAGTGAGGCGCCGATGGTGTATTCTAGTGCGTACGGCGGAAACATGCGCAACATAAACAGTTTCACTGTCTCTTCGTCGCAGTCCCAGGGCTTCTGTTGGAACCAAGACTTGTTTGCATCTCAATACCAGCAGATGTGCAAAGTGGTGTATGACGGACATGAAGATAGCATCGAAGGGCTTCTGGCTTCGATCAAAGAGAACTATGATAAGATTGATAGCGAGAGAGCTAGGCACAAACACTCCCCTGATGAGTGGTTGGCTGGCAGGTACGCAAATCACGAAGACGAGGAGCATGATCAGGACATGAATTACGAAGAAGGTGATGAAGCGCTAACGGATTTTGAAGAGGAGGAGGAGGGAAATGGACGTCTCCCAGAGAGGAATGGGTTTGCGTCACGCTCCAACAGCAGTTTCTCACTGTATCCGATGATTTCTGAACAGTTCAACAGGCCTCGCAGGATATCGCAGAGGAGTATAAGTTTGGTATCGGATTCTAAAAATGGCAATTACGATAGAAGTGAATGCGCGAATATCGACGTCGAGGAGGATACGCCGGAGAACAAACACTTAAAGTGGCTGGTGTCAGCTTGATGGGTTCGCGCCTGAATTTAGGATAAGGCTGGGGTTTTGATAAAGAGCAGTGTGACTTTTCTGGCCCTGTGGCTACAATATATATCTATATATCTATATGGTTTTACTAGTATACAAAGGAGAAATATATGCTTGATGCGAGTACTTATTCCTCTTCAGCGTCATCTTCACGCTGATCCTCAACTGTTATCACAGTCTCTGGGTTATCGTTTCTTTTGTACTTCCTGGCAATTCTTGAACTCTTGCCGACCGATTCAGCTTCTTCTTTTGCTTTTCTCTGAACCGCTGATAATTCTTCGGCAAAGATCTTACGCACTGACCTGTTCGTGAACACATCCCACAACTTCAAACCTTTATTAACACCACCAATGACCATATTGCCTGCAACTTCAATATCAGATGCAAACGAAACGGATAAAACGTTGCCTACGTCGAAGTCACGTGAAAGAACCATGCTTGGGCCTTTACCAACGTTTGATTCTGATGTTGGAATTTTCCATAGCTTGGCAACCTTTTCTCCCATCGCACCTGTACTCATCAACCCTGGAATGTATTTGTTTGCACAAAGAGCTGATATTCCGGCATCGTGAGCCTTTAACGTCCAAACAGGTTCCGAATTATTGTTTTTTCTAATATCGAATGAATAAACGTTACCTGAGTCTGTACCACAAAGTATCACATTCTCGTCAACAAACGTAGCGGACTCAATGTCCTCGCCACTCATCACAGACCAATATTTTGACATCTTTGATTCCTCAGGAATTCTAACGTCCGAGAGTGCCACACGCGAATCGTAACCACCTGTTAATAGAACTGAACCATTCGTTAAATGCCATTCGGAGGCAGAAACGTTTGTGCCATTGTGGATGCTAGCCATGGAACGAGCTGCGGTTGCAGTATTCAGATCCCATAACTTCACAGTGTGGTCGGCAGATGTAGATGCAAGTACAGCACGGAAGTGTTTGTTATGTGCAAGAGATAACACAGCATCGGTATGATGCGTTGTAATATGCTGTTTACCATTTTTAGATTTCTTTTTCTTCTTGTTGCTTTTCAATGCTGGCATCGAGTTATCTTGTGGCTCACCAAGAATAGCATCTGGAAAAGCTTTCTCGACACAATCGAGGTTCCATATCTCAATTTGAGGATCAAATGTACCAATGGCCGCAAAATTTGCGGGTGCATCTGAATTCGAACCTGGTTTGTAATCCAGCCACTCGATGCATAGCGGGAAAGCAGGTAACATTAAATCGTGATGAACGTACAGTGAGCTATCTCTAACTAACCCACGAGCAACATCAGGATCTGCCTCATCACCCTGCTCATTGGGGATTGTCTCATCATGAAAACCCGCACCGTCATCATAAACATAAACATCGAGGAATGAAATGTCATCCTCTGTCCTGGTCGCTAGAATCATATTATCTGATGGGTACACTTGTAACTCTTGTTTTTCCTCTGCCGTTTCTTCCTGCGTTGGTAAAGAGATATAAGGATCCTCACCGCCTTCTGCATCGTGAAATTTAGCCTTTTCATTTGTCAAACCTGGGAACATTGACACTTCCGCGCCTCCATCGCCCAGGTCTTCATCATCTGCCACATTTTCCAAATCATACTCCTTCATGTCGTCATCCCTTGCCAATTCGTCCTGCAATCCTTGGGAGGAGACATTTTCACTCTCAACAGCATCAAAGTCTCCGCTGATCTCTTCTAGGTCTGCCCGTGCATCGTCCAAGTTTAGCTGTGCTAACTGATTGATTCTCTCCATCTCATCATCGTCCAGTTCATATTTCTCTGGGAACTCTGATGCATAGCCCCTTGGAACCCACGTCGTTGAGGATATCATCTCGCAGAAACTCGATTTCTTAACTTCTCTGTGTGTTTCAAGTCAATTTACACAACACTTCATTATACTACTTGTCTCATCGCATTACAGCTTTCGAAGCTCATCGCCCGGCTACGCGACCTAAAATTTTTCAGTCCGTGGTGGATGATACTCTGTATAAGTAACATGACAAGATCCTGCTTGACTAGGGTAGTATAGGATACACTGAAACTGGGATTAGTGGTCATTGCAGCGGGCTCTACGTTATAAGCAAGATAGTTCAGACTGTGAAAATGTCAGAAGATCATGAAGGTAAGTTGGAAGACTTACTAAAAATGCTGAAGTTGCACAATGGTGACCTATCGAAGTTAACTAGCGAACAGAAGAAAGAAATGAAGGACTATAAGTTTTGGAAAACACAACCTGTAACAAAGCTGAATGAGGCTGTAGATAAAGAAGGACCCATTGATAGAGTAAAAACATCTGATGAGATCCCAGACAAGCCACTACCGTTGTTGAATGAGTTTGAGTGGTGTACTGTGGATGTCACAAATCAAAAAGAATTAGAGGATGTCTTCATGCTTTTGAATGAAAACTATGTGGAAGATCGAGATGCATCCTTTCGCTTTAAGTATACGCGTGAGTTTTTTAATTGGTCGTTAAGATCACCTGGTTGGAAGACAGAGTGGCATGTCGGCGTTCGTGTTCGTGCAACCGGCAAATTAGTGGCATTCATATCTGCTATTCCTGTGGACTTGAGAGTTCGTAGCGAAACCATACGTAGTGTTGAGATTAACTTTTTATGTGTGCATAAGCAGTTGAGAGGGAAGCGATTGACACCAGTCTTGATCAAAGAAATTACTAGAAGGGTTAACAAGCACAACATATGGTATGCTCTCTACACTTCTGGTACTTTTTTACCCTCCCCGGTAAGTGTATGTCGCTATACACATCGTCCGTTGAATTGGAGTAAGTTACATGATGTTGGTTTTACACACTTACCAAACAAGGCAACTAAAAGTCAAATGCTCGCCAATTATGCATTGCCGAAGGATTCAATAACGAAAGGTCTGAGACCTTTAGTGGAGAAGGATCTAGACCAAGTTTGTGATCTTTTTGAAAAATATCAGGCAAGATTTGATATCGTGCAGACATTCACTAGGGAAGAGTTCAACCACTGGTTTATTGGTGGTCAAGAACAGAGCACAACAACTGATCCTTCTAAAAAAGTCATTTATTCTTACGTCGTTGAATCTCCCGAAGGTAAAATCACGGATTTTTTCTCCTTTTATTCTTTGCCATTCACAATCCTAAATAACTCTATTCATAAGGAACTAGGAATCGGCTACTTATACTATTATGCAAGCGATGCAGATTTATCCTTCGAAGACAGGTATGCTCCTGCTGCTACCGCAGCATTGAAAGAAAGACTTTGCCAATTGGTGAATGATGCTTGCATTATAGCACGTAATGCCAAAATGGATGTATTCAATGCATTGACATCTCAAGACAACGCATTATTTTTGGAAGATTTGAAATTTGGACCAGGCGATGGTTTCCTCAATTTCTATCTATTTAACTACAAAGCATTCCCAATTTCAGGGGGAATAACCGAAGATAAAAGCTACGATGTCGAGAAACGTAGTAATGTGGGTGTTGTCATGCTATAGCGATGTCAAACAGTATATAATTTAATACTGATTATTACTTTCAAACTTTCGGGACTTAGAAATGCATTACTGAAGTTTACTGTTGGGGGAAATTTCGCAATACAAAAAATTAATTCATTAAATTACATATTACATCATTGCATCTTAAACATCATTAAGTTCATCTCTCAAAGCTGATTTTAAGGTGTCCAGGTCCCACCTTTTTGCCATGTTTACCGTCAGGCATCCAACCACTGCATCGTAAATACCCTGAAAATTAACTTTTTGGCCATCCTTTTTATCGCAACAAACCGCAGCTAATGATCCTCTATCGTATTTCCCTGCGGCAATCATTGCTCTTAATCTTGGCTCATAATCATGCTTGAACGGTAGCTTACCCGTTAACATTGTGTAGAGCATAACTCCCAGCGCCCAAATATCAGCAGGGGGACCTAGAGGTGGTGGTGAAGGCTCTAGAAGCTCTGGGGCCGCGTATGGTAGTGAGCCTATATGAGAATTAGGATCCGGCCCCATATTCTTTAGGTTTTTGTCATCATTCCTGTGCGGCGATGTCAGGTCCATTGTTGGTGCTAATTTTGACCACGACAATGATGATTTCTCCAAGGTTTGTAAAGAAGGACTACTCGAGTTTCCTATTCGAGCGCTTGTCAGCGAAGGTCCGTAATTTCTTGGCAGAGAGCTTACCCCAAATGGCGCAAATGTATCAAGTAGTTTTCTACCTTTTGTAGTCTTCAGCGAGTCACTTGATTTTCTGTCAACGGAACCATGAAAATGATCATTTGAAATCGATCGTGATGTCGGAATAGTTGTTATTTTTTGAGTAGAAACTTCCCTCCCTTCCATAGGAGAAATCGACTCAAAACCGATGAAGTTTGAATGAGTATTCGATTTCAGCATTGTGGATTTCACTTGCTGTTTATAATCATGATCGTGACTGGCAAAATGACAACCCATTCCAAAGTCGCAAACCAAAACCCTCCAGTAAGCACTGCTGGAGCCCTTATCTAACAAACAGTTTTCCAGCTTGATATCGCCATGGACAATTGACTTCGAATGCATATACTTGAGAGCTGATATAACTTGCAAACATAAGCGAATTGTGGTGTGACATCTGCTAACTAGACTAATTTTTGAATTAGTGTACTCGCCCCATGAAATCACCAGGTCATATAACGTACCATCGCGGATCTTTTCGCTTAGGCAATAAACAGCATAATCATCATCCATTTTCCATTTGAGAAGTCGCAAAATGTTCTCGTTTTTTAGTTCTTGCCATATTTTTACTTCTCTAAGAACCTGTTTTTTAACTTTGTAATTGTTTCTGAATCTGACAATTTTCATAGCCCTAACGGTCCCACTCTGAGTATCGTAACATTCTCTTATCATTCCCCAAGCCCCAAACCCTATAACTTTGCCGAGCCTGTGGCCTATAACTTCCATGCCTTTATCGTCTGGTTTTATACTATTTATACTAGCAACTGATGAGACATTTGCTGGAGAAAAAGAGCTCAGATATTGTGACGCAACAGATCCGTGTCTCGATCTAATGCCTGTTGGCGGACCAGGTATCGAAGACTTTCCTATCGAGGAGCTACTTTTCGAAGACTTCAGTAAAAACTTTTTAATTAATGACATGATCAATTTATAGTCCTTGTTCGGTATGGTATCAACTATAAATTTTTTTCTTGAAGAGTACGGCATGAATAGGAAATCCTGAGGTAACTTTTCTATGAATTCTGTTACTTCCTCTGGTGTCATTTTTAACTCAGTGATAACCGATATGGTATTATCAGGTAATTGAATTGATCCCGAAGATGCGGAGTTGAAAGATTCTGCAGCCACAGTTTTCCTCCTAGAAGGTTCGGTTTCTTGAAACGGGTTCATCAAAATGACGCTACTGCTCCGGATACCATTGCGACTTGTGTCCGCGCTTTCATCGCTGGATGCTTCAATGTTATTTTCATTCGTACCACGTACGATGGGAATGGGACCAGATCTATTTGGTAGGGGTATAGGATCCACCTGAGCGTGAGAAGAATCTAGTACATATAGGCTATTTGGGCTCGTGCTACCACTATTAATGTCACGATATGGGTTCCATTCATCGCGACATAACAAATCTGATGTGTATTTTGACGATGATACGGCACTTGCGACACTTTTTTGAGGCCTTGTTAAGTTTTTCCTGCTATTCTTCAATCCTCCAGAATAACATTTCTCGTCGTCTTCCGCTTGCCACTTATTGATAACATCAGCAAAGTCAAACTCTGGAATGTATTCGTCCTGCATATCATCAATATTCCTCTTTCTAGAATTTTCCTCTGATTCATTCATCGAATACCTTCTGGAATGACCCGCCAATGTGCCTGGATCATCTGTGCTGCTTATCTTACTGGTGCTGTAAACAGGTCTGTGTCTCATATCATCAAAAATACGTGTGCCTGTGGCGTAGTCAAAATTGCCTTTCTCGTTTTCCGAGTATATTCTCACCAAAGAAGAATGAGTAGGAGAGCCATTACCAAATTTATAAACTTTTCGGGGCTCAAAATATAATGTGTCTGCTGTTTCAGCATCATAAATAGACCCTTCTCTGGTACTATTGATCTCCTCATTACTTCCAATAGTATTGGTGTCATTTTCGTTTTCGTTATGACACTCGTGTAGTCTAAATGTAGAGGATGAAGAGTGCTCTGCTTTGGGATTTGAGTTATGCCGTACACACGACCTGAGAGCATTTGACATTTTCTAGCCAGCTGAATACCTCTTTTAGCGACTTGATGAATTAATCCACGTATTGTGCCACTAAATGCTTAATTTCTGGTAAATAAATATCGTTCCAACCCGTCTCTCAAGTTGAATATCATTCAAATCAAAAAAAATAATCATCTCATCTCATCGATATCTTCCTCATATCCTTTGGACCCCTCGCTGGCAGAAGGGAAAAACATTTAATCACCAAGCACAGCACGTGATTTTTGAAAGAGCAATCATGTGATCGCGACTAACTCGGATATGAATAGCTGTAATTCGAATGCTTATAAGTATACAAATAACTATACTATATATATGCATAAACCATGTTTGAGCCACTTCTGAATGTGTACATGCAAATGTTTGCGGAATAAATAAAAATTTTGAGAAAAAAAGATCATTGAATGGTGCTAGCTCCCACCAAACAGTGCACTTCCCTGTCGTGGACGTTGGGCTTTGCGACACCGCATATATCTAAACGTTGACCCTTTCTAACTCCTCTCTGCCCGCCTTTGTGTACAGATACTCGTTGTATTGCTGAGAGTTTGTCCACCAAGCCCAGTAGATACCTGCAGGTATAGCAATATACAAGAATTGACTCTTGACTCTTCTGAAAGTGTTAAAAATAGCGTTGTGGAGAGAACCGACCAAAGGCTTTTGCGCATATGGCGAAACAGAGTAGGATGTGATGCCCTTTTGAGCTGGGGAGCCAATGTGGCCCCACCATCCCATGTAAGCTCTAGCACTTGGAGGACCCATTTTCAATTATTTATGCCTGTTCTTTCCAAGTTGAATCCAAATACAAATCAATGAGTGCTTCTGGTTCAAAGATGTTGTATACTTTTGAACATGTTTCAGCAGGGAGAAAGCCAGTGCCGTGCTTGCCCGTTCGTCTCGCGCAATGTAACAACCGAAAAGACCGTGCTGAAAGTTGATTGGTCAAATAGTATAAATGTAACTGCATACGGAAGTACTTAACATGCTTGAAGGATTAACAGATTGTGCACAGTTTGCAAATTAGCTGTTACCGCAGATGAGAGCTATGGTAACCGGTTACGTAGTCATCTATCTATTCGTCTATTTAGTTCTCTTGTAGACCTTGTTTAGGAATGCAGTCAGGACATCGCCTTTGAATCCACGAGATTCGTCGATCTGTCCGATTTTAACCTTCAACTCTTGGGCTACTTTCTCCTCATACTCAAGATAGTACTGGTCAATCTTCAAGTTGTTGAAAATCTCTCTGCACACAGCCTCGCATTGCGCGTCTTTTCTACCATAGTTTTCATCGAGGACCTTTCTTTGTTCTGCAGAGGCAAGTTCCAAGGCTTTGTTGATAATCCAGGAACACTTGTTGTCTTGAATATCTGTGCCGATTTTACCAATTTGTTCTGGAGTCCCGAAGCAGTCCAAATAATCATCCTGGATCTGGAAATATTCTCCCAATGGAATTAAAACATCTTTGGCCTGTTCTAAATCCTTTTGATCGCAGATTCCGGCAACGTACATTGCCAAAGCGACAGGCAAGTAAAAGGAGTAGTAGGCTGTCTTGAAAATAACGATGAAAGAGTGTTTCTTCAAGGAAAATTTGCTCAAGTCGACTTTGTCTTCAGGAGCAGTGATTAAGTCTAACAGTTGGCCCAATTCTGTCTGGAAAGTGACATCGTGGAACAGCTCAATCAAGTCAACGTAGTAGCTTTCTTTTTTGAGGTTAGATTTCAGTAATGCGTAAATTGCAGCCTCAAGCATGAAAGCATCATTGATAGCAATGTCACCAACGTCCTTCTTTCTATACCAGCATGGTTGACCTCTTCTCGTAATCGATTTGTCCATCATATCATCAGCGACCAAGAAGTAGGCTTGCAGTAGTTCGACACACCATCCCAACAGTGCTAGTTTCTTGTATTCTCCAGATGGCAAATCTTCGACAGATTTGTGACCCTTTAAGATAACGTAGGTATCGACAACTGACAAACCTCTGTTTAACTTGCCTCCAGGTGTATTGTAATTAAGGGAGTTCTCATACCATTTAACAGCTTCTGCTGGCATTCCATAGCTGGTCAGGATAGATTTTAACTCTTCCACCAATTGAGGAAACTCAGCCAGAAACTTTGATTTGTTACTTTCTTTGGACATTTTTACTTTTTACTGCTCGAATTGAAGTAGATAATATCAAAGTCAATTGATCTCTTGTTTCTTTGACGCTCAGTCGCTCGTTTATGGCTGTTACCTTTTATACCCATTTTTTTTAATCGCCAAATATTTCATAGTTTTTACCACACCACCATAAAACTGAGAAATAAAAAGAAAATATGCATTAAGAGCCCACCAGAAATTACGCCTTTACAAGACCTATACCTTGATAACCACCTAAATGACTTTCAGACCCAATCGAATGTTTGCATTATTGCCTGGCCAAAGGCAAGGATTGTTGACGGTTGTATGCCTCCTTGCACGTGCTTTTGAGATGTAGATCTTTTTGAATATGCATATGAATATACGGCGGAAGATTAATAACAGTGTTGCCTTAGTATATTTATATGGTACATGCTAAGCCTTTCATTGAGTCAACATATATGATGTCAAATACACAGATATATATATTTCGAATATGGTGAGTCTCTTTCCTAATGTCTCCCTGAACGTTTGCTCTTGCCAAGTCTTGATGACTTGCCCTTCATCTTCTTGTGAGAGTATCCTGAAACGTCGTTAGAAGAATCTGCATCATTTTTTCTCTTGAATCTTTTCATACCACCCTGGCCATACTTGGAGTCCTTGGCAGCTCTCTTGTAATTTGGCTTTCTATTCTGGCTTTTATCCTCAATTGCTTCTTCAACGTCAACTGAAAAATCGTCTCCGGTAATTTCATTGTTACCTCTTTTTTTTTTCAGAGATTTGATCTTGTCTAGTGTATCCCTTTTCTCCTTTTGACGTTTTTGCAAGGTCGCAACTTGCACTTGTTTACCGAATTTTTTCAAATCTCTTTGTTTCCTTGCTTCTTCGCGAGCCTTCTTCTCACCTGCTTCTTGAACTAGTTTACCTTTAATTCGATCCATATGTTCATCGTTTTTAACCATTTCTGCAAAATAATCCAACGGTCTCTTGAAGGAAACCTTAAGTCTTTTCAACTGTTTCCTTGCCTCTAATACAGCATCCAACGACTGTTTGTAGAATGCCAACTCCCTCTCAGTGTCATCATAGATATCTTTGATACCTTCGTCAGCGAATTGATCAGAAGTTACAGACTGATGCTCTACAAAAGAATGCTTACCCCACGGTAACTGAACTCTTGCCAAAGCATGTTTCATTGCTTTTGGATTGTTAACTGTCAATTTATGGTGAGGAACAACATCGGCATCTGAATCAAACTCGACGTCAGACAACGCGACATCATTTTCCTCCTCATCATCCTCTTCTGGAGACTCTTCGGTAATGCCTTCAGTTTCTTTGTCTGCTTCTGCTTCCTCATCTTCCTCGTCGTCATCTTCGGATTCAGAATCACTTCTGGCCAGCCTATCAAGGTCTAGTCTTTCTTCCGGCTCCTCCTCAGAATCCTCCTCATCGACGTCTTCTTCGGCATTTTCTTCGTCATTCTCATCTTTTTCAACTTGATTGGATTCTACGATTTTCTTCATCTGTTTTTTCAGTAACCTCTTCTCTTTCTTGGATAAAGCCTGACTTTGATACTCTTCTGGCTCATCTGAATCACTTTCGATGTTTTCCGGTATGCCTTCTCCTAGGGCTGCTGCAGGTTTTGTATCATCTTTCTTAGGTTTCACTTGAGCCTTGCTCTTTTTAGTTGTTTTTGGCAAATCTTGCTTTTGTATTTCCTTTTGATTACTGAGTAACTCCTTCAGCCTATATCCTTTTGCCATATTTATCTGATTTACTGATATCTCCAATGTATTACTCTTTAGATCTAATAGACTCAATTGAAAGATAATGTCCTTCAGAATACGAAAGGCTCAACTCACCTCATCGCATCGCATCGCATCGCATAAAATTTTTTTTTCAGTTCAAACTAGTACTCATTTCGAACGTCTAGTAGTATACACCCGCGAAGGCAAGCAATTTGAAATAATGGTGGATACGGGAATCTGCTGCTTGAATAGCACGTTGAAAAACGATTATATTTTAATATAAATTTGAGTACGACGGATTTAAGTTCGATAGATTTAATTTCGATAGCTTTAAACAAGGGAAGTTCTACTGGATCAAACCGTTGTCACGCAGCTGATTGTAGAGATCCGGCTCTATATACTTCTCTAATGACGGTCCATCGTTGGACATGAATCCTTCATTCGACAGACCTTTTCTTCTTCTTGTTTTCATGATAAAATCTCTACTCAAACTGCTTATTGGGGCTGGTTTTAGCTTAGGTATTGGTGCATCTTTGTCCATGACATCGCCTGGTACCTTGCGCCATATTTGATTCCAGAAATGCAGTTGGCACATTGCCTTCCCACGAGACGCTAGTCTTAAATCGGTCTCGAAACCTATCGACTCTATAACTGGCATTTGAGCTCTGACTTCACTTAATGGCGTTCCGACGATTTTGGTTACCTTATATATTCTTCCACCTCTTCTCTTATTCATTAATTCTTCAATAATGGGGAGTAAAACCGAATGAAAGATTATGTCAACTTCATATATTGGCTCCAATAATGTTGGAACCGCAGTCATCATCGCAATATAGCACGCTTTGCGCACTAAGGGTATCAACTGACCACCGATATCCAAGTTATCCAGGCCATGAGCTTCTAGTAGCTTGAACCGTGTTCCATACATAGGCTCCTCAGCTAAAGGACCCTCGCGAATCGCCCATGAAAAGCCCTGTATTATCTGATGCTTATACTTACCTAGCAACTCTTTATCTGTCTCGTCTGGAAGGGTGTCGTCAATGAAGGCGTTGCAATTTTGGAAAGACCATACGTTCCTAGCTGAAAGCGAATCCCAGCCATAGTTTGAGCGTAAAATTTTTGACAGCTTTTTTGGATCCTGTAACGCTGAATCCTCGACTCTGCCCTTAGATAGGTCCTCTATAAGTTGAAAATCCATCAGATCCGCACCTACACTAATCGAGATCTTTTCATTGGCAGACTTGACAGGTATCGCAGCGAATGACTCACTGGAACACCCCTCTGAAAAGACTGTAAGAGGATCAGAGATTTTAATCTCAATCCCTGCATAATTAACACGTAAATCATAGAGAAGAGAATCCAAATAAAGTTCACCAAAACCAATGATCACATGCTCTCCTGATTCTTCCACTTTGATGATCACACCAGGATAATATTTGGAAATTCTATTTAAACCATCAAGCAGTTTCGACAATTCTGTTGGCAACCTGGGTTCAATGACAATTCTAAACACTGGTTTATTGATGTAATTGATCTGTTTGAATAAAAGCGGCCGGCTTTCTGAACCCAAATAGAGTGTGGCAGATTTATTGAACGTGTCAGAAACTCCTTTTAGAAGAACTATTTGGCCTTCAGTAGCCCGCTCGATGGGAAATATATATCTCCCTCCCATCAACGCAATTTGTTTAACCTCTACCAAGGGATATTCCTCTTCATCCCCTTCGTCACGTTCATTAGTAGAGGGCAATATGGTGCTGGCATCTAAGACGCGTAAAAATGTACCGGGGGTAATTTGACCATGATATATTCGTACTAGTGACCAGTCAGCACCACCGTAATCAATTGTTTGTAAAGCATGCGCTAAAAGTTCACATTTATGATCAATGAACCCGCCTGTTAAAAGATGCTCCAACTTTTTCGAGGCTGCAGATATTGGGCAAGAGCATGCTGCTAAAGATTCTACGAGTCCAGACTGACCCTTGAAAATTCTTTTCAATACAACTCTCAATAATGGCATCGGATCATATTTCAAATACTCAGTATCTATTGTGATTGAAAAATTGTTCTTCAATAACTTCTGTAGAGTATGCCGCTCAGAAGAAAGGGTATGAGTGAAAATTTTGTAAATTGGGATCAAGATAAATTCCACAAAAGTTGGGTTTTTACTGTTTTGGTTCGAATGCCAATGGCTAAATGTACCCTTTTCGAAATAGTAGTCACCCCATAATCTTTCAATAAAGCCTGTGACCTTTGGCACAGGAATCTGAGATTCATAATTAATTATTACGAATTCCTTTATTGTAAATGTAAAGCCAAGCTTTGAAGATGCAAACACAATATTTCCTAGCTCTGGAGAATATATTTTATCATTGACAACTCTATTTATCTGTTCAACAATATGAGCCAATTTTAGGTATGCATCTGTTGGAGGCAACTTCAACTCGATTATTAATCTGTCTATCTTATTAAGCACAAAAATTAGGGACATTGAATTGCTTTGGCATTGTCTTATCAACTTTTCAACGACTGAAGTCACGCCTTCTACAACATCTATACATATCATAGCACAGTCAGAAGCCGCTAACGACACTGCTGTTTCATCGATGAAGTTAACATGGCCGGGTGCATCAAGAATATTTAGGACGGTGGATTTTCCTTGTAAATCGGTCGCTAAAATAGTAGTTCCGTTCAATTTTGTTGTAAGTCCTCGTTCTATTTCTAGCTTACTGTTATCAGTGTACCTTAGTTGCTTCCATCCTAAGTCAGCATTACGCGTAAGATGCGGCAGTCGTTTGTGTGCTTCTGTTATCAATAGATCAACAATTGATGTCTTCCCGGAATGTAAAGCTCCAACCACTGCTACATTCCTGATTCTTTCTGGAGCTTCTGCCATTTTGAGCATATATTCCCTATCATAAACTGTGGCCGGTAAGTTTTTGGCCAAGTGGGTAAATACAGTATTTTGAGGACCCGCAGCACGATCGGCTTGCACTGTGATTAAAGGTACATCCCCAGTTTGCGTATCCTCCGTCTCTATCAAGACCTCCATGTCTCTACCATATATTTCTAAAGATCCGTGAGCTTGGACATGGTGCATGTCCTCAGCGTTTTCATTTTCTTCCTCGGGTCCCCCATTGATGGTAACAACAGCTTCCTGCTGGGAGGGTCCTTGGATTACGTCTTCCTCTGTCTTTACTACCGCATCAGCTATCAGGTTACCAAATTCATCATATATATCTTCTTCATCCATATTCCAACACCAGTCTTGATTTTTCGCGAAGATAACTCTTTGATCTGCTCACTGGGACATTTAATTATCTGATTATATTCTTCATTTTTGTTTGGACAATTTTGAGTTCATGTTAGCGGAGCGCGAGGTTTGATTGAAATTTTGAACTTTAAGCCAAGTGTCTTTTACAAGATAAGTGTGCAAGCAGAACTCGATTTTCACTGGTATTTTAACTTCTGGTTGGTCCAAGAACTCTCAGTGAGACTTCCATTCAGTAGCAGTGCATTTCAAAATTTAAGAGTGTATGAATCTCTTATTGCTCAGCCTCCACGTGATTTGAATTAGGAAACAGGAGTGATAAGAACTCTGCAATCCATTGGCAAGGCTTAAGCCTAAATCTACTCAAGAACGTTATTGTCAAATAAAATTAAATTAGTAAATATGCACGACTATAGGCTGATTCCAGAAGGACTCAGGGAAAATATGCCCAACATACGTCATTTTAATCCTAATCAACTATTCGAGAGCCTACATTCGATTATCCATGAAAGGTCTAACGACGATGGAGAAGTGGTTGAGCATTTTGAGTACGAGCAGGAATTGGATAAGTCACTTCTTTCACGTACTTCGGTTATAGGACTAGGATTTGGTTTGATGAGTCCCGTATTAGGAATGTGTACTAGTATGGGCATTGGCTTATTAAATGGTGGACCCCTAACAATAATGATGGGCTTTCCCATATGTGGATTTTGTACTTATTTGTCAGCTTTATCCCTAGGAGAAATTGTATCAAAGTATCCAATGGAATTGCATGGTGCAAGTGCAATGATCGCACCACATTCCATCAAAAGAATAAGTTCATGGTATACAGGTTGGCTTATGCTCTTAGGGAATTGGTTTATGAGTATAGGCGTAACCTTTGCTGGTGCCCAGCTTATCATATCTCTAATTACTATGAATAACACAAATATTATCGCCGATGTTCATATGGGAATCTACACGGTATTGGTGTATTTTGGTGTTGTCACCATCGTAGGTGTGGTAAATCTAGGATATGCTCGTTATGTTGAAGCCATAAACAAAGTTTGCATTTATTGGATCATATACGCAGTGATATTCATAGATATTTTACTTCTTTTATTTCACCAAGATAAATTTCGCTCCTTATTATACGCACTGTTTCATTTCGACAATAAATTTTCTGGATATAGCAGTTCGTTTCTTTCATTCCTCGTTGGATTTCAGCAATCAAATTTCACGTTGCAAGGATTCAGTATGCTCCCGGCATTGGCCGATGAAGTCAAAGTTCCGGAAAAAGATATTCCCCGTGGAATGTCAAATGCTGTTCTCATATCTACCATTACCGGAGTGATTTTCCTTTTGCCGATCATGCTGATACTGCCAGATACCGAAAATCTGTTCAAAAACCAGCAGGTTTTACCTATTGTAAACATCTTTACCCAGTCTACTGAATCAAAAGTAGTTTCGATTTTTTTAGTGCTTATGATTCTAGGAAACTTATTCTTCTCTGGCATCGGTGCGATCACCGCATCGTCTCGTGCGGTATATAGTTTTGGTCGTGACCATGCCATCCCATACTTTGAGCTGTGGACCTATGTCAATCCCAAGTCAGAATCAAAAGTTCCAAAATACTCAATTTTATTAAGCATGGGTGTATCTTATATTTTGGGACTGTTACCTTTGTTTTCCACAGCGGCTTTTAACGCCTTTATCGGATGTGCTGTATTATGTCTTTGCTCGGCAACGTTAATACCTTTGTTATTAACCCTTCTATCACGCCGTAGAGTCTTGAAAAATGCTACTGTAAAAATCAGATATAAATTAGGTTGGGCCGTGAATCTGGTTTCAGTATTTTGGTTATTTTTGGCAATGTTCTCGGTTTGTCTGCCGCCACAAGTGCCAGTAACAGCAAAAACAATGAATTATGCCATCATGGTGTTTGTATTTTGTTTTATCTGTATTACTGTACTGTATTACAGATGGGGCAAAACAAGATTCCAATTGCCATTAGTTGATAAAGTTGACGCTATGACTTTCGAGCATAGCTCTAGGTCCTCACCAATTAATATCAAGAACGGCTTGGATGATGAAGAATCAACTCTCAAAAATGACGATTCGATGGCCAAGATGATCCCCCATGCTAATAATGATAAATTTGAACTGGAAGAGTTCGATTTAGGGGATAGTAAAGCATAAGCTGCTTTAGACAAAACAGCTATTATATACTGACTTAGAGAAAATAAATTCAATATATATCAAGAGGAGTTTCATTGGCGGATATCACTTCAACATTCCGCTGGATACGATCAGTAAGACACCAACACAACACCACTTTACACATGTCGAGCCTGAGCTATGGTCTTGTTTCAACTCTTCGTCTGCTTCACCCTGGTGATGATGATGACCCTGACTGAATCCAACAGCTGTTTGAAACATCTGCAAACCTATTACCAATAAAAATCCGGCTGTAAGACTTAAGTATGCATCCATATGCATATCTTCACTATTTCCATCGGTATTCCTATCTTTGAAGATTAGATATCCAATTAGTGCTCCCAGGGGTTGAGAGCAGCCGCCGAGCAAAGTTGTTATTAATATGGCCAAGGCCTTATTTTCAAAAGCGGCATAGAAGGGCAAGGTCATTGAAAATCCTTCCACGAAATTATGGATCGTCAAACTTAAAAATATTGAAAATCCTAATGCTTTTGAAACGTCAGAAGATTGATTTGTATAATATATGATAAACCCCTCTGGAAATTTGTGTAGTGTTATAACGACACAAGTTTGTAAACCGATGGATAAAAGCTTGGAAAACGGAGTCTCTAAATGATGATGATGATGTGATGAATCGTGTTCCAATTCAGCTTGATGTTCAAGATCGTGTGAAGCACCATAATCGTTGGGAACTGAAGCTGAACGAACGCTTGGTGGATCATACAGGTTAGAATGGCTCAACTTCCGATTCCTGTGAAAGTTCTTTCTATAAAGAGCCAAATTTTCCAAATCATAACCTATTTCATTTTCTAAGCATGCAACTCCGACAGGTTCATTCTGTTCACCGGCGTTGCCTGCCCCATCTGCTGAATCGTTCGAGGAGGATGACGATGAGCCATCGTGAGCTTTGCTTATTCCATTTGGAACGCATTTGAAATTCTCGTTATCCGTCATAGGTGGGCAGGATTTTAAGTTTTTACAATCCCCCAGTTTCTTCGCATTTGCCGCCGATAATATATCAATAAGGGACGGTTTTCTCCGGACACTTGGTAACCGCGTCGAACGGTCGCTTTTACTATTCAAGGGAGTGTTTTCACCAACAACTGCCGTTGGCTGCTCTTGCTGCTCTTGCTCTTGCTCTTGCTCCTGCTCCTGCTCCTGCTCCTGCTCCTGCTCCTGCTCCTGCGCCAAAGAGTGGATATGATGTTCGCTGCCATGGTCTGAACCATGTCCATGCACGTGACCCTCGGAAGCGTCTGCTGCCTTGTCTGAGTCATGTGCACAATGCATCAACGACTCGCTGGCACACGCATGAACCACATAGTTCAAAGTCAAGCTCAAAGCCATCCCAACAGCGAGCCCGCCAAATATTTCCAGTGGATTAGAACCCTTTGCCTTATCTTTCGGTAGCATTTTGTAAAGTGCTGTCGTCAGCATAGACCCCGCGCTGAGGGATAGACCATAGTTGACCAGCTTTGTGCTGAAATCTCTCTTTGTCTTAAAACAGAATGAAATTAATGGCACGCATACACCGCCCAGAACACATAACAACGAGGATATTAAGGAGTACACCAACCATCTGGGTAGTTCTTCCTCGAGTTGTAACATTCAAGACAACAAGGAAGTAAATTGCCCAAATGGAATACTTCAAACCTTAGTAGCAGAGGTTGTTATCTTTTCTGTTCACTTTCTTCTTATACAAAAAGCGACACACTAAATCATCGATCGCCTCTCACGCATCGAGCGACGGTACTGTAGAGACCCTTCGGTCCTCACTACAGACGAGTTACTAAACCGGCGACACCTAAAATTATCGGGCAACAACAATCAGCGCGGAATTTGGTAACAAACTGGAGTTTGCCGAATTGTCAATCACATGTGCCATTAGGGTTGTTGTCATGTTCAAGTTAGACGGTCTACCCGGACACGTACAATGCAGTGAGGGCCGGGCTCATAACGTCGCAGCTTTTCGTTAAGGCACATTTGAAGCAATTGCTCTGTAAAATCCTGCGTGTTGTGATGGTCTCACAACTAAGGCATGACGTGAAATGTATAGTCTAGTACTTGTGGTAAAAAATTGCACCAGGCTGGAGGGCAGGCCGCCATCGGGGGCGCGATCGTCGCTGCCATAGACTCGGATCTGCCAGTAGGACTCTTGGATCTGTAACTCCGAAAAAAATTGAGCGAGGTTGTTCGCTAGCTCGTGCACTTTTCTAGCCTTGACAAGGATTGTATCGGCACCTCTGTGACCGGCCTTAATCGGCATGATTGTAGGACTCCATTGTAAGGCGAGATGTGGCTTCGACAGCGTTGCGTGGAGACGCAAAATGCCTCTCTCTCGACGGGCAAGGCCAACCATTGTTCCTCCAACCTGGATACATATGTATGCAGGTGCGATAGCATGCAACGCAGCACCTTTATCATACACTGCAGTATGTCACGTCTCTGTGGCAGACGGCGGCGTCCGGTACCATTCGTTCTTCTTCGACGTTTGGTCTAGATTTTGGTCTGGTAGCTACTCTTTTGGCAGCCCATGTTGAAGTACTCGGCCAGATCTCGATTCGATGCAGCCCTCTTTTGGCCGTGTCTGTAGCCGCCGATGCTGGTGTCTACCCAGTCTTCAGAGATGCTTTCTCGTAGCCCCTTGCATGGTGAGCTCTTCTTGGGTTATCTCCTCGATCTCATTTAGAACAGCTTTTCAGAGCTATAACGAAGTCAAACAAAACAAATGTGGCAAAGAATGCCGCAGTTGTTCTCTGAAGGAGAGCGGCCAGCAGTTACTGCTATCTTGGTAATGCGCATTCGCATTTGAAGTTGGGGCCAGCATCGAAGGATTTCCGCCTGTCATATGAGTAGATTTATCTTCGAATCTGAGGTTGCTCGTTTTTTTGGTGAGGTCGAGTAACGTTGCAACGTGCCGTAGTTACCGTGCTATTTGTGATGTGTTGTTACGTGCCCCTTTTTTGCTCGGTAGTTCTATGAAACTACGAGGAAGAGGCAACTCCAACTCTCAAATTCTGCCTGATAGCAAACTGGACCTGGTTACTATTTCTACAGCTATGCTCTCAAGCTGTTTTTTTTCCAAATATTCCAATGCGTTTAGCCGCCGAGACATCACATACCTGGTGAGCAAACAAGAAACAAGCAGAAAGGGTATAATGAGACCACGCTAGAAGCTGAAGCTGTGGCATTTATCTTCTAGTCCGGGAGACTGTCTCAAGGCGAGAATATCTCAGATAGAATTATTAGTCAAAATACTTTGGATCATTGATTCAATCTAGTTCACACCTTAGAATGTTGAGTATCCAGCAGCATACGCAACTTCGAGGATGGCTCATGAAGAAGTGCGGCTCTCTAGGTTTCATGTCGGCCATAACCTGTATTACGTTGGTCCAAATACCTCCCTCTAATTATAAAATATATATTGTCCGGTATCTACGAAAAAATTATAGCTTCATTGTCCGGTGTCCGGGAGACACCCCGTGATTGGTTTTGATTCTATTTTCAGATACTAGTTGACATATCTGGGATAGAACACTGTGACGATTATTTGAGCGTTGACATCAAAGTAAATATCGAGTCCTAGAGCTTGGATGACTACGTCTTTCGTTGGCATTATCCGAGACTAAATCAAAATAATTTGTGGAGAATCTGTGTCTTTGTGTAGGTTTGGGTTAGGGTTTGGGTTTTTGTATTCACGGTGCAGGCTGCGTTGAAACGCTTCTGTTCGAACCAAAGGTAAGTTGAAGACTACAGTATTCGACTGCGTGTCGGCATGTTGGGTAGTTTGTTGAGAAGGAGCTCACCAAATGCGGTCAATACCACCAGATCTTCGCAATATCACCAGCAGGCTCAAGAACCTTACGATATTTCTCCGATGCTTTCGAATACCACTATAACGACACCTACTGACGCATCAGCTACCAGCTCGGAATCCGACCAATACTATAGATCTGAGGAGCCATGCACTTGCTTGGATGCGCTCTGTTCTACTCTGCCGATGCTTGATCATGTTTCTGACGAACTGAAGTACAAGCTGTTTGCATCCAAAAGAATGAATGTTAGTAACACATCCTGCTCGGCAACCAATAAGTGTGCATTGTACGCATTTCGAGTTTTGATTGTGGAAGAGTTTAACCAGATGATGAAGAGAAACAATTACATAGTGGCTTTGGACTATTCCACCGTAAAGAAGTCTACTAATTACGATCAGATACGGCCTAATGAATTAAAAGAATATATTTTTGGCTCTCCAGTTAGGTCTTATGAGTCGTTTCAGGAAAATAAGTTTAGAACTATACCTAACTCGGAGCTGGTGATGATCACGAGAATATTTCATTCACCTATAACGAATAATAGACTGGCTGTCTCTATATGTGTGCCAGTGGATCTTTTATCTATTGTCTCGGAAACTTGGCTTCAAGTTTCCCAATGGTTGGATGAATGTCAGGATAATGTTCTTGATATACTAAACAAAAGGTGCAAGTTGAAGCAGTGTTGTTTGCCTGATGATATGAGGATATCCTTTCCAAAAGAATGTCAAAACATAATTTCACTCTTGCAAAAAAAGTTAATTCCATGTTTGAGATCAACATCTCAGATTCCAAGGTTATTCCTATATCCTGATACCTTTCATAATTTTGTTGGAGCGTGGTTCAAAGATATTTTCAATTGGATTGGCATCAAAGATGGCCCACGCTTGAACTTTTTACCGGCATTATTGGCTAAAATTATCTGTGATTTCCAAAATCCTACTGAAGCTGAACATGAAACAAGGATCGTCATTATGTCGGGTAACATGGTAGTTGCTAATAAGTTGATCTTTATACTTTCAGGTCTGTTAGAACCTAGATACCGTGGCAACCTCGTAATTAAAGATGAGCAGAAAGACTCTAACTTTAACGATGAAGTGTCGCTCCAAAAACAGGATATTTTAAAGAAACCGCCGCCTACTCTAGAAAGATCTACGACGGACCTCTTGAAAGGATCCAGTACTAGAAGACCTTGGGAAATCCCGTACAATAACAGCACTAATAGTGTTGTATCTGTATCCTCAGATGAATCTCTTGCCCATGTGATACAGCCGTCATCATTAAAAAGTACGAGTAATTCTTTACAATACCTGTCGTCATCCTTATCGAGTCAACAAGGTTCTTCGTACGGATCTTGGTTCAAGAAAAGACCTAACGTTTCTCAGCTGTTCCACGGTAGTCCCTCAGCCAAAAACAATGATCAATGGGAAAAGTCTTCAACGGGAAGCATGAGGAAGACTTCCAGTAACTCATCATTGCACCAAACTTTCGCGAAGTATGCGGGATCTGTTACTCCGCTGCATTCACCTTCGATCAGTGAATATGACGAATATCCCTGGTTTGGCACACCATCAACAACTAAAACTGAGCCCATAGTTCATCATTCCAAAGTGAATTTGAATGGTGCATTTTTGGGGGAGATTGATATCAACAGGAATCTTCAGAGGCTTGACCAGACGGAATTACTAACGAAAGCGTTTAACCAGATCTGTAAACCAGAACGAGATCTCAAGCTGGAAGATTTTGACTACGAGATCGTTCCCGGAGATTCTCGTCACGCAGCATTCATGCAGATTAATGTTGATTACGAAATTGCTAATCAGAATATTCCATCGGAGCTACTACCTAGATACACGACATATCTCACAAATTTTAACCGCTGGTTTAATTTGCAGGCGTTTCCTGTTTCTTCGGAATCTGAATCAAGCGTTATAAGTAATATGAAGAAAGATCTGCAAACAAATAATAGCCTCGATAAAAACAGCAACTCCAAAACCCTGTTGGTTTCCTTAAGATCCCGTGAAATTAAAGAGATTACAATAATGAGAAATGACCCACATTCAGTCAGTGCATCAACCCATGGTATTGTTCAGAAAACTAAAAAAATTTTCAATAATGGCAAATGTGGTAATATATCCACAAGACTTGTCAACTGCATCGCCTTCATCAACGCTAGTATAAAGAGAGCTATGGATCTTTATGACGATGCAGACGTACTGCAGGAACAAAAAGAAGAAGAAATTCACAAAATATTCGAATCTTTACTGCATTACTCAAAAGGCGGCCTCGCCTAACCTACTAATACGTACTTAGCTTAGCATGAACTGGAATGTTTAATAATTCCAGACAATTGAGAGATCTGAATAGAGAATTATAACTCAACCGATGTCTATACAAAAAAATATTAAAACAAATATCGCTACTCATACTATGCTCTATAGAGACAATTCATCAAGGAATTTATAATACACGCGAATGTTCAGGCCAGGGCCTCGACGTCGCAGGTTTCTCCTGGCCCATTTCCGATGAGAGCCGCTAAATTAAAATCTATCACCTTCATCCTATCGCATTTTTGCTTGCAATGAGGGCGAACTCATTTTAGCAGGCAAAGAGCATCTACAAAATCACGCCGATGCTGTTCTTAGTTGATCTGAAGAAATTGATAGTATTTTGATTTTCCAGTGGTTGTCGCAGCGGTCGCGTCGGACGTATTTGAAAAATTGTTAACATAATCAATGCTGAAGTGAAGTTGGAAGATGCGATTCATAAGGTGACAGTGTGAACGTTCCAGATAAATTAGACCTAATTCTACTAAAAGCTGGCTGATATGTCAGCATCACCTCCAAAAGCAGCTTCACTGCAATCCGATAAGCTCAAGTTGTTTGACGGTGAGCCTGACAAAACAAAAGAAGCTCTAAGCACTTTTGAGAGCCTCGAGGAGTGCACATATTCGCCCAAACGTTTAGGGTGTTCCAAGCATAATGAATTCATGGAATGTGACTGTTATGAAGAAATCATAGACGCCGAAAACCATGCTTGTGGCGAGAACTCTGATTGTATTAACAGGCTAACGTTGATTGAGTGTGTCGATGGGTTATGCAGCTCGTGTGGAGACGATTGTAGAAATCAAAGATTCCAGAGGAGAGAATATGCAAAAATTGCTGTTTTCCAGACCCAAATGAAGGGCTATGGTGTAAGAGCTGAGGAGAATATTGATGAGAACCAATTTATATACGAATACAAAGGTGAAGTGATTGCAGAGGACGAGTTTCGACGCAGGCTAGTCGACTATGATGAGCAGGGTCTCAAGCATTTTTATTTTATGATGTTGCAGAATGCTGAGTTCATTGATGCAACACGCAAGGGCTCTTTGGCAAGGTTTTGTAATCATTCATGTAACCCAAATGCGTACGTGAATAAATGGGTAGTGGCAGGAAAATTAAGGATGGGTATTTTTGCAAAGAGAAAAATCGTGCAAGGTGAAGAAATAACATTCGATTACAATGTTGATAGATATGGTGCCACGGCTCAAAGATGTTATTGTGAGGAGAGCAACTGTATCGGATTTCTCGGTGGTAAAACTCAAACGGATGCTGCATCTCTGCTGCCGCAAAATGTTGCGGATGCGTTGGGAGTTAGTACATCAATGGAAAAGAAGTGGATCAAATGGAAAAAGTCTCAAGGTGAAAAGATTAAAAAGGCTGAGGAAAATAACTATAATATTGAATTCGTTGATTCTCTAGAACCTGAGCCATGTAAGAAACCAGATGATGTCACGAGGGTAATGAGTGTACTTTTACAAGTAGAAGATCCTCTGATAGCCCTGAAACTGTTCGGTAGGATAGAGAATCTGGAGGATGAAACATTATACCATCATGTAATCAAACTTCATGGCTATACATGTTTTGCTAAACTACTGAAGCTCTTTGAAAAAGATTCAGAAACTGGGCACAGATTACTCAAATTCTTACTATCTTTGCCTAAGACAACAAAGAATGGTATCGTAAACTCACAAATTGATGTAGAAGTACTTCGTTTGAAAGATTCTTCAAAACCGCTGGCTGAGATTTGTAATCAGCTTTTAAGCAAGTGGGAAGAATTCGAAACTTACAAACGAATCACCAAAAGAGATATCAATGAAGCCTCCAAAAAGATGGTTGACCTCAGAAGAATAAGGCTACCAGCAGGATGGGAGGTAATCCATGAGAATGGTAAACTAATGTATTATAACGCACAACTGAAAACAAAACTACATCAGCCACCTTCTGGGTCGTCGAAAACGTTTAAATCCAATTCTTTTCATCATGGTAATGGCAATGGCAACTTAGTAGATCAAAGGAATGCAAATTTACCTAAAAGAACAAGATTGGATGATGATGAGTACGAAAAGATGAAGCTGAGAAGGCTGGAAAAAGAAAACGAACTGATACAAAAGGCGAAAGAAGAAGAACTCAGGCAAATGAAAATGAAACTGGATTTGGAAAACCAAAAAAAGACTGATCTTTTGAATATTATTGCGGAAGCCAATCGAAACAGAAAATTAGAGAGAGAGGAGAGTTTAAAACTTGAACAAGAAAAGGAGGAGCAGAGAGTACAAAAAAAGAAGCTTTCTCATTCAATTTATTTGGAACGTAAATGGAACAAGTTTTTCGCTTCTTTCGTTCCGAACTTATTACGACATTACGAGAAGGAAGATAAAATACCGCATGAACACATCAAGCAATGTGCAAAGGATATTGTGAAAATACTGTCATCCAAGGAGTTAAAAAAAGATAAAGCTAAATCACCTCCGGATGAACCAAGCAAAGAAAAGAAAACAAAGGTTAAACAATTTACAAAAAGTTACATGGAGAAGTTCCAGCAGAAATATAACCAGAAAAAGGCTGTAAGCAAGAAATAAGGCACTCTTTATTTTTGCTTGCCTAAATTACTGTACTTTTAATTCTATAATGCGCCATTCTTACCATACGTATGTACGGACGCGCGTTTTTACATTTTTATTGTAACGACTCTTTTAGGAAGTATACATGTGTGACATTATGTCTGTCGCACAGACGCAACTAAGAATGAAGTACATTCAACCTTTACCTACTGACTATGTTGCACCTTCCAAACGCGTGTGAATATATCTTGGTTGGATATGCCAGATCGTTAACCATTTAAAAGGTGATGACCTTGCACACCCAGGGCAATATAGCCATATATAGCGTTCAATAGCATTCAAGCGGTATCTCTTATCTTGAACAACGCCAATGACAGTTTCTACCAGTACTAATGAGGATTACGATAATAGTGGCATCCGAAACCCAAAATATCTAGTTGCCCCTTTCGAAGAAGAACTCGAAGCGTATTTCTGTCAATGTTCATCATGCCATTCAAGCGACAGATACAAGCATCTATTGCCATGGTACTGTATTGGTGGGTTTTTACTGCCTCTGTTTTGGTTCGCGAATATAGTGCTATACATACAAGTTCAATGGGTCCATGACCACAAACCAAAACACCACCGACTAGAGGCACACGAACTTCCTACAAAGTTTGAAGCTGACAAAGACTCTCAGAGGAGATATTTTGAAGTTGACTCTGTCACTACGGATTACATGAATCGTATCAACGAAATTCCGGAGACCTCATCCGAAACAGATCTAGACAACGCAAGTTACAGCCCCGCGCCCCCAAGGCTTGGCAGCATGCAACACCTGAAGCAAATTGCAACTGAAATCATTAGAGAACATGACTCCATGCGAACCCTGTACAAAAGGTGGACAGCGATGGCTGTGCTCGGCGTCGCTACTTATTCTACTGCCATAGCATTTATTGCCAAGGCTTTGATAAGGTAAAAATTTTTCAAACCATCTGCACCATATTGTTAAACCGACTACTGCCACTGCACGATAGTTTGACAGAGCTAACGAGATTTAGGCGAAGCCACTCTGCAAAGTGGCTTCCGCAGTATTTCTATTTCTGTCTTGTGTTTCTGCAGAAAGTTTTTCTTCCGGAGACCGGACAAAGCAGCCGAGCCGTGAAAAATAACGAGAAGAGCGTTTATATAAATATATCTCTAACACGGATCTAGAACTTATTTCGAGGTAATTTAGGTTGTGAACAGTCGGGCACGCCAAGATCGTTAAGAGTTGATAGTCTACATTTTATATACCTTAGACCATCATCAAAGCTCTGAAGGATGAATTCTGCCCTAATTATTTCGATCGTTCTCTTTCATTGCTTAGCAATCGCCCGGGGGGAAGTGCAAGCTTACGATAAGATAGCTTTTAGCAACGTTGGCTTTGCCGGTACTTTCACACCAGTGTCTAAGTTTTCCAATATCGACGATGCTAGCAAATGTACATGTGAGGTTGCTGACAAGCAGTGGTTCTCAGGTACGAACGCACCTCTGGCAGATCACTTATCTGTTCATTTCCGTGGTCCGTTGAAATTAAGCCAGTTTGCCTTCTACACATCTGAAGATTATGTCGTTGGTAACACGGACTCTAATTCCTCTTGGACCCGTAGTGCTTACTATAATGCGTCATCGCAGGTGAGTGATAACGTCACATTTTTGGGTAACGTCGGGGATAACTCGTCCTGCTTAGGTCAAGCATTGGATTACGTTAGTTCTGATGGTCTAACGAAGGCCAGCAGTGCCACAGTGTTGGAGTCAGACAACTATATCAGTTCGGATGACGAATATGCCATCTTTTCAAATACCTCGTGTCCAAAATCCGGTTTGGGTAAAGGCTGCGGTGTCTACAGGTCGGGCATTCCAGCATTTTATGGTTTCGATGGTGAAACAAAGATGTTCCTATTTGAATTTGAGATGCCAACAGAGACTCAGAAAAACTCATCTTCTTTCGATTACTATGACTTGCCTGCCATTTGGTTGCTGAATGATAACATTCCAAGAACTTCCCAATACCCATCCAATGCCAACTGTTCGTGTTGGGCAAGTGGTTGCGGGGAATTCGACATTTTCGAGGTCATGAACGGTACCCAGAAAGACAATTTCTACTCGACCTTCCACACTTTCCAGGGTATTGAAGATCTGGGCACCGGTATCCAGTCTTACGGTTATATTAAGAGGGACACTGCGAACACCATGAAGGGTGGTGTGATTTTCGATACTTCAGGTAGCGTTATTACCTTCCTCTCCAACTCTACTGTTTTCGATTCGACGATATCTTCTAGCGACATCTCTTCGTTGCTGTCTTCATTTAGTGAGTCCGAATCCTATGCGAGTCAGTTGGCCTCGATTTCTGCTACAGCTCCAACCACAACCTCAAAGTCTAGTGGATTCTCTCTCACTGAAAAACAAGATGGTCTATGGTACTATCTATTCACTCTCTGTGCAGCGCTAGCCCACATTTTTGTTATTTGAACTTGTTAGTGGCCAATGCACCTGCGGCAGAAGAAATGTTTACGTTGTGTCGCCAAGAAAATATGGGATACCCGGTGCATTACCATTCGCTCTTGAATGAACGATTTTATCTCGTGGTTTCTTTGGGCGGATGTCAGATATATGGATATATAGGTATAGATGAATAATATGATAAATAGTTCGGACAGCGGTGCCGTTGTCATGTCCGGAATCCGTGATTTCTTCTGGCCCACCTTGCAGAAAGGGGCTTAACAAGTGCGTTTGTGCACCACAGCGTTCTATCAGTCACGTGCTTTGATCTGCAAACGAAACGTGACAGTCCAGCAGTAAACTTCATTTCCGGGGTTCGCCCCTTGTGCTCCTTCCCCCTTTGTATGCCGGTCATTCATCGCGCCTTTTAAATAACGACACGCGTGGCTGTAGTCATGAGGATGAATTGATTATCAATGGCGCCATCAATTCAAGAAAATTGCAAATCACAATAATATATATAGAGAGAAGAAAGTTGCCAAACGATACCCCTGATCGATAGGGAGTAGCCATTATCACTGGTTCTCTTTTTTTCGAGATTTTGTAGCACAACCTTGGATCGCACAGGGAGACAACTGATCACAGCGGCCCTTTAAAAAAATCTTTACTATTCTGAGAAATGCTGCGTAGGACTTCGTACATGACCACACTTCTCAAACGATGCTTCTCTGATGGGCTTTCAAAACCGGGAGCATCACATGTACCTCTGAATGAGGGCAAAATATTGAAGACTTTTTTCAACAAGGATTCGACTACAATTACCTTTATCACCAACGATTCCCCTAAACATGAACCTTTTACCGTCACATTTAGTAATCTATTTTTGAGAGACTCCTCCAAGTCAAATCACTCGGTTGACCCCAGTTCAGGCCAAAAATTGTTTACTACGGGCCAATTGGTACTAAACCCGAAGGCTACCATCCCTGAATTGGTTAAGATTTCGCCGGACTCTCGAAGTGTTGAGATTAGCTGGGAGGATGGTGATGCTTACAAATATTCTTTAGACTTCATATACAAGTTTAAAGGATCTACTTTCGTCACGAACTCTCTGAGAAAATCATCGTCAAAACATAGACCGGTACTGTGGGACGAAGAGCTGCTTAACAACAAAATTGGCGAATTACTGTCAGTTAACTATCATGAATATTTGAGTGATGAAAAGATATTGTATCAGGCCCTAGTCAACTTACAGAGATATGGGTTGTCGTTTATCAGTAACATCGACAAAGGTGACTGTGACGCAGTGAGAAAAATATGTACCAGAGTAGGTCCCATTAGAAGCACCCTTTACGGTGAGACCTTTGACGTCAGAGGCTCGACGCATACCACTTCAAATATTGCTTATTCGAACATGGCACTGCCATTCCACCAAGATCTTCTGTATCTAGAGAATGTTCCGGGCTTTCAACTCTTGCACTCAATTGAAAATCCTTACGAGAAGGGTGATGAAGGCACCAGCATTTTTGTCGACGGGTTTCACGCTGCCAGGTTTGTTCGTGAGCAAGACGCCGAAGGTTATGAAGCAATGCAGCACTTACCTATCAATTACCACTATATGAAGGACGGTTACAGATTCTATGAATCCAGACCTATGATTGAGCACTATGACAGTAACGAATCAAACACCTTGATGGGTAACTATGAATCTCTTATCAAAAATGTGATGTATTCACCACCGTTCCAAAGTGAATTCACCACCGGTATTTATGAAAAGTCCCCAGAAACACAAACCTCTCCTGGTAAACTGACTGAGAGGTTCCTATTCAGAGACTTTACGCGTGCCTTGGGTATCTTCGATAGTCATATTCACAAGCCAGAAAACCAATTCAGGGTGAAATTGCCTGAAAACACCTGTGTAATTTTCAACAATAGAAGAATACTGCATGCCAGGACTGCATTTAGTGGATCTTCCAGGTGGTTCAGAGGATGTTATTTGGACAGAGACTCTTTTAAGAGTAAATTGAAATACTTAGAAGAAAAATATTAATAGCCGCCGAAACCTCTCCTTCTTTTTTCCTTGCCTACTGCAAAGAAAAACTTCATATAGTAGCTCACCCATATATATAAATATAAACATTAAAGTCTGGAGACTGTCATGAAGCAATGCTTGAATGACTACATGAAGCAATATTCCTCAAGGCAAGAGCTCACTGAGGCATTGAAGCCAGCCCTAAGAGTCATTCACTTACAGATCTTCCGCGACTCGGTTATCGATACTATAGAATCTATCTTGTCCCTGGCCAGAAACTCAATTGAGCACCATGAACAACCTATAAAATTTGTTTTCGGTGGGACTACAAAACCTCTGTCATTTCCTAGCTGGAATGATCCAAAGTCAACAAATAAAATAGCCATTTTGTTAACATTGCTGCGCACAATACATGAGAGTTTGCAAGTCAACGAGATCAGAACAATCAGGGACGTCTATTACTCCAATGTTGAACTATTCACAAATCAAAAGAGAGTCGATTATTGGTTATGTATAATTGTCAGAAGCTTCCAGCTACCTTCAAAAGAATATCTTAATATTGTTCCTGCTCAAAAAGGGCTATGTTATACAACCGTGAAAATTAAGGTCGAAACTGATGGTATGCAAACCATGATCACAGAAGACACCTCAGTGTTAATCCCACACTTGAAACAAAGTTCCAAGTTAACGATAGTTGGCCAACAAAGTCAAAAGCTCGCTGTAATTGTACTTGAGAAAGAAGCAGTGTATAATAAGTTAGTTGACAATAAGACGAGGCGGCCAGAAAATGCTATCATTGTGACTGGCAAAGGCTACCCAGATTTCTTGACTAGACTATTCCTGAACAAGTTACAGCCGCTTAATGGTTACATTGAAAGTTGGAGCATATACACAGATGCGGATCCTTACGGGGTCGATATTGCCTTGAAATACATGCAAAATGATTGTAACCCGCTTTATAGGTGCGAAAGCCTAGTGTACAAAGGAGTCAGATTGTCTGAACTATTGCAACAAAAGTCTGTGCAATTCTTGGAACTTTCTCAAAGAGATGTTGCATTGGCGTTTGGACTTTTAGAAAAACTAACATTGACGTGTCGACCAGAAAACGGATTATTAACTACAGAACTACAGAGACAAATATTTTTTCAGAAAAAGGCAGAGATGAATGCTATCAACTGTAATCGTTTCCTCTTTGCCTCTCTTTCGAAGTGAACGCGTTTCAATGTTGAATACTGAAAAGATCAAATTTTTCCGGTTAACGTGTTCAATAAAAAAAAAGATCAGTGCGTTCAAACAATTAAGGCGTAATATTTGATTACATAGAAGTAGAACGGTAAGCACGATATTTTTGGAGCAATTGGCGAACAACTTTTAGGCATCCCACTATTTTAGCATGGTTTCTCTTTGTTCGTTTGTAGTCGCTACAATTCTCTGTTTGGTTCCAAAGTTAGTGGTAGGAGCAAATTCAAACTACGCTCCAATTGCAATAAATCTACCAGCATTCAGCAAAGAATGTTTATACTACGATCTATTGTCTCCAGATGATTCTTTAGTCGTCAGCTATCAAGTTTTAGCAGGAGGCAACTTTGAAATCGATTTCTCAATTACAGCTCCGGATGGAACAGAAATCGTAAATGAGAAACAAAAGAAGTTCTCTGATTTTTTGCTTAAATCTTTTGGACTGGGTCAATATTCATTTTGCTTCAGTAACACCTATGGGACTGCATTGAAGAAAGTTGAAGTTGTGTTGGAATTGGAAAAGGGGAATATCGCTAGTGAAGGTGAAGATTCACCGGAAGACGTCATAGCTAGTAACTCAATTGAAGAAATTGATAGAAGCCTTTTAAAGATTAGCAAAACAATGAATTATCTAAGGGCAAGGGAGCATAGAAATAAGTCAACTGTCGAATCTACTGGCTCGAGATTAACCTGGTTATCATTGCTAATAATGGGTATCACTATTGGCATAAGTGTGCTGCAAGCATTGATTATTCAATTCTTTTTCCAAAGTCGTTCAAGAAACTACGTATGAATAATGGCAGTGCTGTGAATGAAATAGGCATACATAAATAAATATCAAAATTTTAAAGAAGTGAAAGAAATGAAGCTTTTCAATCTCAAATATTAGCTGCTGCTAGTATAAATGTCAATAAGAAGGATATCTTAAAACTTGGTCTCTCCCAAACTAATGTGTTAAAATCAATACTTTCCTTACCACTTCTGATTACGTATCTGGAAAACAGATTGCTTGTGGCGCTCTTGTTTATAATATCTCTATTTTGCAACCATTGCAATGCCAATAGTCCAATTCCAGTAAAATAGACAAGTAAAGTCGATATTTTGCCGACCGCTACTCCCAAGACTAAACCGCATATTGATCCAATGCATAGTTGTCTGTAGTCCACTTTGCCATTTAAACGTGATGTTCTTTTAGCAGGAACCTCCGTGGGGAAGTTTACTTGTTGTCTCAATCCTGATTTTTCCTCCATGGCAAGTAAAGCATCATTATATATCAAGCTTTGGGAGCCATACAACCATGGTGCAGCAATTCCAACAGAAGTAGCTAATGTCAATCCTGTTATTCTTGAGGTGACTTTCGGAAATGATAACCTCGAATAACTACCTACTGAAGACACGGTAGTTGAAAAAGTCCTTTTAAAGCCATTGAATAGTAGACGTTGGGTAGTATAAACGCTCATTTCAACTATATCACACCTTCAGTTGCAATATTAAATATTGGTTATTTCGCAATGTTAGTTTTATAAGTTTTCAAACTCCCTTAAAATTCGGAAAGTAGAAAAATCTCCACAAGACAAAAAATACAGATATTTATATGAGATCCTTCACAGGAGCAAAAATTCATGGATCCAAGTCGCCACATAAAACTGTCTTAATTGATGCGTACGCTACACAGTCTATACAGTAAAGAAACACTCGAAATTTGATAGTCAATTGAATAGTCTCGGATTATATGTCGGTAAATACAATATAAGAACCGTTTCCGGCGCTAGTCTATCGCCGGAAATGTTTGCAATTGTAATAATGCATTCTAATGCAACTTCTCTGGTTTCTAAAGCCTAGAGTTAAAGCTTAAATAGGTTATAGCTGATTTCAGAGCGCTAATCTTTAATTTCGAGGGTTCTATCCCTTCACTGATTTTTGGTCAACCATCTGGCTTGGACTTTCCGATTGGTTTTCCTCCAGCATCTGCGGATGCCCCTCTCCTTGATAAGGTTTCTCCCCAACATCATCAAAGGCTTGATCAAGATCGTGATCATGATCATGATCTGAAATGTGGTCTCCGTTTTGCTCATGTTCCGAAATACTCACGTTATGTGAATCCTTTCCCTCATTAGCCTCAGTAATTTTTAGATTTTTGACATATTCTTCTAATCTGATCCAGTTTTCTTTTCTTTGCGCTTTGCGTTTTTGAGTTTCTTTGACACTTGAGATGTAAAGCGAATTACAGTTTTCGTAAAGCACTGGATTAGTTTCTAGAAAGATTTTTAAGGCTTTGAAAGCCATTGCATGAATGGCTCTATTCCATGAACCGGAATTGATTGCTTGCTCAACAAGCATATAGGGATCTGATGTTCCGTCCTCACCATCTCCAGCATCTAATTCTAATTGAGACGTTAATTCATATAAAGCTGGAAATATGATTGGTAGAATCACTTCTGCATTTTCGATGCATAGATTTAGAAAATACTCGTTATTCCAGTAACTCAAAACTTTTTCAGCAACCTGGAAATGGGGCGATGAAATACACTTTGCCAGTTGAACGAAAAGGGGTACCTCAACCTTGATGAACTCTAGGGGTTCAATGACTTCAAATATATCTTCAATCTCATTTAAAAACATGATTTCTTTTGTAGAATTAATCTTTGGCCAGTAGCGTAGCAGTCCCATGACAACTTCCTCTGTTAATAAAGGTTCTTTTTCCAAAAATTGAACAATACAGTATGCTAATTGTGGATGATATAACGATAAGCATCGGACTTTATGCAATGGGATTAACACTCTGACGAGAAATATCTTGTGTTCCTCTTTCAGAGGTAATGCAAACCCATTAATAATGGAGCCCAGTATTTCTAGCAATTCTGCCACACCGTTAAATCTTTCTGTCTCATAGACAAATTGTAAAAAAATATTATTCATAGATCGCCGAATGAAACTTCTTAAACTCAAAAATTTGCCATAAATCCTATGAAGAGTGGTTTTTAGACAATCTCTTTCCCTTATATCTTCACTATCAAATAACTCTAACAGTTTTAACAAAAAGTCTTGATCAATGTATTGTTTCGCTATTTGATGATTGAAATCAGGGCTTTCGACGAATCTGAGAAAAAATTCATATACTAGTTGCATGTGTGGCCAAGCTAACTCATTAACTGGTTCATCTTCATCAGGATCATATATATCTCCTATTGGATTTACTGGAGGAGGTATAGGTCTGAAAAGATTGATTTTAAACATTGCAACAACGTGCGAGTACATCTCATGAGTATAGGTAAACCTATTAGTTACGATGAACTCGATTAACTCCTGAAGAGTAAGACGTTTGACTTCTTTACCTTGAATATCGAAACTGGGATCATTGAAGTCAAACATGGTATTACATTGGTCAACTTTTGCAACAAACAGCGGTACAGTTTCTTCAGGCGATACATCCTCAAAATTAGGTAATTTGGTTATTTGTGTATATCTTGACGGTTCAAATCTTGAAGAAGAGTGACGTTGAGGTACTTTTATCAAATCAACATCGGTATCTGGGTTTAATTTTGTAGGGGTTGGCAGTTTTTCAAAAGAATGCGATAGTCTGGGAATGTCTATACCCGAGGTAGATGAAGAAGGACTTATCGTTGGAGAATGATGATCTCTTGTGGCAGCGGTGACGACAGTCGAACTTTGGACAGCCGGGGCGTAGGAAGAGCTTGTGGGAAAACTTGAGGTTGCAGCGGACCCCGGAGAGGATTGCGGAATTGTTGCAGCTGCAATTAGTGTCGGGTGTGCATTACCACTACTCCTAGAATCGGATGATTCATCGTCTTTCGAGATAGTAACAATTGGCGCGGGTGCCAGGGACGAGTTCTGCTCACTTTCTTTCGAATGAGAAGCCGATTGTTTAGAAGAGCTAATCGGTGTGACGTTTCTCTGCTTTGATCCATTTGATCCAGAATTCTTTTGTTTTGACGTACCATTGCCTGAATGGTACTTACCAGAGGTTGGACCAGAACTAGAACCAGAACTCACAGAAGCAGAAGAACTTTTCGATTTGTCTACAGATGTCCTCACGCCACCGTTGGCAGTCGCGGTTCCGGATGAACTACTGGAACTGCTTTTCTTGACATCGGCTCCCGACTCTTTTTCTTTATCCTTCTTCTTGTGAGCAGTTGATGAAGAAGACCCACCTGCCTTCTTCATCAGTTTTTGCTTAAAGCCACGCATCATATTCGGTTGAAAGACAATGTGAAAACTGGAACCTATATTACTTTTGTGCTATAGTTTGAAGTAAAAATCAAATCGAAACAAAAACAAAATACAATTAAAAAATCGTGACCACCGGAACTAAAAAAAAAGACTTTACGTCAATTGAACAATATCTCCTGTTGTCACTTCTTGGATGGAACTATTCTCAATTAAATCGTTATCAAACTTGTTTTATTTGCAGTACCTCTTGATGGTCTTACTTTTACGATTTCTATTTTGCGAGAAAACTTGATTGGATTTAATCATTTTAGAGGGAAAGGGGGGGTCAACCTTTTTCAAACTACCGCTTTCAAGGACGGGTAACCATTTATGCCTGTTTTTGATGGAATGAAACATTCAAGTGAAGGCGACCAGTATACCGAGCTGCATAGTCTACTAACCGCATTCATAGTCTCATAGTCTCATAGTCTCACCCGTAGACCTTGCTCGGCTGTACATCCCAAATTTCAAAGTTTGAATATCTGTAAAAGCCTTGTGCTTTATGGCTGCTGGTACACCGCAGAATGGGTTGGTGTACATTTGCTATGTGCAGGTGCACCGAGAAACGACCGCTAACAACTATTCATCTTGCTGGAAGCAGGCGTCTCTCCAGGTTTGCAGATTTTCGATATTTTAATTTTAGTTTTCATAGGTGAGTACAAAGGATCTGAGTGTAGGCCATAAATTACAAGCAGCGACACCATTGACACAATACACTTTTCGGCCATTCGGAGCGCGGCTTAAAGTAGGTTGAAATAAATTGGTTGTTAAATTCACTCAATAATGATCTGTAACAGTTGTATGAATTCCCTTAAACACTACCTATAGTGATGCGAAAAAAACGCGATTCCACGTAAGTCTTGCAACTTAGGAGGCACAACATCTAGCATGCCTGTGTGGCTGCTCTAGAATCGATTCCTGCGCCTTTTTCGGAACACTCGTGGTGGACGTTATTGCCAATGCCAGTGCGATAAGCATCTTGCGGCGACAGAGACGCAGATTTGCAAAGGGTGTTCGAATTTCACGAGAAACAGGCCAACACCATATGAATGGTAAGCCAAGCACTATTAAAAAGGCAAACACGCCATTCTATATTGTCTCACTACTGATTGATCATAGTCGCTTCCATCTGGCGGCTCATTTTTTCCCCTTCGGGCCTGATAAGAGACGAAAAAATAAATGCTTGTAGATAAAGCTCAGGAACTACTACCAAAGCTGCTTAACATGCGCAAAATGGCTATTTATGATGCCTCTTTGATCACAAAACAGAGCCACCTCCAAGACACGTCACCTCCTTATATGGTGTGCCGTTTGGTCGTTTTATTTGCTATATCCTGCAGAAACCGGGCAACTTATTAAGGTAGAAAAATGTGCCCACCGAGGCACCACACCACACATCACGACAGACCGAATGAACCATTGATAATACAATTTTTGGATTTAAAAATATAACTGAAAATATACATAAAAATTTAAATGATAACCGTCACCTTGACCAATATGCTCTGTAATGTCCCCAAGCGTGAATACCTGTGTCTGTCTTCAAGCGTCCTGCCGCAAGAATAGAAAATCAAGCCAGCATGTGCATGCACGTCAGTAGGATCCACGAAAACAACCTGTTGCTTAGCTTCCCGGGGCCGGACTAAAGCTTTGCGAAGTATACGGGTTGAATTTTGGTCTTACTAAATTGAGAGTGGGCGATGACGAGTTATTCTGGCGCAGATTTTGCAAATCTCTCATTTGCTCGGCCATAAACATGTCCATTCTTTCACAGGTCAGTTGCTCCTGAGCCGACAACAGCGATCTTGGACAGTAAAACAAATCATCCTCGAAAGATTTGCACATGTCATTTTTGTATCTTAACGTCTCGAAATCAACACTCGTCCCACTGCTACTGACCGTACTGCTGCTGCTCGAAGAGCTATGACTGCCGGCAGACGAGTGATTGACTGCATTTTCGTACGCCAGAGGCGAATGGAACGGCGGAGGACTGCTGGGTATCTGTTGTTGTTGTTGTTGCTGTTGCTGTTGCTGTAGTTGTTCCAGCAACTGCTGCTGCTGCGGGCTCTCGAATGGCGTCTGGTCGCCTGTCCCGAAACTGCCCACTTTGACATATGCCGATTGAATTGAAGGCTGATTATATGACATGGTCTATAGCTCGTGCAAACACCGTAATAACTCCTTCAGCATAAAAAAATGAAACTGGCTAACCTGTATCTGAACTCTTAGCAGTTACGGCACTATATTATCATGTAAGGTAAGCTTGCTCGCTCTGGTGCTATATACTGTTCTATCTGAATGCTGGACTTCGAAACTCAAATGATGTTTATATTGATAAAGATAACATGGAACGTCTTCAGACCTGCCAGAAAGAAGCAAGGGGGCCTAAAAAGACTTAAAAAGAAACGACATGGTCCAGCTCAGAGAAACTCCGTGAACCACGTAGCGAATTTGTATGCCGGACATGTTTGCTGACTTTACAAGATTGTTGAATATTTTGAGTTCAGGATAGGGTCGCCGGACAGTTTGTTTTTGTGTCCGCGTCACAAAATCAATATTAAAGGTCAATTGGAGATATACAAGGGTGTCATCTGGAGCACAAGAACGCGATGAGCAGTCTCATACACAACTCTCTCGAGACCAGAGGTGTGGAAATGGGACTGGGCATTTACGAGAGAACATCCATGTCTCTGTCGTCTATGAGTGCGTCATCAGAATTCAGTAGAAGGAGCCCGATCTGGTCGTCAGTCGAAAACGCATCGACAATGTCGTCGGCTGAAGCACCGCAGGATAAGCTCTGGAACACGCAGCCGTCCAGAAAGCTGTTGAAATTTGCCAGTCTGAAGAATCTGGGCACGACAGTAAAGAACGATTCCGGCAACTACGAGTATTACTACAACCCGACCGAGACCGGAAGCAACCCGTACAACTCGGCGTGCGTTGACAAGGAGAATGGCTACTCTGTGCAGCTGGTTCTGGACGCGTCAAACAGGAAAATTTACATGCCCGATTTGCCCACGCGGAGGGAAGATCTGTCGTCGCTGTCGCACAGGGCGCCCATTTTCGAGTCTTCCTCCACCGCCGTGATACCCAACGCGAGCAGCGCAGCTCACGTGCAGGACAACTGCAGCAGTGGAGTCACTGTCAGCGGCATGATACGGGTGGCTGTGGCCAACACAGAGAGACCAATAGTCCTGAAGAGCCACAAAATCTACTTGAAATGCTTTGTGAGCGAGTATGCGTGTTACGTGGATACGACAAAGAAAAGCTGGAGGAAGATACTGGGCATGAACTGCCAGTCCGACGAAAAAGTGATCCGCATCCTGCCGCATCCCGAGGACGACAGCTTAGATTCCCATCTGCTCCCATTCAAAATGTTGGAGATCGACCTAGCCGCCGAAAGCCAAGCGAGGTATTTGACAACGGGCGTCCACGAGTTCTCGTTCACATTTGCCATAAACCTGAACGAGTTTCCCGCCAGCTGTCGCACCGTCATCGGCTCGACGATGTACCGGATCGAGAGCAGAATGAACGTCGCAAATGCCAAGAAAAGAAACGACACTGTCATTCTGACAGAGAAAATCGACGTCACGAGGGTCCTGTCCATCACCAATAACATCATGAAGTATGAGTCGATCAATATCGAGGGTTCCTGGAACCGCGACGAATTCTTCTACCACATATTTCTTGCCACGAAGATGATAGAGATCGACGAGCCGTTCACGCTGACGATAGGGATGATGAAGGGCATGCAGTCCAAGATGACAATCGAGAACATCAAGATCTCACTGGCACAGGCCACGTCTATCCCATGTATCGACTGCGATACCCGCTTGCTGCTGTCGACGTCCTACGTGAAGAAGAACTCCTACGAGCTATACAACTGCGATTTCCCGCACAGCGGTCGCAAAATCGAGAGCGAGTTCCACCAGTTCTACGAGCTCGACAATCTGCTGATACCCAAATACAACTGTTCGCTCTCCAACTCGTGGCTGCGGCCATACTATTGCGAGCCCAGCACCCAGTTGCAGAGACGCGCCAGACTGAAAATCACCCACACACTCAATGTCCAGCTGACATTGAACAACTGCACCCGGAGGGACAGCTCAGGGGTCTTGAAGCCGGCTACGTTTCTCACGTTCCGCATTCCCATCCTGCTAGTAGACAGCGACATGCTTGGGAACCTCTCTCTGCCCCAATACAGGCCCTCGGAGACCCGTCCGCCGCCAGAATACACCTGCGCCGCATTTCCGCCCACCTACGAGTAATAGCCGATCGTCTGGCAAGCGCCCACTATACTTGACCTAAATACATATATACTTGGCAGAGGGAGAGTAAGCATATCACGTGTATCGCCATGGAGATTTCAATATCCGGCTTTGTTATCATCGTCTTCCACGGGCCTTCCACGGGCCTTTCACGGAACTTCCAAACGTCTCGTTCCGCACATGGCAATTGGCAAAGGCGGTGGTCTGGCCTTCTCTTACCGCCCTGTCCGTTTCTACGGCGCTCTGAGAAGGGCCGCTACAGGCCCGGCGCGCTTCCGATTCTTGGAATGTGGCCTGCGCACGCTTCTGCGCCAGCTGGAGGCGTTTATGCACCAAGATTTTGGAGCTTTTTTGACTCACCTCTGCGCATGAGGAAAGAAAATGCTGTCAGTCAGGGAGGCTGGCGGTGCGGACTCTTCTAAGTGATTTTTTTAAAAATTTGAGACAGATTGGCTCATTTTGTCACCTTTTATGATGGTTTAAATTCTCATATGAACCATTAATTACAACAAATATCGATAATGATATAATATAAAACCAAACGGTTCGTGATCTCGTTGCTTACACGCGAGAAGACAGGTGATCTCAGATTCTAACGCTAAGGACCTACAGGTAGTCGTTTCGGGTACGTTTCCAACATGTCGTATCAATTTCGTGATATTCCCCCGGTGAGGTTGCCCTCGATCCAGAACCTTTTGAACTCGATTGACCCCCATTCCAGTCAGCAGGGCAACATGCGCCAGATCACGCATCCAGCGAGTGCGGCGATGAGTGTGATACCGAGTGCTGGCGTGCCCAGTCGAAGTAGAGGGACCAGTCCAGGTGCTGCCGCAGCTCCCAGCAAACCGGCTTTGCGGGATCTTCAGTCGGTGCCTCTGGGAAAGTCTGACACAACGAATACCCACACACATAGCATCGCCTCGCAGCAGGACTACATGCAGCACAACGGTTTTTCTTATGCCTCTCCACTAATAAGGAATGACTCTGAGCTGTCGGGGTCATACTGTACGAACGAGCCGTTTACCGATGGCAAGAGCGGGAGCCAGCTCCACCAAGTGCTAGCCCAGGAATGCAAGCGTGAGCGTGAGCACGGGCACATGCGGGACCACGACCACGACCACGACCACGACCAAGAGCAGGAGGACGAGCATGGTGGCCAATTGAACGGCAGCCATCACAACAGCTCTGGCAATGGACGAAGGTCGAATCTGCCCAAGGAAACAGTCCAAATACTGAACACATGGCTGCTGGACCACCTGAGAAACCCATATCCGACCTCTCAGGAAAAGAGGGAGCTTCTGATCAAAACGGGGCTGACCAAGATCCAGCTCTCAAACTGGTTCATAAACGTCAGAAGGAGGAAAATCTTCTGCGACTACTACGAACTGGCGAATAGGAATAGAGACCCAACAAATGAAAGCACCGAAAGAGTCACAGCTGCGGCTGTGCGAGCTGCCACGTCTTCATCGAATGAGGAAGAGGAACTCGCCAAGAGATTCGCACATGCCCCCTTGACAAGACGCAAGAAATTGATTGACCGACTTGAAGAGCTAAAAAAAGTATCAAGACCGAATTGAGTGGCCTCGAAGGCCTGCACTCTAATTTCCTTGTATTCCAACGCATCATTTCTCGTTGCAACTATTAATGAATTCTTATGTACTCTATTTTTACAATACTATGTTTCCTTTTTTTTTTCTGCCATTATTCAGGTATATAGTTGTCGTCGTCCTGATCCTTATGTTGTTGATGATTATTTGGATCGAAAGAACCCATGGCATCAGGTATGAAATCAATTCTCTGTTTGCGCTGATGGCCATGCCCGTGGCCGTGGGCCTGCCTATGTGTATGTTCTGGATGCTCTGAGTGATTTACGTTACCAACACGCTCCGCTAGCGGCACGGCAAATCCACCTCTTGATGCGTCGTACTCGAATCTCAGTTCATCGCTGACTTGACCACCACTTTTTCCACGTCCAAATTGCCTGCCGTCTTCAAAACCTGGGTCTATGTCAATCGTTATATTTCTGTCGTCTAGCTTTGTGTCACCTAGATACTTGACGGCATTCAATGCTTCATCAGGCTTACTGTATATGATAAAGCAAAATCCGCATGGGGTGAATTTGAATCTATCCAATCCCATAACTATTCTGGTGATTGTGCCACATTTGCTGAAAAGCTCGTAGATTTGTTCTTCGGAAGTATAAAATGATAAATTCCCGACGTAAACCGTTGATGATTTCATAGATTTTCGTAATTCATCCAGTCCCGACGGATTTTTTCTGGCCTTTCTTAGTAGATAGTTCGAGGGGGTATCCAATCTGTCTGTCGAATGATCGAACTTTATTTCATCAAATTCCTCTAACGACATAGTGGCTATGATATGTAAGTTCAATTTCGCTTGAAGTATCTGACTCTATATTAGGCGATTTATCTCTAGTTTATGATTTCATTTCACCTTGATTTTTTTTTTTCAACTGTTCGCTTTTTCTAACGAACACAAACACGATCTTTCTGTATATATCCTGCACAATCGTAATGAATGATTGTTACAAGGATTAAATAAAGAGCTTAAAGCTTATATACTCCACCTATCAATTACTAATGTCCACTTACCAAAGTGCCAACGAATTCATTGATGAGAATCTCTTTCAATATTAACGCCTTCTGTTATCTTTTCCTGCAGTATGGAAGGTTTTCATATTTCGCCAAGAAATACCCAAAAATTCAAACATCTGAGGCAATATTTTATAGGTAACCTTATTCCTGAGAATCTGCTTTGTATGACCAATTCCGTCAGGTTTGACTTTGTACTTGACCTATTATCAACGCAGTTAGTTGCTCATATGACGATGTGGAGGAGCAAAAATGCCATCCCCTGGAATCGAACCTGGGTTTCATCGGCCACAACGATGTGTACTAACCACTATACTAGGATGGCAATGTTTATGTTCAGTGTCATAATCCATGGGAGAGGCTATCACAGTTGTGAGAGACAAACTGATAAGGATTTTTTTTGTAGCCTTCGTGTGTTGGAACTGAAAATATTGAAAGAGGTTTTTCTGATGATCACGCCATTTTTTAATCCCACGGAAATGTGATGCAGGTATTGAGTGCTAAGTATTTAACGGATATCAAAAGGATTATCCGATGTAGTGTAACGGCTATCACACCACGCTTTCACCGTGGAGACCGGGGTTCGACTCCCCGCATCGGAGTAAAATTTACTTTTTGTGCCCTTTACCGAAGATTCAACAAAAAATAGTGTTTTCAATTCTCAAGTCAAAATAATTCCTACACTGACCGTACACTAACATATATTAATCAAACCCATTTCTGTAAGACTAAAAAGGCCCATATTTTGGATGTCGCCTCGAGCAGTTATCTCGAAAATAAATGTAACCTCGGACAATAGTGTTGCGGATAGCCAGCTTCCCTCTCAAATTAGCCTGCTCTGTAGTAAATAAGTACTTTGTGAATAGATTATTTATTGATCAATACGTATAGACAGCCAACGCGACGGAAACTCACAGCATTCCGTACTAGGCCATATAAGTGAGCGTTTTCCTTCCTCGGTCGCTGACAAAATAGAAACTAAAACTAAGCAAGGATGAAGGTATATGAGAGGATAATCATTTTTTTATGGATTTTGAATGACTCTCCTTGGCACTTGGTTTAGGAACGGTACGAGGTTTCAATAATTCAAAACTGCACATCAAGCCCGTAGTAACACTCATAACGGCACCCCAATTATTAAACTCACCGCAATAATTAGGAGCTGAAAAAATTGTGACAAGCTTTTTTTTGGCAAAGAATTCGTAGCCATCCTCAACAACCATATGACCTCTTATAACCAAATCGAAATTGAAATTTGAGCAGAATTCGGCAACATTCTTCTTGCCGAAAACATAGGAAACACCTCGGTCGTTAGAAGACCAATCCCGAGCCTGAGAGTCAGGATCACTCCAAAGCATGTCAGTGATCAGACCTTCGTCCGGGATATCTGTAGGTCTCACAATTTTCTCCATTTGGCGCAATGATTTCAGTTCTGGCGAAATGCCACCATGAACACAAAAAATCCTGTCTTGAATGATGGCAGCAAATGGAAGAGTATTGAAGACGTCAACAAACATTTTCCAAGTCTTGGAAGAAGTTCTTCGCTTGCACTCATCAAAGAAGCCATACATCTTTGTGACATTTGCGGATTCATGATTACCTCTCAACATAAAGAAATTATCCTTGTATCTAATCTTGTAGCAAAGCAGTAATAGGATTGTTTCCAATGACTGCTTACCACGGTCAACGTAGTCACCCAAGAATAGATAATTGGTCTCTGGTGGTTTACCACTCAGCTTGAGAATCCTCATCAGATCGATAAACTGACCGTGAACGTCACCAACAACTTTGATCGGAGCTTGTAATCTGAGTAAAGATGGTTGTTGCAGAAAGACTTCTCTAGCGCGATAACAAATCAGCTGGATTTCCCAAGAAGAAAATGGAAAATCCCTGGACTTATAGTATCTGGTCTCACCAATTTTCAGCAACTTCTCTATCGCCTTGTCAATGTCGATCCCCTCCACCGATGAAGCGTCATGAGGGTATCTTTTCAAAAAAATATTAGGGCCTTTGATGCCAGATTCAGACGCTCTTCCAGACTTGACTGTTTTGGAGCCGTTCGGCTTCAAATAGTGAGCATTTTCTGGCGCGGGGCTCGTAATCGAGCCTTTAATGGGAGACGGTGAGTAAAGCGTGTTGTCGCTGCTACTGCTACTGTTATTGGTGCCGTTGCTGCTGTAACTGCTGTCACTGCCGCCGCAGTTAGCAGCAGTCGTGATGGCAAACGCTCTTGTGGTCGGAACATCCAGGTCGAATTGGAAGCTCGTCTTGCCTTCTTTCAAAGCAGGTGGCCCACTGACCATGGTTAGCTCCGAGTCCGCAGACGTCGGAGGGCGCACCGAGGCGTTGGCATGCGTGAAGTATTTCTTCTCGGCCGCCAAATCATCTTTTCTTGCAGCCGGGATATCTTTTCTTGTCGTCGTCAGTATGTCTCTACGCTTCGTAGGCGTGTCGTCGTAATTCTTGTTTGTAGTAGGTAGGGGCCTACTATCATCGGGGTCGCTAGGTTCGTTAGCATTAAGGTCATCACTTGGAGTTAATTGTTGGCTGCTTGAAGAATTCGGTACTGCGAAATTATTGTTATTAGATTTCGACGGGCTGTTTCCCATGTCACTCTGATATGTTTTGTAATTCAAAAAAGATGCAAAAGTATCTGGTAGCTGACTGGTGTCTCTTGAACTGTAGATGCGGAAATGCTTAGTGGTAATATATCAACGGAGCTGGACAAATAAGCAAACTAAATCCTGCGAGCGAGACGAAATGAAGTGTAACAAAACGGATCAAACCGAATAAGCCAGTGTTCGACGGAATATAGCACAGAACACCGAGATAGAAAACTTTCTGGAGCGTCAGAGCGGTGCTGGCTGGAACCGAGGTCTCGAAGCCTCGATGTGTGGTCGATGGTGCGGAACCGTGAACTCTTCCCTGCTTGCTCCCAACAGTCGGTGTGTCGGTTTGTTGGTGCTGAATCATCAAACGCTGCTCGTTCAATGTGACTGCGCACGCAAACGCTTCAAAAAATTTGTTAATTTCCGAAGATTGGCAATATCCGTCCATTTCAATTCCACGTGGGGCCCGCGGTGATAAAACCACGTGACAGGTCGTGGCATTTCGCGCCATCGCATATACAACTCCGCAAACTAGGGGAGCTGGGCCTCTGGCAGGGTTACCTGGGCGTACCGGACAAGAAAGTGTCCGGTGTTTTGGATGCAGGCGTCCTGGAGCTTACGCGGAGCATGGAAATATATCTATTCCAAAACCATGGCATCCAAAAGGCTTGCTTTCTTCAGCTTTCAGCAACGGGAAGAGGACTGTGAATGAGAGGTCCAAGTGGAGGTCCAAGTCTCGAAATCAGGTAGTTGGTCAGATAGTGGACCAGACAAGATGGAATTTGAAGTGGAAAGAGCTGCAGCAGTGGCAGTAGCAGTGGCAGCGGAACAGGGAGCGGGGCTCCAGCGGGAGGAACAAGAAAAACAGGAGGTTGAAGATGAGATCATTGGAGCAGCCCAAGCGTTGACTGCAGATGCGGAACTTGGTACCAATGTGGACGACGTGGCAGAAGAAGAGGAGGATGAGGATGAGGAGGAGGATGAAGGGGAGACCCGATGCGTTTGCGGCGAAGTAGATCCCCCCGATGGCTCAGGATTGTACATCCAGTGCGAACAGTGCTCTGTGTGGCAACACGGCTACTGCGTTGGCATCGGGGAGGGCGAGGATACCTCTTTGGAGAAGTATTGGTGCGAACGGTGCAAGCCAGAGTTGCACCAGCTTTATGTGGAAGACGCCACTGGCAGGACAAGATCGATTTACAAGCCTGTACAGGAGAAGAGGCGACGTAACAGGAGAAGCAATAGACACGGAAAGGGCTCTGGGTCTGCCGTGGGCGAGGACGCCAATGAGGACGATGAAAAGCCTGCCTTGGCGCAATTGCAGGGACTCGCCGAAGCACCAGGAACAGCGCTCATGGCTGTAGCCACTCGCGACGGCAGCAATGGCACCAGTAGTAATAGTACTTCCTCGTCGAGGCCAAGGTCGTCGCGAGGCGGCTACCGGGCTCCTTCAGGAGAAGATCTCAAAGGTAATGCTGCTACCGATAGCAGCAGCAACAGTAACAGCAATGAAAAGACTAATGCTGATCATTGGGGAGGTAGTGAGAGCTTTGTTTTCCATCTCGACGATGACAAAAGGCTCCAGGACAGAAAAAGGGCCACTTTTTCTGCAAGAGAGGAGAAACAGTATCAGCTTATGCTTGAAAGAGCGATTCAGGAGAGTCGCAGAACCTCCCATCAGGAAGACTCAGATTCCCCCGCTGAAGGCCGACCAGAAGACCCCACTGGCCTCCCTGCAGAACAGAGAAAAGCCAAAGAAATAGAGGCTGACGTATTGGCACAACATGAAGCTGATAGAGCATTGTCACCTGTAACCCAGGGGCCTTCAACAGAGTTTTCTCGTACCGATAATTATGACCACAGAAGTTTCCCGGAACCCGCACACGACCGGGCTGTTAACGACGTTATCGAATCATCTGCATCACCACCACCAGGCAAACAGCATTCTCATTCACATTCTTCAAATTCCACCTCAGATGATGATTTGAAGAGGAATAATGGTACGAAAAGGTCACAAGGAGGCCCTAAAAGTGGAAGAAGGGGCAAATCGGCAGGAAGCAGCAGATCAAGTGCTGGCAGGAATAAAAACAGCATCAACACGCCACCAAACAATAAAACTGATATTGGCATTAGCAAACCAATGAAACCAAGGTTACCGCCTCAGAGGACGACTTTAAGTGAAATGAGAAGGAGAGTCTCTGCAATTATTGAGTTCATCTCACGAACTCAATGGGAGCTAAGTGAAGAGCATTCATCGAAAGATGATCTCGTACGATTTGTAGAAAATCAGCAATTTGTTGATCAAGTTGATCATATCTTTGAGAAATATGACCAGAGTTTCAAATTAATGGACGATTTAACAAGATCCTTACTGCTTTGGGAGAAAAAGTATTCAAATAGCTCAAGCATAAATGATTAACTAGGAATACATCAAAATTCAATTTTTCAGTACTATCTATATATCTCGAAGTGAATTTATATAATCTTGTGTGGAAATAACTGAAGTGCCACCCAGGATCACCCTCATTTTATTTTTCATAGTTTCATTGAATTGATGAACAAACCTTGCTTCTTCAAAAGTCACCCCTCCAATCACAAACAGTATTATATCCTGAGGCGGCACTGCTGATGAGTTTTGCATATGGGTATTTTCAGAGACATTGGATATACTCTTCAATCTCTCTCTTGACATTTTGTTTTTCGAGAAATCAGTTAAAAGCGTGGATATATCAGGAATATGCTGCATGTAGACATTATCACTATCGTTATTATTTTTTGACCCCATTCTACTATTAAATTTTTTTGCCAACTCGCTCAATAAATCATCTTTATCTGGATACCGATTGGCATCGCTGTCGCTATGATTGTTAGAGACATTTTTTGCAAATTTATGCAGGAAATTTATGTCATCGACCGGGAAAGAAGGCTGTTGTTTCAAAACATCAATGATTTCGTTCATCTTTGCATGGTTATCCCCATGTTTTAGTGAATAAATGCACACCAACTTCAATTTATAGAAATTATCCAGTTTTTGGCTTTTTAATAGTTTCATCATGTCTTGATAATCTTCTTGATTATCCTTGTGCACCGCAAGATTTTGTTCGACTTCGCTTAATTCCCAAATGTCCTTCAATTGCAACTGTCTGTCTAGTTCACCAACTATAGCCATATGCTTTGCGACGTTTCCCGATAATTTCCTAAATTCGGGATATTTTTCAATAAAATGTTTTATGTCCTCGATAGTGTCAATTTTACTGCTGGAGTGAGTCTTGTCCTTATAGTTTGTGACGTATTGTTTAACCTTATCACCCAATTCTCCAAAATTCAAATACATGGTTTCTTGGTAAAAGCCGTCTTGCTTTGGTGAAAGAGTCACTTTTTTCAAATTTTCATCTATATCTGGTATTCCTGAAAGATCAACTAAATTTCTTTTCACCCCAATATATTCATTAAGCATCGATTGATAAGTCCATGGTTGAAGAAGTGGAGTTAAAGGATCATTTTTCCTGTCTAGAAGTACCAAAAGAGGTGGCGAATCCATCAACGGAAAATCAAATAGAGTTTTCTCATTTTGTTCAATTTCATATACCAACTCTTTGGCCAATTTTTGACATAGTGTACTATTAGCCTCGTATCTAATTGCTGGTTTTATCTTAAGGGACAAGAGTAATGATTTCACACTCTTTGTACACTCGGCCAAACCTGTTTCATCCCATATTCCTTGTCTTGTGAAAAGGTTTGCGGGAGGTATATCTAATGAGAAAAAATCCTTATTTAAAATATGGTAGTCTTGAAAAATTTCCTCAATTTTGGTCACAACTTCGAGGTCGTCAGATTCTGCCAGCCGCTCTAGCTGAGATTTAGTTACGCTGTTGTTGAAAAAAATCTGATAGTCCCCATACTTAGGATTTTGCAGCTCTTTCAGAAGAAATTGAATAGTCTCTTCTGTTGGTTTAACGTAAACTAAGCACCTCAAGTGTCTCATCACGTCCCTATTGGCATTTTCTATTGTATCCACCAAATATATCTCGTGGTTTAGAAGTTCACTTTGGGTGGTACACATTGATATCGTTGTTGTCGTGTCTTTATCCAAAAGTAAGGCTTTTATTCTACTCTGTTCACTGACACTAACATTTCCACCATGTCGGGATTGTGAAGAGACTATCCTGTTAACGTAAAAGTCACCAGCCTTGAACAAGTCCATCTTTCCAGCGATTCAACTAACAGGTTGCAGCTTTACTGATAGGTACAAAATAGTCTTGGATCCTGGTAACTACCTTAAAAAGTTCCCAATGGCCTCCCATCCTCCAAGTTCAATATCGCTTTTCGAAAGGTGAAAATAACCTAGTTAGGAAATAACCTTCTAAATATGGATATTTTATTCTCCATTTCCTAAACAGGAAAATATGATTAGAAACGTGAAATAATATGCCATGGTATTGAAATGATGTCCCTAGGCAATTATTAGCACAAAACCAATACAAGAAGGTTGTAATATCAGCGCTAAAATATTGAAAATGGGTCCGAGAAGCAGGTCCCTCCGATCAGATATGGAGATGAGTTCGGCGCAGGGCCATGCCAAGGGAGGTGCCCAGATTCCGGCAAACGTCGCAGTTCATCCCACTAGGCCGTTTAGACAGTTTTCAACAAGGTCGAGAGCAAAAAGTGCAGCTAGCTTCAAGGGGTTGCACAGAATTGTGACGAGTGATAGTATTGGAGAGGATGATCCTAGCCTGAATACTAACGGGTTCAAGAAAAGTAAGAGCACAGATGCTCTTTGCAGGAAACGAGCTTTAAGCGGGCTCAATATGACAACTTTGGGCAGAGTTAGGTCTCATCCGGCACAGCCAAGCGTTTGGAGATCCGGATCTGATACCTCTCCCAACAGTTTTTCCATGACACAGACCATGGGTATCAAACCAAGCAGAAGCAAAAGCACACATTCAGTTGTTGAGTTGAGAGACGGGGACGAACTGTACGATGATGATTCAACAACCGACGAAGAAGTTGAGTATTTCACCGATGAAGAAGAGGACGAGGCTCATAATAGTAAGAGTAGTAATAATAGTAATAATAGTCATAACGGTGAAGAATCAAATGCTGAGAAGAGCGCAGAAGAGGGACGTCATAGAGGCACATCGACGGACTCAACACCCCACCATTCGCATTCTGTGCTGCTATCAGAAACCTTCAGTGATCTTACAGTCCCTTTTCCAGAGAAAGAAAACGAAAGTCACGCTATAAAACAACCCAGTTATAAAGTTCCTTCAAATCTGATAAAACAAAAGAGTTTGAATGAAGAGCCACCCTCACAAGAAAACGTTGCATATCATAATCAACATAGCAGCACAGCATTAAATATCGAAGAAGATGACGATAAGATTTTTGACGATGAGAAAAATGAAAAACTAAAAAAAACTCAAGACGAAGACGATGGTGATGACCATATCAGCCATCCGGATATGGACGCGTTCAACTCCAATAATGAAATTGAAGATATTACCAATAGCCTAACCAGACAGGTGAACAATCATAATGACACAAACACGGAGAAAATGATTGATGATTCGTGTTTTTTGGAGGAGTCTAAATTTAAGGGCACAGAAGGGGACTCCTATAAGGCTGAAGAAGAAACATCTTCTAACAATGAGGAATATGTTCCAGATATGATTCTTTCACAATCGACGGGAATGGAAAGAAGATTTGAGCAACCACCTTCTATCCAAAATTCTCTCGCAGACGATTATCCAATAAACTTAGGAAATAGAGAGGAGCATAAGATCACTAATTATGATAATGCGAATGATCTAATCGGAAGAAGCAAATATGCGGATAATGGAGAGGATACTGGCTATTTTAAAGGGCAATTTCCAAAAGAGACAAGGTGTGATACTCCGCAACATCCTGTAAATCCAATTTCAAGTTTAACGACTACTTTACAGGGCTCCGGTACAGGAAAAACCAATGGCACAGCTCGCATGGAGAACTTTCTCCAGAAAAGAGCTTCTCAAAATTCTATACTGAGATCTGATTTGAGATCCTTATTATCATCAGAGAAACCGCAATCAATACATAGAGATCTCTCATCGTCTTCTAATGTTAACAATTTCGCTCAATTTTTGAAATCTGATGGTATGGACGGCGAATCAAGAACACAACGTAAACTGTGGCTCCAGAGAGAAAATTCAATAATGGATTTGAGCGCCCATAATGACGGAAACGATCCAATATTCATGGCTAGCAATGTTGACGTCAAAAGAGAATTTGAAAGAGTATCTCACGAGTACACTAATGTGAGAAGATTTGCAAATCCTGTAGAAGAGGCTTTGATGAGAATCGATACTACTCAAATTGCGATTGGAATAAAGGGCTCAAAAACACATGGTTCGGATATCTCTGATGTACTATTTCCTAATTACGGCTCTAATACAAAAGTGGATGAATTTTTGCCGCGCACAGAAAATACAAAGCTCCATAGGATCTTATCAGGCATATGGAAAGAAGAGAGTGCTATCTTTAATAAAGATACGAATCCCATGAACAAGCAAAAAGCGAGCTCTGCGAATCATCTCCTATTTCAGTCAGGGCGTAACGCTCTGAGGAATACAATGGGTTCTGCCACAGGTTCACATCAAAGAATGGTAAATTCTTTGCAGCCTACAACGCGAGCGGTGTATAGACGGATGGAGAACAACGTTAGCCACCACCAGCGAACATGATAATGTCCACAAGAGGAGTTATTGCATATAAACATAGGTTTATTATTGAGATTACATAATGCGGTTTTTGTACATGTCACAATACCACATAGACTGTTATAGCAATGCTTACATTACTTTGTATTACAATTGTATTTTTAAGCACGTATATCGAATGCGACTGGCTTTATGATATCTCATAAAGGAACTCGAAAATTAGATACACGTCCCTCCGCGTATATGGTGTCCAAAACATGCTCAAGCGTACCATTCTCTTTGAGATTCAAATATTTCTTGTATAAAATCAATGCGGTATAAGCGTCCTCTATAGAATCGTGATTGCCCCCTTGAATGTTCCTATCTAACAACGCGAACGCCAGGTACCTCAGCGATAAATAACGTTTGCCTCTGAGGAAATATACAGCAGTATCCCTGATTTGACTCTGCGGAACATTAATATTGATATTTTTGAAGTCGTTACTCAGGCCATGACCGACAAATACACAACCTAGTTGCAAAAGAAGCCATACCTTTCTATAGGTAACTTCTCTTGAAACTAGTTGTTTTTTACTTTTCTGGAGATCTAAATCCCCCGGATAAATGCCGCTATATCGCGTGACATAATCCTCTATGTGTTCATCATTGAAGATGTAATCGTCGATGAAAGGAACCCCAAAGAGATCATTATCCTCACATCTGATTGCGGACAGTCTCGCTAATGCAGTTTGCTTTGGCTTTGCTATTTTTCGAGCGCCGTTACAATCAATATCACAGAGCTCTTCACTTAGAATAACAAATTCAGCATCAATTGCAACTAATGTTCCAGGCTTTGGAGCTTCTTCGTTACTCAGCAACTTGTACTGTGCTTCGTTTGTATTCCTAATAGTATTTGCAAAGTGATCGCGATATAAAATTCCATAATCGATACGATATGTATCAACAGGAAACAAGGGCTTTCTCAATTCTTCGGCATCACAATATATAATTGTCTCAGGCGTTTTCCACCATGCAGAGATATTAAGTGCCTCATCCTCATCAATCTCTACTGCTAAGTAGCCATTGAAAAGATACCATTTGAACTCGCTGATATCTTTGTCAAAATACCTAACGTATGTTACGTATCGTGATTCTCCATCAGTATCATCTATTCTAGCAACGTAACCATTCAACTCGTACTTGAAAGTGGGCTCTCTCCCAGAAAAATCGGAGAGGTTAGGTAGCAAGATGGATTTATCTTTCGAAATAGTTGCATAAAATTCCTTGGAAAGCCAATTCTTGACTGATTTCACGGTACTCCACTCATTGCTTGATAGAAGGAGATCTAGTGATAAAACGGGTGGAAGATTTCTTATAGTTCTTTCGTATCCGACTATTTCCTGTTTATTTCCTTTCTCAGTTGGCCTAGCAATATATTTGACCCTCCGCATTGATGATTCGATGAAAGGCATAATGGTGGAGGTAGTCATTTTTTTATTCGGATATTTAGCACCATTTCTGGCAGGCGATAGTACAGTCAAAGTTGGCACAATATCCGATGTTTTTTCACACGGGTTGCAGTTCGATCGTACGACCGAATCTAATTGTAACCCAAAGAGTTCCTTAAATGACGAATCCTCAGTTTTTTTCTCTCGCTTGCTAGTAACTAGGGACTGAAGTAAAAAGTCGTTGAACCTCTGTATCGCGGACTTTTGTAACTTTTCGAATTTTGGCCCAGATTTCGAGCCTATGATTGACTTCTGTGACCTAGTTGGAGGTTCGCTTGAACTTATCATTAGACCGAACTCCTTTGCTTCCGATTTTGAATTAAAGGTAGTTTGAAAGTTCGTAGGTCGGCATACTGTTCCTCGAGATCTGTCCATCATGTCATATAAATATCCCAGTTCTGTCAAAAGTGATGCTGGCCCGAAATTTTCATCCTTCAAGCAGCCAACAACTAAATTGAATAATTCTGGAACGAAGCGATAGAGCTGCAGAATCGAATTCGTGTAAACATTATCACCATCTGTGTCTAGAGTAGAAAAAGGTGTCTGGTTGAACGCATTAAAATCGAAACTGTCCGTCCCATATCGCCCATGACTCAACTGCAACTTGCCGTAAGCGGGCGGTATTTCACCATCTTTGAGGCTTTTGTATCTTAATATGTCTTCTGGCACATATCCGGACGCTGCCTTCTTCCTCGCATCTTTTAAAGATATGTAAGACTCTAGAGCGTTTCTTTGCCCAAACTTCTGTTTATCGTAACGATATAGTGAAAAGGGTTTCTTTGTCGAGTCGGTAGAAAATGGTTGCGGGGATATCGCTTGAGATTCTGCCACAGGTGGCATATCTGGATTTATATTCTGAGGTATAGTGCCTGAACTTCTGAAAATAACATTATGCCAGGCCGACAGCAATTTCTGATTATAGTAAGGCAGGCCAACACTACTCAAAGGAACAGTATAATCATCTATGGATGTTACTGTGGATACCGGCCCGTCATCAACGTAATCGGGATATTCCCATACTTCGGGGGTATTCGTAAAATTCCCCGCGTCTTCAGATCGAGTCCAGGTTGAAAGCATATTATCACTCCCAACAAACGCGAGAAAATCTCCGCTAGGCGATAGAGTGACTTCCCTGATAGATTGATTGGGATGAATATATTGGCTTCTCAAACTTGTGTTCACTAGATCAATGAAGTCAAAAGCTCCCGATTCTGATGCGACAACCATTACTGTTGGTAATAAAGGATGTAATTGCACAAAATCAGCTCCGCCTGCTCCCATTGTTGTTCCTTTAGAAAATGAGACTGGTGGCAACTGCTGCATGTTTCTTAAATCATAAACATTAACAAAAGGATCGGCATACATGCTATTAAATCTCCTTGACTTTCCAACAGTCACCAAGGTATAACCTCTTGAATCCATGTCCGAAATAGTGCCAGAATGTGCCGAAAGGGATTTTATAAAAGTATTAGAATTTGGATCTAAGATATCAACACCCCCAGACTGTTTGCCAACCGTTAAAAGCTTGTTATTTGAACACATCAACTTGACTTTAGAAGAATAATTAATAATAGAGCTCAGACAACCTCTATTCAAATCTACGGTAACAATCCCAGAGTTCAAGTCATCTCCTGCACAATAAATTTCGTCCTTTTGTTCAGCTGAACCAACTGACATTGCATTCAAGGAACTGAATGAGGCTATATCGACACTAGTGAGATTTAACAAGGTTATACCTCTCCGATTGGAAAAATGTAAGGAATCTTCGCTGAGCGATAAAATGCCTTCCCTGTGGCTCAGTAAATCATTAACGGGCATGCCTCCTATGTGCGCTGCGTGACGAGTATAAAGCGATAGACTAGGATCATATGATGATACTCTTCCGTAGCTATCACCGATCCATATTAAATTAGCCCGCGTATCAAATACCGTTTTCATAGCTTCCTTATTCTTATCATCATAACGGAAATAGGGCTTCTTCAAATGTTCTACCAGATCCAAGGAATGTGTAAAAGAATGCTGCCAATTATTCATCCTCAAACACCATTCGCAAGGAAATGTAAATCCTGCTCTGTGAGAAGAAATTGACTACTTATGAAATGACACCAATATTTTTCAAACATAGCCATTTATGCCATTATTTCAAGGGCAATGTGTGTCTTCCGCCAAAAGGTCTACGAACAGTCCTCACAAGATGCTCTGAATTACCCTACTTATAGTTTTTAATTATGAAAAAATTTGATAGCTCATCGGCTAATGTACGTAGAATGAATAAAATCAATGCTTAAGGCAACCTGGAGGATTTCAATTGCAACTAGCTGACAACCTTTTGCTACCATGAAAGAGCTCTCTCATTATGGACCCTCCCTCTGTGTGAAGTTCTATGGGAATCATGTTTTTGCGGGGTATGGCCCATACATTCATATTTACAACTATGTTTCCGGTAAAAAGATCAATGAATGCAGGGTATTTCAAAAAAATAAAGTTCATCATATTGTCATTTGTGAATCAGGCTATGCATTACTATGTGGTATGAAATCTCTGTCAATTGTCAGATTGGATAATCTGATGGATTCCAAGTCAGTGTTGGAGAACGAAAAGATGATTCCAGAATGCATTACCAGTGGGGAATTTAGTTACGATTTTGATCAAGTTTATCTTTTAAATTGTTACAATGAAGTAATTATCATCGATCTTGAGGGTAATGTGCTATCAAAGAAGGCGGTTTACAGCGAGAGATCAATTCTTTACTCAGGTTCGATAAAAGTGCTGTCTAGGGATAGGGTCTATATTAATGCTGGTACTGTCATGGGCGGCGTGCTAATTTGGGATCTATTTACAGAAAAAACAATACATAATCTACTAGGGCACGTCGGTTCTATATTTCATGTTGTCCTCAGCGACGATGTAAAATACGTTGCCAGCTGCTCAGATGATCGGTCAATAAGGATTTGGGACTTTGAAACAGGGAAGGAACTCTGCATTGGATGGGGGCATACGGCAAGAATATGGCAGCTGAAATTTTTCGATGGAAATAAAAATTTGATTAGTATTTCGGAGGACTGTACATGCCGCCTATGGTCAATAACAGCAGAATCGGAGAATAGGATTGAAATTTTGCAACAAAATATTTACGAGGTCCACCTAAGCAAAAATGCGTGGAGCGTGGATGTGCATGCAGGTGATATGATTGCCGTTTCTACAGGCAACGACGGTAGAATCAAGTTAACTGACCTAAAGCAGCTATCAAGGTATGGCGATGAAGAAGCATGTTTCAGCTTGGAAAACATATCCGCATCAGCTGACATTGAATTTAAAAGGGACGAGATCATCAAGGGTTTTCATATATATGAATTTGGTGTAGTGGCAATTACGTCACAAGGTAATGTTCTCACTTATAATCGAGAAAAAAACTGGGAATATCTATTCAACGATAGCCGATTTATATCTTACAGTTACACTAATGGTTTGTCGGACAGAAATATTGTGATATTCTCCAATAATACGGGAAATATTCTTATATTGAAATTCGCTAATGGCAATATGGATGTCATTAGCAAAACGGAGTTTGAAATCAATGATCTCTCCAAGATAAATAACTGCATGGTTTGCGTGCATGATTCTTTAAATTTCATGATACTTCTCGAATCACCAAACCCCAATGACAACATGTTATGCTTGATAATCAACAGTTCAACACTGCAGCTCGAACGTAAGATCACACTGGCCAAACCAGAAAATTTTACCTCTTCCTGTGTCGAAGTGTACCAGAATTTTCTTCTCGTTGGTTCAAGATTTAGTACATTAGCTATTTACGACCTTAATGTGTCAAAATTACTTTGTATTGTCAGACGGATTAATCCTGGCGACACGACAACGTCAATCAAGTACATCGAGACAGTGAAAGGTCAAGCAATTTTCTCTTTAACAAACAGAGATGGCTATTATAATTTCATCAAAATAAATTTTGATGAGAGACTGCATGAAAATAAAATATCTGTCTCCATAATTCATAGCAACAAGATCGTACGTGGATTTCTAGAGGATGCATATATGGACAAGAATGGAGATTATATTATCCATGGGTTTAAATCTAATTTGTTTTATATTTATAATGAAACCAAGGGATATGAAATTGCCAGTCAGGTGTGCGGAGGCGCTCATCGTCAGTGGAAACTCTGCTCAACAAAAAAAAGTCAAGTTTTTGTATACATTAAAGCATCAAAATTGTTTTTCAGAAGATTCCATACTCGTTCTATACCAGATACGCTTCGCGACGGTATCCATGGGAGAGAAATACGAGATATAACTATCAAAAAGGATCAAATATACAACAATGGCTACCTATTTTGTACGGGCTCTGAGGATACCAGTATAAAGCTTTGCCACTTTGAAAAGTGCTCAGGCAAAATAACCAACTACTGGACGCAAAGGAAACATGTGTCTGGCCTGCAGCGCTGTTCCTTTATCAACAAAAGTTTACTAATATCTTCCTCTGCCAGAGAGGAACTCTTCTTATGGGAGGTTAATACGGATTCATCACAACGTCCTTTCATGAAACTACTTCAAACGCTGCCAACATCGACAGCGAACCCAGACTTAAGAATTATGGACTTCTCTGTCCAATTCATAAAAGATGATATTGGATTTATTATGGCAACTGTGTATTCGGATTCAGCGATAAAGATTTGGTTTTATAACTCAAAAAAAAATACCTTCGAGTTAATAGTGGATGGAAAATACGAAACATGTTGTTTATTGAACGTTGAACTCATTCAATATTACCATAGAATATATTTGGCCATAACTCCAACTGATGGTCATTTAGTGTTTTATAATATCACCAAGAGCATTCCCTTCAAACTTGAGAAGTCAAATGGCGAATTAGTTGATATTCAGCTAGATATTATCCCATCAAATTTACCAGATGCTGAGTTCAAGCTACCAATACACCAGTCTGGTATTAAAACGGTAACCTCTGCCATCAATTCGCATGGGAACCTGAATTTTTACACAGGAGGTGACGACAATGCCATAGCAATTTCTTCCATGAATATTGACAAATCTACAGGGAGAATGACTGGCCGCATCACCGCTTTCTCTGGCAACGCTGCAGCGTCAACAATTACGTCATGTGGTATGATTCGGCACGACAAATTGTTAATGACCACATCCGTTGACCAAATCGTGAAGGTGTGGGACATTACCTCGGACAAACTTCGATTACACGATAGTCAATATGTTTCTGTAGCAGATACCGGCTCCTCTGATTTCATCACCAACGAAGACGGCTCAATCTCTGTCCTCATAGGAGGTGTTGGATTTTCCATTTATAAGGAATGCTTAGATCTTGATTGATGATTTGCAGGAGAAATTTATTGCGTGATCTTCGCACTCAATTGTCTTCTTTCAAATCAAATGTGTCTACACATATCAATTCCTCCTTAAAACTAAATTTTAAATTATTTACATGTAATATTATCCACTATCGTTGATATAAAAATAAAAACATCTTCAACCTTTTTCAACCTTGGCGTTGCTTATGCTTCTTGTTCGATTTGCAGTATACGTACACTCTTCCTTTCCTTCTCACAATATAACAATCGCTGCAAAACTTCTTTACCGAAGTTCTAACCTTAAATCCCCTGGCAAACAATGGAGTAAGAATTTGAGCACTAGGAGAGTTTGGAAATGGAAAGTTACAGACGGAATTGCGTAACGGCGATAATAATATCAGAGAACTCCTGTTGACGGCCGCAGATCTAGCTAAACTAGTCAAAATCGATCCGCGAAACATCCTCTCTAACAGAATCTTAAGTACCTTAGATTCCTGGAAGATTCACCCAAAACTTAAGAGGGTAAAGGCCAAAAGAAATGGTTGCGTAATTAAGGTATGACTCCTGTATTCTTTCTCTTCCTCAACATTTTATTCGTGAAACTTTTTCATATAGCACTTAGTGTTTCTTGACATGTGACATGAATCTTAACAATAAAAGAATGATATGGTGTAGCGTAAGTATACAAGTATAGACAGCCGACAAAGCGGCGGCTGGTAAGTTACGTCTATCGAGTATTTCCGCAGATGAGCTGGCAGACTATTGTAACTAAAGAGGCCATAATAAACGGAACTTATGCGTTAATCAGGGAACAAACAAAATATTTTTTATCCAAGAAAATACTCGATGACGTATCGTTGAATGATGTTACTATTTACCGAATGGTCTATAGGAGGTTTGTGCGACTTCGCCCATTTATATCTAGAAGAAAAATGGTAAGAAATACCTATACCGACTATTTGCGCTACAAATTCAAGAAGGAAGATTACAATTTCAAGAGATCGGTGCTCTTCACAACACCCAGTGAATGCAGTATCCGAGAGCAACTGTGGAATAGTCTTGTGTTTATCACCAAGTCTGTTTGCTACTTACCGGAAACAAGGCTCAGCAAATTTGATATTGCAAGGGATAACACTTTTTGTCGACAGATTTTGAAGAACATACTAACAATGGAATATCAGAAGCATTACTTGATATATGGAGGTAGATCCAAAAAAAGCGAATTGTATTCAAAATATATGAAAACTTTTGATCACGTCAAATGCGAATCTGAATCTGATCCAAAATCGACAGTGATTGGCGAGTTTGAAAGATGTGTACTTTATTTAAATGAATCGTTGCAAACCAGGCTGTAATAACAGCATTGCTCTTAGCTATGCCCAACCATTGGAATACTTTTTGGGCGAGAACTGTACTTGTTCTGGACGCATTATGTTTTTGTTTTCAGAGAAAGACGAATGATAGAATTGCGTGGAAGACCAGGATTGTAAATACTGAATGCCATCTGGACTTTGCAAAGGGGACAAATATCCTTGACCACGATACCCTCGTGCTGGTGCGCTTTTTCTTTTAGAGTTTGAATTTGGATTGGAATTTGGGGTCTCCGACCTTTTACTTTCAGCATTTTGTGCTCTAATAATGAACTCGTGCACAGTCTCTCTCGATACAACTTTGAGTTCTTTGGATTTAAACCAATCTGATAATACCATCAAAGCTTTATTAAACAGCGGATTCCCCTCTTCATATGTTATCCGTAACAAATCTCCATTAACTGAAATTTCGATATTCATTGTATGCTTGAACGGCACCACCAGAGAATTGTAAAAATCTTCATTTAAGGGGATTTCTTTGTTGAGATGAAATTCTGTTTCAGCACCAAATGATGAGCCGACCAACTCTTTGGCCGCATTGAATGCCGTATCATCATTTCCTCTAATCTCTAGAAGATATCCGTCGGATGGCTCCACAAAAGGGAACATTATATATACATTGTATTTTTTTTCAATGTTTCCAATCGTCTGACCACCTCTGGAAGCTGATGATAAGGTATATCTATATTGCCCGGGCGATAATCTTATCAGAACCCTTGGTTGTATTCTTCCGTAGTCTCTCGCAAGTTGATTTAGTTCACGTTTAGCGGAACATATGGATGACACGTTCTTATAAGGACATCTAATAATGACATTATCATATCTTACATGACAAAGTTCATTTTGCGGTAGGAGAAAGCTATTGGAGAAGCGCACAAATACGTTATATTTTTTCATAGTCGCTTGAATTACGGATCCTCCGGCCCCAATGACGGGTCGATGATAAACCTCAGGTATGAAAAATGAGTCTTCTGCTGGTAATTCATTGACAACCATCGAGAATGCCTCTTTGAAATCATTCAGCGAATCCGCAATCAAACTCAAAAACATTGCATCATCTCCAGCAAACCGTTCTAATTTTATAAGACTTGGAGCACTTTCCATGATACGTGTTATCTTACCATTTTTTTTACCTGATATAAAATCCTCGTAATCACTATGAATTTCAAAGATTGATTTCAACTGATACAATGTGTCTGACGGCAGTGTCGATAATATTTTCGCCAAACAATCTAATAAGCCACTTCTTTTTAAATTTGATTGGTTAGAGAAGTTATCCGACACCATCTCTGAATGATTTCCAACGATCAATAATTGGTTTGAATTCAATGGTGTATAAGCTACCAATATAGGACCATACGTGTCGTCCACACATATAGATCGCTGCAGATCAGAAGAAAAAATGAAATTTTCACGCAAGGTAACTTGGATTTCTACTATTTGATGAAGTACGTTCACGGTAAAAACCTTGGTAACGGACTCCAACAAAGCTACGCATGGAGATTGAAAATCAACATACTTGTCTGTCACCCTTACAAATGACTGATACTTTACCATAAGTCTGTTTAATTCCTGCTGGTAATGTTTTCGAATAAATAGTAGTTTTTGAGGTGAAATATTGGAAAATCTCTTGCAATAAAGTGATGAGTTGTATTTCTGAACCGTCTTTAGCACCGCTTCCTTAGCAGCTAACACTAACGCATGGATTTTACCGGAAAAGAAAATTTGTGGACGGTAATTCTCAGTCAAATTTGCATCACTTTTGAACGGACACATCAGGGAAGGTATATGAACCTCAGTCTTGTAAGTACATGAAATGTTTTTAATATTGGCCAATTCAACAGCTATTGCTACCGGTAAGAGAGATGGTGCATCAAGATCCAGATACTCTATGAAAGTTGGTGAGGAGTCAGAATTAGAACCCTGGTATAGTTTTATCATGGACCATAAATGAAGATAAGCAGTAGAAACATGCGATTCGAAACCTATAAGATTAATGTAGAATGATGTTTGTACAGCAATCGTTGATAAATTGTATATTTGGTCTCTCGTCACAACAATTTCAACATCAAATTCTTCTGCTAAGTTCAGCAAAGGGAGTTCAAGCTCTTTCAAAAGCAAATAGTCCTTTTCTGGATCATTTGAGCTTGATTCAAATGGCATTGTTGCTGAGGTCATAGGTTCATGATAGCCGCTCTCGGTTATTCCACGCAGGACATACATATTTGAACACGATTTACTCGCTTTTAGTCTTATATCTACCGTATCGCTGGGAAAATCATATATTGCCCTCTTTGCCGGTAATAACAATGCAAATTCATCCCCAACTTGTCTCCAAATCCTTCCGGTCTGATAAAGGCAGGGCACTTCGCAAAACACAAAAGTACATAATTCGTTAAGGACTTTTATGCTCATAATAACTTATTGTATCCACTTTCTCACTTGGCTTCTGAGGCCAATTGAGGTGAGAGCAGACGTTTACACTATCATTTGCACCATTATGGTATAACATTTCTAAACAACAAATTCGGTATTAATGAATCTTCTTTTGGTGTATTTGTGTTTATTTCCTAATCGGGGTAATGTATTACCCGGGTAAAAATGGACATGCCTCATAAAACTACTCATAAAACTACAGCATTTTCAACAATGTCATCATTCTTCAAGCCGTCGAACTATTTCGACTATTCCAACAGGCGTATATGGCATAGAAGTTGTGATGTTTATTAACTTGTTATTTCCATGATCTGTGCATGTTCGAAATCGTAGTGTGCACTTTGGTCTATTCACATTATTTGATCCAGCGATGAACCGTTTATACCACTTGTTCCATAGATCGAATAATATTAATACTGGTAAGGAGGCCTGCCGTTCCCTAGCCATTTATCGCTCGATTCTTGTAAGTGGTGCTCATAAGGGGTCGAAAGCTCTTCAGCTGCATGCTCCCGTTCCGAGCGATTCCGCGTGTAAACATAAACAGAACATCGGACTCTTCTCACAGTTCGATAAAATATGACAGCTTATATGAAAGAATAAAGAAATCTTTAAAAGTGTATAAAAGGATATTACATTTCTTACTATAAGCATGGCTGTTCTCAAAAAGAGGCGTACTACACATGGGAAGGCAAGTCGACAACAACAACAACAGCAGCAGCAGCAGCTTCGTGCTAAACAACGATTTGAAAATTCGCGATTGAAGCCTGAGCAGGTCAGCTCCATAGTTCATGATGAAAGCGATACCCTGTCTTATCGTTCATATCTCATGATAAACTTTGTTAAATCAGCGGAGTTTATAGATGTACTTATGACACAGCCAGTCTCTAATAGCCAGATTAGACCTCCAACAATTTTTGGGAGATTAAATGCACAGAGTCTCGATGAAAAACTATCATCAGAAAAGGAACAGTTGCGTCTCCTTAAGGAAGCAACTGACAATTTCTCTTGGAACCTGAGCGAGGACTCTCAATTTTTCAAAGACAAGTTGAGAGAAGCACTGAACAGCGGTAAAAATGGAACGCCAGAAATCATGAGGGACTATCTGGAGAGGTTTCAACTCAGATCTCAGAACGATAGGATTGTCTTTCATAGAAATAAGTTTAATCATTTGAGGGCGGATACGAGTGAAGCACCTTCTGATTACTGGGAAAAGCACACACAACTGAAGAGAGAACAAAGAGAAAAGGCATTAGCTCTACAGAAAAAAAAGGAACATGAAGAAGCACAGAAGGAGAAGATTCGACTAGAGGAGGAAGTTAAGCGAAAACTCGCAATGGATGAGGAGCGCAGAAAGAAGGAGGAGGAGCAGAAACAACAAGAACGGATGCACTTGCAATTACAAATGCAGCAGGATCAGGATAGCGTCAAACCACTAGGACACGTAGAATTGCCCCAACAGCCGGCGCACCAATTGCCAGATCTGCTGCAAGCACAGGCAAAGAGTCACCTCACAAATCCGCTGGACGTATCTGAAGGGCAAACGGGAAGTCAGGCTCAAATTTCTCAGCAAATGTTGCAGCAGAATGATGAACAAGATGAACCAAATGAACAAGATGAACAAGACGAACAAAATCCCCCACAAATTCCTACCCAGAACGGAATTGACAGCATTTTTGGCGATTTTGGTAACGAACCATTTAACAGTGGATTTGATGATGAATTTGGTGAGCTGGACACTGCTTTCTTTTAAATGATTGTTCGTTTTAGGTTTTATCAAAGTTAATTAATGATTATTTAGATGCAGTGATTAGATTACATTTAATGCAAAGAAAATCTTTTTTTAGAGTATGAGTCTTCGCTTATATGTTAACGCATGCAGAAAATCTTGCACATATTGCGCCTATTTCCAGAAAATGTCGTTTATTTGCCTAATAAGCCTTCCACTGGCAAATGCAATTGTGCCAAAGGTAACTACAAGCTGTACGGTAATCAAACTTAAAACTGCGAGAAGGTACCTAGGGCAGAAAATCTTCCAGACCATCAAATGTCTACGAAAGTACGTCACCCAAATGAAAGAACTCAGGCAAAGTACTGTGTTATACACCAGTAGCATGCCACAATTCGAGACAATACGACCTAATAGTGTTTGTGGTTTTAACCCGTCTGGTTGCTGCTTCCATAGAGTCAGCAAGGCAACGGAAAGAGCAACGACAATATGTGGGCCAAAAGTATTGAGGATCACTGCAACATGGGTCAACGGGAAAGTAATCTTTTCGGAAAGAATGAACCCAACATCCCACTGAACGGAAGGTATAGTTGCCTGATGTCCAGTGGTAAAAAATTGTAGATATGCTAAGAGCCCTAATGCGAAAGGACCCACGATATTTTCTTTCAGCTTCAAAAGGTCAATTATCTCTAAAATGGAAAGCAGTTGATTGCACATTAGATAAAGCGATATTTGTGCCAGGGGTTTATTGAAAAGGCATATACACATAAATGCATTTATTACCAAAAGGAAATACTGTGCTCCATATGCATTTCCATACCCCAAAACAGTTGCTTGATACGATTTTGCGTCTGTATTGTGAACATTAAGTTTAACGCAAAGAGGTCCCATCATCCAGCCAACATTGGAGGCTATGAAGGCAAAGCCAGCTATTATCCTTGCAAGTGTGAATTTGAAAATAGAGACATTCCAGGACCAATCAACAATGGTGTTTTCTAGAGCTGTTACAGTCCAGTAAATGAAATTTGCAAACAGAATACTTTTTAAAAAGATATCAATCCATATAGGCGCTGCAGCCTGATATGATAGCGATAAGTTATAATAGCCCTTAATACACGCTGGCAGCAAAGCAACTATGATCAGGCACAATCCCAGACACCACCATGCATAATTTGTTTTATTTGTAAAGCTCGGAACACAGAGCTCACCTTGCTCTTCTCTACAAATGGTAATCGTGGAAGCTAGCCTGGTGCAAACAATTAGAACAATTGAGTGATAGACACCTAACAGACGTGCAAATCTTGTCAAAGGTAAAGAATCAGAGTTTGCCGTTCCCTTACTTGTCCCCGAGGCGATACCTTGTTTTTCACTGATTGTGGCGGTTAATAAGGCCGTCGTCGAGTGCCTTCTTGGAAGAAAGACGAATTCATAAAGAGTTAACATTCCCAAAGTTATGAGTAGAAAGCTAACGATTTTATCTTCCCATATAGTAAATGAGTTGGAGGTGAACAACAGCGCATGTATAGTCAGTAGCATTGCCCCTATTCTAGACCAGTAATCCGATAAATCCTCCAGGAACCGTATAAAGATCCACTTTAAACTATATCTGTCCAATACGGGAATACAGCATCCCACAATTATGCCTACTGCAGTCGCAAGAAGTGAACACCAAAGCGCGTCATCTACAAATGCTGGCTGGTGGAAAACGTAAAATATACTGTGAAAGCATGCATTTGAAACCAAAGACATCATAATAATCCAAGGAACAAATTCAGGAACCATTTGACTGACAACAATTGAAGGGATCAATTTTGTGATGGCCAATAGCAACACGAGTGAAACAGACAATAAAATAATGCCTGTACCAATACTCCAAAAATCGAACCTCGTCCATAAATCCTTACAAATTTCTAGGAATTCGATCTGGTATGTGATACCTAGAGACGGATTCTCCTGTGCACTTTTCCATAGGTCTTGTAAAACATCATCTCTCTCAGGATGAATCGACATATGGCTTTCGCCCTTGTATTGTACCAATTGATCCAGAGTCAACAGTGAATAAAAGTCCCTTTCTTTTCGTGAACTCGAGACTTCATCTATAGGCCAACCCAGGCTGTTGAATGGAATTGGTGCTCCCAACAGTAGCGAGATAGATGGAACAAGGTCAATTTGGTTGACTTGTCTATAGTTGTCACCCAGATTACTAACGTCATAATCATGGGCCCTTTCTTGCTTGTTTTGGAATACTCCAGATTGCTTACTGTACATGAATAAAACACTTTCCAATTCATCTTTGGAATCACCTCCATGATTACCAGTGTGATCCATTCCATGATCTCCCATGACAATCAAAATCGTATCATCATCAAGCGCAGACATTACGTCCTCAATGAATGTATTAACCTGCAATAACTTTTCACGCATTGTAAAATGATTTGGACCATATTTATGACCAACATGGTCGACACCAAGCATATGACCAATGAGGACGTCCCAATCCTTTTTTTCAGCTCGCTTGTTAATAAGGTGCTTCTCGAAATATGAAATGACGCCATTATCGACCGTATCAAGATCCCACACATTCAGAGACTCGAATGGCGCACTCTGTGGCGCCAGAAAGGGCTCAAATAGCTTATCCCAAGTATCGTCACCAACAAAGAAAATCTGTTTACCCTGCTCATGCAATTGCTTGATAATGTTATCTTCCTCTATTACGCTACCATCAAAATTGGAGCCTGCATCAATAAACGTGGGAAGACTGCCAGTCGTTAGCCCCTTGAGTCTCTGCAAAGTCGTTGTTGGCGGGTCCGCGATGAATTTCAGTAGCATGGAGGATCCACCGGTTTGCTCTTGAAAACTGTGATACAGGACGTCGAGGTTATTATGGTAATACGAGTTGAACTTGGCGTGGCTTTCGTCCACAGGTATCGCAAAATCAAACCTCAGAGCATCAACGATGAGGATGACAGCCTTGTCGAACTTTCCATACTCTTGGTCTTTGACAGCCACGTTATCCAGTACTTGTCTTGTCAGCAGAAATCCTCTGGTAAAAAACGCGATCGCTATGAACTGAAGGGTGGCCAGCGACGCCAGCAGTAGAACGTAAAGCGTGTGTGCCTTTCTAAACTTCTGAATTCTTGTTCGATAAAGTCTTTTTTCATCAGCAGATGTGCTCAACAGCGATTTCTTTATCGAATGTTCATCCATCTAGCAAACAAAGTATGTGCAGGATTTGCTTTGATTTACCCCTCAACTGGATAGACTAGAAGCTTCTCCAATTCCAAAGCAAAAGCTGCAATCGATTGACGTATAGTGCCGTTTAACAATTCAAATAGCCTGCTGTCCATCGAATGTTGACACATTGTAGTTCGTCTATTACCTATACTATACCCAGGTTACCTTCGGAACACAAATTGTCCGAAGTTGGTAGAAAAAAAGCTAAACATGCATATTGTCCGACTTGCTTCTACATTCGGGAATAATGCTCTGAGGCCGATTCACCAGGCTTTTTTTCTCGACAGAAACTGCTGTCGCTAGCGGTTTCTACAGAAGATAGTCCCTGTACAGAAGCCTATCCCGAGACGACCCAAATTGCACCCTCAAATCGCCTGACGAGGAAACAACAGTTGAGGACACCTGATATTGAATAGCATCATTGTGGTAGTCGTTTAGAGTGTAGGCTGATCTCATTGACAGAAAAGGCTAGCTACATTTATATCCAGGGAACAGCAGTCGAGCATTAGCATACGGCATCTCAGTAATATCAATTCATAGATTCGGAGTTGTGTCGGTTTTCAAAGTTTCGTCGTTTCACATAGAGAACAGATATTTTGCGACACCGTCCTAAACCCAAATTTTGAAAATTTAGGTTGTCTATTTTCCTATTTTTTATTTTTGGTTGTCCTGTAGAGCAGAAGCAGGATAGTAGAGAGTAGTTACTGGCAAGTTATCTGCTTATTGATTCTCAACTCTTCTTTTTAGTTCACACGATCGTCATCAAGTTTGCAGGTAAATGTCCACAAGAACAGAAGGACTTAACACTAGACCGTCTATGGCTTCCTTGGCACCCAGGCGGCCCACTGGCGGGGCTGGTCTTCAAATGACAAACTCTGGTGCCAGGCCCTCCAGACCCTGTGCCAACTGTACCTGCTCGCCGGGGCTTTTGTCAAGACAGGGTCGGAGGTCCTCGCTGTTTCTGAAACAACTCGAGAACAACCGGAGAAGAAAAGCAAGAAATTCGACGATAAATGAGGGTGGAAGTACCGGAAGTGAGTCGGTTTACTCTTCTGACTCACTCTGTCAATCTACGCGAGAAATGAACACCACGGGGAGACTACTGAGTTTGAGAAAATTGATGCGTGAAAAGGATATATGCTGCTATATCGTTCCAAGCGAAGATGAACATCAATCCGAATATGTCTCGTTTGCAGATGAAAGAAGAGCTTTTATCTCGGGCTTTACCGGTTCGGCCGGTGTGGCTTGTATCACCAGAAACCTTTTGAACTTCAACGAAAATGATCCGGACGGCAAGTCTGTGTTGAGCACCGATGGCCGTTACTTTAATCAGGCTTCTCAAGAACTGGATTTCAACTGGACTTTGTTGCGACAAGGCGAGGATAAGCTGACTTGGCAGCAATGGTGCATTCGTGAGGCTAAAGAAATGTCTCTAAGCCTGGGTGGCAAAACTGTCAATATCGGTGTTGACCCCAAACTAATAAGTTTCGAACAAGTAAAGTTTTTCGAGAGTTTGATAAAGGCTGAAGTTTCCGGTTCAGAAAAGGCCTCGGTAGCTTTGACACCCGTTGAGGAAAACTTAATAGATCGCATATGGAGTGAATTTGAGCCAATTCCGGACAGAGAACTGAATGATTTGTTACTTTTAAACTCCGAATATCACGGGGAGGACTACAAAGACAAGAAATCGCGTCTCTTGCAGACTCTACACAAAAACTACCAAGAATCCCAAACTTTAGCCGTGGTTGCGTTGGATGAAATATGCTGGTTTCTGAATTTGCGTGGTTCCGATATCCAGTACAATCCTGTTTTTTACGCATATTTATTAATCCAAAAGGATGCAACAACTCTTTTCACAGACAATAACTTCAGCGATAATATCGGCAAGTACCTGAAAGATAACGAGATTGTCGTGAAACCTTACCAAGAGGTATGGGCTCATTTGCAAGAGTGCTGTAATGAGTTATCAAACTCTGCGAAATCGGAGACTTTCTTAGTCCCAGATACTGCCTCATGGCAACTAATTCGCAAAATCTCAGCGACCCGTTATAAAATGATCCATTCGCCAATCGATTCCTTCAAATCCATCAAGAATATCAATGAGATAAGGAATGCCCGTTCGGCCCAAGTCAAAGAAGCAGTGTGTCTGGCTCAATACTTTGCTTGGCTGGAAGATCAATTGGTGAAACATGAGTCGCTGATCGATGAATACAATGCCGCCAAAAAGTTGGACCAAATTCGGAAAACTCAAAAACATTACATGGGCAATTCATTCGAAACAATATCGTCCACCGGCGCAAATGCTGCAGTCATACACTACTCGCCTCCTGAAGAAGGCTCATCAATGATTGACCCTTCAAAAATCTATTTATGTGATTGTGGATCTCAATTCATGGAAGGCACCACAGACATCACCAGAACCATCCACCTGACGACGCCGTCCAAGGAGGAAATCAATAACTACACTCTAGTCCTGAAGGGGAATTTGGCCGTGGAAAGACTGGTTTTCCCAGAGGGCACAACGGGATTCCATATTGACGCAATTGCCAGGCAATTTCTGTGGGCCCACGGCCTGGATTACAGGCATGGGACAGGCCACGGTATAGGCGCATTTTTGAATGTCCACGAGGGACCAGTGGGGATCGGGGCAAGACCCTCGCTGTTGAAATTTCCCCTAAAGGCGGGTAACATCATAAGCAACGAGCCTGGTTTCTACAAAGATGGCGAGTATGGCATCAGGATCGAAAATGACATTCTAGTCAAGGAGTCCGCCGGGCTGCAGTTCGGCGACAAAAAATTTCTTTCCTTCGAGAACCTGACGATGGTTCCCTACTGCAAAAAGCTCATCAACGTGAAATTACTGTCTAAGGAAGAGAAAACCCAGATAAACGACCACCATGCGCGGATATGGACCTCCATAAGACCGTTTTTGCAACCTCAGAGCATAGCGTTCAAGTGGCTGAAGAGAGAAACCACTGCCCTGTAGTCCTATGGCTTCGCTCTCGCACCTCGCCCCTGATGGCAGCCAATCACACATTATAACACTATACAAAACTAAGTAACTTCCCAACGTCGCGCTGTTTCACCTTGATTCTGCACGATACACCGTGACCATGCTCCGGACACCTGACCGAGGTACCAACACGCCAAGCCTATTGATCTAGATTTGCAGGTTGTAAACTTATATATTGACTAATTCGTACTTAAATTGATTCAAGGACGCAGACTCCACAAAACACAAAAAACACAAAAAACACTGCATGTTGCCGCATGTCGCCGCGTCTCGATAGAGTTGGAAAGAATGACAGCGGTAACGGAGATCTATGCGTCACGGGGCCCGTCGCAATTGCGAGCCCCGGTAGTTGCGAGCACCCTGTACGACCGCCATAGTATAATCGTCTCGGCGGGCGATCTCGGCCTCTCAGCCACTCTTCCGAATAATTGAAAAGCTGACACCGACAAACTGTTCCGCGGAGCAGGGTCACAAAAGTCTTCCCTAGAATTGATCTGAGAAACGGCGTAGCTCACTCGATGTGTGACCCACTCTGGGGTCATCTATAACGACAAACGGGTTTAAGTGCCATACCGGAAATCAATTCGAAAGATTTTCCTGCGCACTTCCGGCAGTAAAAAAAGCAAGCAGGCAGGATTCGTTCTTCGGATTTCGTTCAAGGGATCCTTCAGTTCTCCACTTCCACGGATCCTTCACATCTCTGTTTCTCTATAAGCAGAAGCTTCAAATTGTCCCAAGGAAAAACTGCAGTTGCTCTGAAAGACAGGTATTTAAACAACAATGTTTTCGTTGAAGTGTTTTCTTGGCAAGTGTCATGCATAGCTTACTTCGCGATGGCATCGCCGAGTAAGGATTCTGATATCACACATACATTTGGCAAGATGCCGACATATTCTGAAGAGTCAAATACCACAGATCGCTCTGGATCCAATGCCGAGGAGAAGATATCACCTAGGCATTCACTGGACACATCTGGGTCTTCTGCAACAAATGAGGCTGCCGCATCCCGACACAGTTCGGACAGTGCGGTGCCCGAAGGAGAGCCAGCTACATTCACTGCAAACGGCGGGGCAGCTTCTAGCAGCGGCTTCGATAACGCTTCAATGACCTCAGCTTCGGAGAGCGGCATAGCAGCCACTAGAAGACTGTCAAGGATTATGACGGGTTCGGTAGATATGCCAGAAAAGACCGGAGTCGACTACAGCAATTGCCCAAGCATGGGGGGTGGTAGGGCATTTCCACCAGCTTTGCCTGACCGAGAGGCTTATGAGGTAACGTTCGATGGGCCGGACGATCCAATCCATCCGTTCAACTGGCCTATGAGGAAAAAGGTCTTAATGTGCGTCATTTTGGGTGTGAACTGTATCGCCATTGCGATGGGTTCATCCATTTTCGCATCTGCAGTTACTCAGATTTGCGAGATCTACCATGTTATTCAAGTTGTGGCCATTCTCGGTGTTACATTGTTCGTCATTGGGTTTGCAGCTTCCCCAGTCATATATGCACCTCTATCTGAAATCTATGGTAGAAGAGGTGTACTTGTCATCGCGTCGTTCGGTTATGCTATCTTCCAGTTTGCCGTTGCAACAGGCAAAGATTTACAGACAATTTTAATTTGTAGATTCTTCGGTGGTCTAGTAGGAGCAGCCCCAATGGCTGTTGTTCCTGCTGCATTCGCAGATATGTTCGATACACGACTCAGAGGTAAGGCTATCTGTATTTTTGCCTTGGGTATTTTTGTCGGTCCGATCTTGGCGCCTGTTATTGGCTCGTACATCGTCCAACACACTACTTGGAGATGGTTAGAGTACGTTATCGGCATATTCTCATCTGCTGTTTGTGTTTTTATTGTGCTATTTTTCGAGGAAACTCATCATCCAACTATTTTGGTTCACAAGGCATCGATGATGAGAAAAGAAACAAACAATTGGGGTATCCATGCTGCCCACGAGAATGTTGAGCTTTCTTTCAAAGAAATCGTTCAAAAGACCGTTGCAAGGCCTCTATACATGTTAGCAACCGAACCTGTGCTGTTGATTGTCAGTATTTACAATTCATTTGTTTATGGTATCCTATATCTGATGCTGGAAGCATACCCAATTGTTTTCGTTGAAGGTTATGGTTTCGCCCGAAACGGTGAATTGCCTTATTTATCTCTTATCATCGGTATGTTTTTCGGTGGTGGACTAATTTGGTTTTTCGAAGGAGACTATCTGAGAAGAGTTAAGGCCAAGGGAGGTTTAGTTCCTGAAGCTAGATTAATTCCGATGGCATTTGCAGGTGTTGCGTTTGCGATTGGTATCTTGTGGTTCTGTTGGACTGGTGCATATCCCAAAAAAATCCACTGGATGGTCCCTACAGTCGGTGGTGCCTTCATAGGTTGTGGCTTAATCGGTATCTTTTTACCATGTTTGAACTACATTATTGAGTCATACTTGTTACTGGCAGCATCTGCCGTTGCAGCAAATACTTTCCTTAGATCAATGTGTGGTGCTGCCTTCCCACTTTTTGCAGGATATATGTTCCGTGGTATGGGAACTAATTGGGCTGGTTTATTATTAGGGCTGTTTGCTGCAGCGCTGATCCCAGTGCCTCTGATTCTTCTAAAATACGGAGAGGGTATCAGACAAAAATCAAAGTTTGCATATTCAGGATAATCGAAGGCTGCGGCGGTTGAATGAAGAAATTCATAAATCGTGGAATATAAATTTATTTTTTTTCATTTTGTTGAACTTTTAAGTGTCTCTTCAAGATACCCATTACACTAATATATAATGCCCTCAAAAAACACTTTTGGGGCTAGCATTGATCTCACTCAAGAGACTTACTTTATATAACAGACAAAAAAAAAAAATACAATTCGATTTAACATTCTACATATTCTCAATGTATGCCCAACGACTGGATTGTGATAGAAAACTACCCAATGCGCCGCATGGCAGAGCTTTCAAGGCTAATTTATTGGGCTGCAAATGGAAATGCTATTCAGCCACTCAAAATAAGATGACTAAATTCATAAATTAATCATCAGAGTAGTGACCGAAAGAGACATATCGATACCGGGTAATCCATAATGTGTAATGCTCTGCATTCTGATTGGTTGTCGTTAGAGAGTGGTGTGTTACCCGCATTTCAAACAACTTTGTTTTCTTACTCCTTCTCGGTCAGCAATTTTAAATCATGCAGAGGCCGAAATGCCGAATAGTACAGAATTGCAATTTAGTATATATAATAGATACAGTTCTGAAGTAGTATCAAAGCACCATTCTATTGAAACTCAAAAGGCACATTACTGGATCATTAAAACGAACTAGACCTTTTATGGACGCTGTTTTAAATTCATTATAGTAGAGATGATTGCTCAGGTAATACGTTATGACAGATTAGCGCTGCTGAATCAAACACAACGATTGTTTGGAAGTTCTGCCACGAAGATGGATTACACAAGCACGACAAGCTCTGCTTCGATGCCACAGGGGAAAAGGTTTTTGCAGACTTCATTAAAGGATGAAAGTAATTTTGGCCGTGATTCAGCTGCTGGTATTCCGCCACCCTCAGCATCAACACCGCCTACTACATCATCACAGTGGAATTTTCAACGTCTTCGGTTACGAAAGGCTCATGATTCAAGCAATACACATCAGGAATATGCATCCTCATTCTCTCCAATGAAGTGGTCAAGCTACGCTATGCCATCAAAGGATGCTATAAAAACACAAGAACAAACTACAATGAAACAGAAGGAGGATACAGAACTAAAATTACAAAGGGCTGGAAAGCATGCAAAAGATATTTCAAATGGAGATTCTCGTGATACATCTGTCATCAAAAAGAGAAAAAGAACTCTGAGGCCGCGCAAAGCCCTGATAACACTAAGTTCGAAAGCGGTTTCTCATTTGCGAGGATTAGTAGACCAGCCAGAGCCCAAGCTGATCAGAATTGGTGTTAAAAATAGAGGTTGTTCTGGGCTGACGTACGATCTACAATATATTACAGAGCCAGGCAAATTTGATGAAGTTGTTGAACAGGACGGCGTCAAGGTATTGATTGATTCAAAGGCGCTATTTAGCATTGTTGGAAGCGAAATGGATTGGGTTGACGATAGGCTGTCTTCAAGGTTTGTCTTCAAAAATCCAAACTCTAAGGGAACATGTGGGTGCGGTGAGAGTTTTATGGTGTAGCTAGCGATCTAGCGAAATCTTCGCGCGACATGCGCACATACATACACATTATTTATTCAGGTATTTATTAATTTATTTTCATTATTTCAAAATTATGAATGTGAAACGCTGCTTTAAAAATTTGCCAGTTAGTGATATTACAAGAGAGGTCTAGTGTGAAACTATGGGGACTTCAAGTAAACTGCTAATGTAATATGTGCCAGCAATCTGTGATGATCCCTCTAGCTAATGATACTAGTCCTCTTGGATACGGTTAGGGAATCTTACCTTTGCCGTGCACTATGATGATCTTTGGAAAAAGCGCGGTTCCCCCTGAAATTTCTGGAGTTTACTAGAGGGTTCCACAATGCTAAGGCTGAAATGTTTTCAGATTTCTCGCAGAAGGATAATCTGCGAATTCGAGACTATATAAGGAATGGGGAATGAGGTGCTCCAACCAATTGATTTGTTTCACTTGAGACATATACAATAATAATACGTACACAGACACTGCAATTAAATGAACGACGAAACACAGTTTACAGAAAGGGCTTTGAACATTTTGACAATCGCTCAAAAGCTTGCTCAGGATCATCAACATGCCCAATTACAGCCAGTACACATTCTGGCTGCATTTATTGAGCTACCAGAAGATGGTTCTGTAGCTTACTTACAAAACCTGATCGAGAGAGGTCGCTACGACTATGATGTATTCAAAAGAACGGTTAATAGGGCGCTAGTGCGAATTCCGCAACAGCATCCTGCACCAGCACAGATTACTCCCAGTTACAGTCTAGGCCAGGTGTTACAAGATGCTGCTAAGATTCAAAAGGAGCAAAAGGACACTTTCATTGCACAAGATCATCTTTTATTTGCACTTTTCAAAGATTCCTCAATTCAACAATTGTTTAAGGATGCTCAGGTTGATATTGAGGCAATAAAACAACAGGCTTTAGAATTAAGAGGCAACCAAAGGATCGATTCTCGTGGTGCTGACACTAATACGCCTTTGGAATATTTGAACAAGTATGCGCTTGACATGACAGAACAAGCACGACAAGGAAAATTGGATCCAGTTATTGGTAGAGAGGAAGAAATAAGAAGTACAATTAGGGTTCTAGCAAGAAGAAGCAAATCAAATCCATGTTTGATCGGTGAACCGGGTATCGGTAAAACTGCAATCATCGAAGGTGTTGCCCAGAGGATAATTGATGACGATGTGCCAACAATTTTGCAAGGTGCAAAATTGTTTAGTTTGGACTTAGCGGCATTGACTGCAGGTGCCAAATATAAGGGTGACTTCGAAGAGAGACTCAAAGGTGTGCTAAAAGAAGTGGAAGATTCCAAAACTTTGATTGTTCTTTTCATTGATGAGATTCATATGCTGATGGGTAATGGTAAGGATGATGCTGCAAACATCTTGAAACCGGCTTTGTCTAGGGGTCATTTGAAGGTCATTGGTGCTACAACAAATAACGAATATAGATCCATCATTGAGAAGGATGGTGCCTTTGAAAGAAGATTTCAAAAGATTGAAGTTCCAGAACCAACCACTAGGCAAACGGTGGCAATTTTAAGAGGTCTGCAACCAAAATATGAAATTCACCACGGTGTTAGAATCCTGGATAGTGCTTTGGTAACTGCATCTCAGCTGGCCAAGAGATATTTGCCCTATAGAAGATTGCCGGATTCGGCAATCGACTTGGTGGATATATCATGTGCCGGGGTTGCTGTGGCAAGAGACTCAAAGCCAGAAGAGCTGGATTCCAAAGAACGTGAATTGCAATTAATTCAAGTTGAAATCAAAGCTTTGGAAAGAGATGAGGAATCTGATTCAACCACCAAGGAAAGATTGAAACAGGCAAGACAGAAGGAGGCTTCGTTGGAGGAGGAATTGAAGCCATTGAAACAAAGATACGAAGAGGAAAGACATGGACATGAGGAATTGACCCAAGCCAAAAAGAAGCTGGATGACTTGGAGAACAAGGCAGTGGATGCAGAGCGTAGATACGATAATGCGACAGCGGCTGATCTCAGATATTTTGCCATTCCCGATATCAAGAAAAGAATTGCCGAGTTAGAGCAGCAAGTCGCGGAGGAAGAAAAGCGCGCCGGCGCAAGCTCCATGATCCAGAACGTTGTCGATTCTGATACTATTGCGGAGACCGCGGCAAGACTGACCGGCATCCCGGTCAAAAAACTGACCGAGTCCGAAAACGAAAAACTGATCCACATGGAAAGCGAGTTGTCGTCCGAGGTGGTCGGACAAATGGAGGCGATCAAGGCCGTTTCCAACTCGATACGGTTGGCGAGATCCGGCTTGGCGAACCCAAGACAGCCGGCCTCCTTCCTGTTTCTGGGACTGTCCGGTTCGGGTAAGACCGAGCTGGCCAAAAAAGTTGCCAATTTCCTCTTCAGCGATGAGAACATGATCATCAGAGTCGACTGTTCTGAGCTGAGTGAAAAACACTCGGTTTCGAAGCTGCTGGGGACCACTGCCGGGTACGTCGGCTACGACGAGGGTGGGTTCCTGACGAACCAGTTGCAGAACAAGCCGTATTCCGTGCTGCTGTTCGACGAGGTCGAGAAGGCGCATCCTGACGTCCTGACTGTTCTTCTGCAGATGCTGGACGATGGGCGCATCACGTCCGGGCAGGGTAAAACCGTCGACTGCTCCAACTGCATCGTGATAATGACGTCGAACCTCGGCGCGGAGTTTATCTCGGCTCAGCCGGGCTCCAAAATCCAGGAGGCGACCAAAGGTCTCGTGATGGGCGTCGTCAGACAGCACTTCAGACCGGAGTTCATAAACAGAATTTCCGGCATCGTTATCTTCAACAAGCTGTCGAGAAAGGCGATCCACCGGATTGTGGACATCCGTCTCAAGGAGATCGAGCAGCGCTTTGAGGAAAACGACAAGCATTACAAGCTGGATGTTTCCGCGGAGGCCAAAGACTTTTTGGCAAAATACGGTTACTCCGGCGACATGGGTGCCCGCCCATTGAACAGGTTGATACAGAATGAGATCCTGAACCGGATGGCGATAGCCATCTTGCGAAACGAAATAAGAGACAAGGAGACCGTGAAGGTTGTTTTGCGGACCGGGAAGCCCCGTGGCACGGGCTACAGCGAGGAGGAAGAAGAGGGGTTGGAGGTCCTGGCCAATCACGAGCCCTCGACGGCGTCCAACGTGGACAGCATGGACGTAGACGACGACCTGCATGACGTCGGCGAAGACGACCTCGATGCCGCCGATCTAGATTGAGCCGCCGACGACCGCGCAACACCGGAACACCGCACCGCCGCAACAAAAAGACGTATATAGACCACGACATTTAATAGAAACAACACAACATACTTTAATTAATTTCAGAGATCTGACACGCTCGACACGCTCGACACGCCGCCACCCCATGCCGGACACAACCCGGACTCAGTAACGTCGCAGTGCCCGACACACTGACGCGCATTCGGCCGAAACGGGACCTCCTGCAGTTCCAGGCAAACGGCGCCGGTGTGCCTCACCAACGTGACACGCCCGGCTGCGCACTCGGCTATGCGCTCGGCTACGCGTCTTCGATCCGCCATTATCTTGCCCCCCGACGACGGCCTGCAGCACGAAAGCCCGCACGGCCGTTTCTGTGCCAAGGCGCGTGTGAGGTTACCGATGGCGGCGTTTTGTGCTTGTTTCCGCGCCCCGCGGCGTGCGTAGTCTCTGCACCCACAGCAGCAGGACCCACTCTCTTGGAGACGTCCCTACGCATTCAATACGGCAGCACTCGCTGACAACGTTGTTGTAGGAACGCCGCTGCATGCCGTGCCGCGCATCTGTGTGCCACATTCCGCAACGCCGCCCCGCAAGGAAGCCCGCACAGCGCGGCGGAACACGCCGGCTGCGAGGTTTATCAGAATACGCAACTGGGAATGCCTCGCAGAACCCACGCCGAGTAGTCAACAAGGCTGTGTGCTGCCAGACGCAATGCCACAATGAGCACAGCTCCGGTAAGCTCATATTTCCTACATTTGGAAATAATGTGTGTCGAGTTTATCTGTTTTTGCTAGTTGTGTGCTCCGAGGTGCGGCAGCGAACCCCACTGCAGGTGTCCGGCGGATGTTGCCAGTTTAGGAGTTGGTTCGTGTTTGATCTTTGTGTTTGATCTTTGTGTCATAGATCTTAAATTGGTTTTCACCACCCAACAGCAAAACAAAGCGTGTTTCTGGCAACGCAGGCAGATTGGCTTGGATTGCGATACGGTATCGCCGGGAGTTATGGCGTGTCCTGGCGTGTCCTGGCGTGATCGTGCCGCGACGTGGCTATATAAAACAGTTTTCGTCCCGTGTTGAGGCTAGAGGTTGTCTCTTGCCGCTTGCGGAACACAGCGTCTGTCTCGTTTTCCTGGTTCACCGTGACAGTGTGCAGGATCGGGTACCGAGTTTGGAGTTTCAGGTTTGGAGTTTCGAGTTTGAGTGCGAGTTTGAGTTTGAGTTTGAGTGCAAGTTTGAGCGCAAGTTTGAGTTCGAGTTCGAGACGTCAAGTATTTCGCCTCTGCAACGAGCACCCACCGTGTCTGATATTTTCGAGGGTCTGCATACTTGATTAGCCCGTTTCAGGTTCGCCCGGTTTTACCAGCATAGCATATATAACCACCATCCGCGCGCTCCGTTGCTCAACGCCATCCAACAGCGGAAGGAAAAAAAAAACTTCACCAAACGTGACCCCAGTTATCCACTCATAGCAGTTCAGATGATGGACGGTATTATTCAATCGGTGTCCAGCGAGGAATCGCAGCACAAGCACAGTCCCGGCTCAAAGAATTTAGGCGCCGAGGAGCTGTTGCTCAAGGATGATCGCGTCATAAGCGCCGACATCAACCGGCTCCTGCCTACAGAAGTGTCGTCGATGGAGTCGGACAACGGCGACGACAACGACGAGCTTCTCGACGAGATCAACGAAAACGAGATCGAGATCGAGTTCGCAGGCGAATCTGCGTTGTTGACAGGGCAGGCGAGACGGGAAAATCCAGACACCGCTGCGACAACGACAGTGACAGCTACAACTGCAGCTGCAACAACACAGGCACCAAACGTGGCTGCCAGCACCGAGGAGGACAAGAACGAGAATGCAAACCAATTCCGCGACCGGCCTTCTTCGTGCGTGTTTGTTGCAAGCTTGGCGGCCTCGCTTTCCGATGACGAGTTGTGCATCTCGGTGACTGACAGCTTTAAAAAATACGGTGAGTTGGCCCGGGTCAAGGTCTTGCGGGATCATGCGAATAGGCCTTACGCTTTTGTGCAGTATACCAACGACAAGGACGCAAAACGGGCCTTGAGAATTGCCAAGGGAACCATCCTCAACGGCAGAACCTTACGTTGCGAATCCGCAAGGGTCAACCGCACATTGTTCATAACCCATAGCTCAACTATCGATTTCAATGACGTCAATGAATTGTGTGCAAAGTTCGGCGAATTGGAAAAATTGGTCCCCAATAGAACTAATCAGGCTCACTTCAACAGAAAGTTCAACTACCCCTCACACACCGGGATTTCATGGTTTGTTCAATTCGCATTCAGAGATGATGCAATCAGAGCGTTTGCAAACTTAAGATCGCTGTCAAATTGGGAGGTTGAGTGGGTGCAGAATATCGATGTGCCAAAATATTTCAACTTGCTGTGGAAAAGAAAACCAAGAACAAAAGACGCTACCGGAACTACTGCCCCTGGATCTGAAAATCATGCTGATTATGACATTGACCATGATGATGAAGACGACGATGATGATGATGAAGACGACGATGATGATGAAGACGACGACGACGATGATTATTACGCTGATACCGATTCTTTCAATGAAAATGAAAGTGAGGTTGATTATAATGGACATCAGCGTGGCTCCGCGAAGCATTTTTTACCTGGCGCGGCGGATAAAAGAAATGACAGTATTGACAAAAAATCAATTTTTGTTGGTCAACTGGACTCCTCCGTGACAAAATCAAAATTAAATGATAGATTTTCCATGCACGGTCAGATTGTTGATATGAACTTAATCTCAAAACCGACAAAAGTTTTCGCTTTCATTCAATTTGAAACTGAATCCGCTGCTGCATCTGCGTTGGAAAAAGAAAACCATGCAATTTTTTTGAATAGAACAATGCATGTTCAATATAGAGTCGTAGGTGGTAACTATGGCAAAAGATTTCAAAAAAAAAATGATCAACAAGAATATATGGGCAGATTTAAGTCTTTCTCTGGGCCTCAAGTTAATCTTGCGCCACCACCTATTAATTTGTACAGGAGAAGATCGCTAGAAAATGATCCTGCTGTACCTTTTGTTCCTGGTCATTTTCATCCCGAATTTGATGTCCCGGGATATATGCCTTATTTGAATCAAAATTTAAGACAGCACTCATTATCCAACGCTGGTAGTAGCACAAGATCTTATGGTAGAGCATATAGTTTCAAAAGCGAAGCTGACACCATGTATGGCGATGGTATTACTGATGTGACGTCAGAGGTATCTCATTCTGCAGGATTGACAAACTCCGCGACAACTTTTGATAATTTATCTGCAGGCAGTATGAATCAAAACAATATTGCGATATCAATGAATAATCCAAACCCAAAGGTGAATTTAAGTAGTAATAACAACAATTTCAACCACAATGCCAATAATACCAATAATAATAAGCGCAAGTATTATAAACGTCAAAGTTACAAAGATCCCCCAAGTCCCTTGTACTTTCAACCATACTATTACCACCCTATGCATTATCCGATGGGTCCTATGGTTGCTGGATCGCCGAATCAACCTCAAAATAGTCCTCATCCATACATGATGATGTATCCAATGCCTCCACCAAGCTCAAATGTTGACTCCCCCATGATGTCGTCACCTTTGCCCGTTGTTCAACCAACGGTGGCGTTACCGGGACATAATAATAATAAAACAAGGCCACAATTCAGGCCATCCGAATCTAACAGGTTTATTCCAGATTCAAAGCAATCTGGCATGAACTATTGAAACCTACTGTTTAGTATTTTTTTTTGTCATGACTGATCCTGCGATTTTGATGAATATTTATTTTATTTCATTTTTCCGGACTAGAAAAAATAATAACATGGAGCAGCAGCCTTTAAAAAAGGTGACGAGAATCTTGTGAAAAGAAAGAATCTCTATGCTGATCCCACTGTCCTATTTTTTCTTCTTCCAACTTATTGTCCTACCCATTTTTTTACTCGAAAAAAAAAAATTAATTCATTGTGTTAAGTACAATTTATTTATGTTCACTAAAAAAAAATTACCAATGGTAAAACTCGATTAAGTATTTATCCAATGAGACAATTACCTTTTTTAACTCATGCCTTGAAATTCCCTCTCTTATTAATATCGACTCCATAGGTGTCCTACCGTTGAAATATTTGAATATTTTATTGAATACTATTCTAACATCCGACGGTTGGTCTTGAATGCACTTGATTATCCATCTTTTTTCGACTGCCGTAGCTCTCTCTGGTTCTAAAATTATCGTATAATCTCTTTCCATGTTTAAATCATCATACCCAAAGTTTGCTTCTTCTTCTTCGTCCTCACTGTGATAATGCGAGGGGCTTTTATTTTGAAAGCTTGAAAGAACTTCAAATCCAGAAGCGCTATTATCTCGACCTTTTGAAACGTTGTCCACAACATTATTATCTCGTTTTGAATGAGCATGCTTGATCACTGGTGATTCTTTTTCCATATCTTCTTCGACAGCCATTTTTATTTGCTTGTCAACGCGTAAACATACGAATGTTAGTAACTGAGTGGCGTAACCATATCTTATCAGCCAGACTAGTGCTTTCAAGTAGATCGGCTTGTGTTCCTTGGACGGTATTATATTGCCAAAGGCTCTCGGTTTTTTACCGGACAGAAGATTTAGAAAAGATGGCAAGGATGGAAGTGATGGGAATCTTTTTTTGAAAATTTCCTGGTTTTGATATATTAACGGCCTCTCATCAAAAACTGACTCCTTAATGGATGGCGCGAAATCATTTTTTGAGTAACCTCTTATGGGTGCTAATGGTGAAACGATATAGGTACTTTTGGAGCTCACTGGAACTATAACTCTGGCATGTCTCTGATAAATGAGATGCAATGCACAGGAACGTAATATACTTGTTTGAAAAGAACTCTGTATCCCAATACCTGAACTTTCTTGTGAAGTACCCAGTAATTTATCGATGACGTGTTGATATGATCGCAAAGGAACTGTAGGCTGTATGTGTTTTATAAGGTGAGTTAAGATAACGTTGCCAGTATCGTCTTCCGATGACAATGTTTCTAAATCATTTATTATATTTGCTGGCTCTTCCAGTAAAATCAAAGCATAATTTAATAAATCATCACTATCATCATGTTCCTCTTCGCCAAAAAAAGCAGTAGTTTCATTTTCTTTAGACGATGATGCTTCAAGGAATTTGCTGTTCAAAATTGAAGTTAAATAAGATCCTCTCAGTACTGGATCTAGTTTTAGATTTGGCAAAATGCGAAATTCGCTTTGTATTGGAATCTGAAGCGAAATTACCTTGTCCTCGCCTATTTCCAGACATGCCATCTCGTCTTTTTGAAGCTTATTCACACACGTTGTTAGCGCTCTGGCTAAAGAGGATTTTGCCAATATTCTCTGGTATAAATATTTCGCTCTCTTGGCAGCTCCATTAATCGACTGATATGTTTTGGAAGATTTGACGACTCTTTCTCTTTCTCTGAGAATTATATGGCATTGCGTCGAGACATATTTAGATTTCGCCTCTGCATACCTTAACAAAAGAGACAGTCGCGCAACGACGTAATGAAACATATCATCCACACGTTCATTATATTCCACTAACGGTGGATTCATGATAAAGCAAACATGAAACATATCCATATTTTTTTCAAGATCATTCTTAATAAATCCCTGACTCTCATTCGAGTGATTACTATGTCTATCATCCTTCGTTTCAGCAACATCTTTCCCTTCTTGATCATGGCCCTCATGAAAGCTATCTGAACCACTCGCCACATCCTTAGTTTTTGACTTAGAGGACTGAGAAAATGTCCGGCTTCCCTTTGTACCAGTACTCCCAGACCTCTTCGATCTGTTGCTGTTACGTCTCTTTTTTTTGGATTTTCTCCAATTACCGTCAGAATCAACGTGGATAGGTAGGCCAAGGAAGCAAAATTGATCGATGGTAAACTCAAAACGTGTATTGCACATTGATCTTTCTGGACTACAAAATTCAGCAACAAGCTCAATGTCAAACCCAAATATTTTCTTTGTATCCAAAAAAGAACCCTCATCGAAATATCGTTCATCAATATATATTTCGTCCCTTTCTAGCATAGCCAATAATTCAGTATCATCCTCAGTTTGCTCGCCCGCGTCAGTATCCCTCAAATCAGCCAAATTATTGGATAGTTTGGAAGCTCGGGATTCTCTTCGACTTTTTTTATCCTTATTGAATATGTCTAAAAGTCTTGTGGCACTTATTTGTGAATTTTTTGGTCTTGAATTCCTTGATGGCTGTGATGCTCGAGAATTCACACTGTTACCAATGTTACTGGAGAAATTGAATTCAAAATCATCAGCATCATAACTGGAATTTTCAATCTGCGCATTATTCGAACTGTTGTTTGGGTTGCTGCAGGATGTCGATGCTGAAGAACTACTTGAACAATCGGCATAATCTGTTGATATCTCACTATCACTCAAACCTGATGATTCAGAGTCGGAGCTTTCTTCCAGCCTGCTCTGCTGGTCTTCTTGGCCATCTTCATGCAAAATACCTCGCTGTTGGAAGCTGGACGACTTTAGACTATCAACATTAGGGCTTGCTCCACCACCATCTCCGATTGGTCTGTATTCGCTGGATCTTAGAGACTGATCAGTTAAAGTTGCAACAATACTAGCTTTTCTTTCATCGCCGACTTTCGTGTCCTTGTCTGTTACCTTTTCATCGAATGATGTTGATTTCTGGCTTCTCTGGCGCTGTCTTTCTGAAATGTGCTCGACTTCGGCAGGTGGATAGTGATAGATAACCTGTGGCCCGGAATGTGTCGAAATTGTAAGCTGAATACCTAAAAGGCATGAATTTGGCAAGTATTGACTCATTACTATATGCTCAACCCAAGGCGCTCCTTCGTTAATGTTTGTTATGGAGATGTCTTCAACCTTAACATGGAAAATATAAATTGTTATAGGCACCGAGACCGTGACCGAAGTTAAGCGCCGCACTAACAAAAGTCCATATCATATTCATTAACTACCTACAGCAACACAAACAATGTTATGCCTTTGAAGAAATGGAGTCTTGGGACATATGTTTACGGTTTCCTGCTTGGCTTTCATCCCTCAATGCCATCATAGGTTCGTCGAAAACTCAACAAAGCATGAGCAGGAGTATATTCATATGGTTGCAGATCTCATTGGAACCTATTGAGATTACTGTCCCCGAATAATAATGCAATCCAACTTCCTCGGTATGGAAGCTTCAGGGAAATCGCAGGTCATCATCTGAGCACACTGCTAATTTAAATGATTGCATCAATCAATGAATGGCTCAAACAGATTTATTAAGCCCAGAAAATGCATTAGCAAGAGAAAGAAAGGAACCTACAACCATAATTTATATTACAAGGAGTCTTTTTGGTTCGACAAACCATAAAATACCAAAAAGAGACGGAATGGAAAATAGATCAAAATATATGAAATGAAATGATCAGGGAAACAGCCGAGTCTTGCACTCAACTGAGGAGGCAACCTAACTTGGACGGGAATTGCTTAGTTTTTGCTTGCTTAATACATGAAAATTCAAAGAAGGTTTCTAAGAAAAAATTCAAAATGTCTGTTGGTTCCCCAAGTAATATAATCAAAACTAGACATATTACTTGGGGAAAGTACGGCCAAAGCCAAATATTTCGTCTGACTGCTCTGAACTCATATTAGGACGTTAAGTCTTTATCGAAAAAATACGCAACGACGATGATGTAAAAAAGGCATGTACCGATCAGATGGAGTATGATCTCAGAATATCCGAGGGATTCACATGCTAGGATCCAAGCTAGAGAACAATTTTTGAATTATAACAGGGTGAGACTCCAGTTCAAATGCTGCAGATTTCTTGCGAAAACTGAATAAAATAAAAATTTTTGTTACTCTAATATGTATTATGATTATTCATTTGGCGCATACCATGCCGCTCGAATATTCTTATTTGAGAATACTCTAGAATTTTGCGTGAGATATGCACCGTCGTTTGAAGAATACTTTTCCCTGAGGACAAATTAATCAGCACTCGTCCAATTGAATAGAACTGCCATAAAGATAGAAAGTTGAGCCAAGGTAGCCTATTGAACTGATACTGCCGGTTTTTAAACCTTGAATCTCTGAATATTCTAAATAAAATGGAAACCGCTTGTTCCGGTCCTTTTTTCTTAGCTAAGTTCGAGATAAGCATATTCTGCCATTCATTGCAGCAGCATTACTTTATATGCAAAAGCTGCGTCAACAGATAGGTACTTTTTTGCACGGCTTGTTTTCGAATAATCTCAACCTAACCCAAGTGCCAATGAAGTCATTAAGAAAACCTCTTGCAATAATAAATGACAGTATCAACATATTGGAAGAGGTTTTTATTGACGGCTTCGTTGATACTTGGGTTAGTAGACATTGGTAATTAGCTGGTGGAGTATATAGGTCTATAAATCTTTAGATTAATCCTTGATTTTCTACAATATAAAATATACAAAACATGTGAAGTGAACAGAACAAATACCAGGTAAAAAGGTATTTATAT